>CAFUXE010003093.1:558782-704605 GCA_903364295.1 Serranus cabrilla
GGAATGAGTGTTTACAGCCATGCCGGCGCACAAATGTACTGTAGCTGCATTCCCTCTCTGCCTCTTTCACGCACGCACACACACACACAAAGGATGGCCGATTTGCCTGAGTCAGGCCTCTGGCTCACTTGATATTCCCCGATCGATTTCTTTGAAGACAGACACTCATCCCATATCCCTTGTACAAAAATGCCATGCCATTCCTGTTGACGTCACCGAAAAAAAGTTTCTCAAGGGCCTTTTCATTGTGGCCCAACGAGCTGCGCACGCACAGTATCGTATGCTTACTCTATATCAAATCACAAACGTCCTCTGGTGGACGACCAAATGCACAGTGGCCCACCTCTAACAGCCTCATATGCAGGAGGTTCTGAATGTTAACAATGTGCAAAATAGCTTTGACAGCATTATTGGATCTCCCATGCTTGAGCTAAAGCCCTTGGGCCTAACACCACCCCACCCCCAGGTCCAAGCCCACCAGCTTCTCTTATCCCCCCGATCCCCGAGGCCCTCTCTCTGGCCCACTTCCTCTCTGCATTACCTCCATCAGGCCGGGCTGCTGACACACTTGTTTAATAATTAAGGGCACGTCCATAATTTCCTCGTCCTTGTGGAAGTCCACAAATGGTCTCTGTGAAACTCAGGCCAGTTAAATGTACCTCTTTACCTCGCGCCACTGACAGCCCTACATCACTGTAGTAATACGGAGGAGGCGAAGGTGGTGGTGGGACGAGTTCATCATGAATTACCCACTCATCTTTTTATCCGTTTATTCAATTTCTATTGATGCAGACACACTCTCACATCCTGTGGTGTAGTGTCTGTCACACTGGGTTCGAGGAATAATGCATGACGGAGTACATTAACTATAAACAAGCATCGATATGTCTGATTGTCCGCCGTCCCTCCATGTGCTCATAAAACAATCAATCTATAAACTGATGAGTCCATCTATTCACCCACTCATCCATGAAAAGAAACAGTGCTGGAGTCTGCAGCTCTGTGAGGCTGTACTGGAGCACAGCGGTGCTTCATGCTCAATGACATGATGATGATAACATGTTTAGCACACAATGTTTACAGTTCACTCTGCCTGGTTTCCAACCCATCAGCTGTTTCCTAAAAATTATGTTCCTGGACAACAAAACTGAATTACAATCAGAGGGAAACTTATTGTTTTAAACATGTGGTTAACGTTATGAAACGGGCTCCAAAATCTACTTTAGATTTGGTTTCGTAAAAGATCATTGTTTGGGTTAAAATTTGTTTGTTTTCTTACATAATAACTTAACTTGACATTTGGTTTCACAGAGATTCTGTGAACCCCGACTGCATCCATTTGCAGACTTACTGAGACTACAAGACGAGTTTTTGGGACACAATCTGAGATAAAATACACTAGCTCAAAACATAAATAACTAGAATAGCACTCGGAGAGCGCAGACCTCGCCAAGGCAATAGGGTCAGTTACGCAATACCAAACTGCACACTTGAAGGATTATATTGAAAGAGTGTATTTTGGGAGTACATTGGCATTTAAATATTTCATCCACTCTATCCAATAGTTGTTGAAATTAAAGTTTTGCAGCAATAGTTGTTTAGATATTCCAGTCTGATCAAAGTGGCCATATCTCCCCTTTATGCTAGATTTGTTCACTTAGTTTAAGATTTAAGTACTGACATTTAATTACTTGTTAATGTCTTTCCAGCGAACTCTCCAGCTGTGGTAGAATCTGTTATCGGCGCTCCCAGACTGGATGTGTCCTTGTGGTATCAGGCGATGTGGATCTCAGTTTACATGCTCCTCCTGCCCAGTGTGCAGTGTCAGCGTGCTTGTCTGGGGGAGAAAATTCAAAACTTAACATCAACGAAAACCGGCGCTGTGACCTTCCCGCTTCAATTACATCACCGCACAGCGCTCAAGGAGGCTGGCAAATACAAAACCACAAAAGGATATCAGCATGAAGCACGAGGGCGGTGCGGAGACACACATGCTGACTGCAGTCTGAACCACCAACAAAGGTCACTGAAATGCTAGAAAAGGGTGTAGAGTTGATGATACCTGCAGAGTTAGTTTTGGGGAAGGTAGTTATCTTTTAAAGGAATAGTTCAACTTTTTGGGAAACGTGTATTTCTTGGCACAAGGTTCTCAGAACCTGTTCGACTACATCGTCTCTGTACAAATGTTGCTCCTGTGTTTGCATACCTACATTGGCATCCAAACACCACTGGTACAACACATTGATGTCAGCCTTTGTTGTAAGCTAACGTTAGCCCACTAATGCTAGCCCTTATCACATTGCAGTTAAAAAAATCGAACAAAAATTAATGGTTCAGGTTTTAGTTGGTCTTGTTCTTCCTGATAACGCGAAGAACTGCTTCAAGACACACACAAAAAAAGAGTATAACTCTGTTTTGGAGCCAGCCTCAAGTGGCCATTTTAGGAACTGCAGTTTTTGGATTTTCTGCATTGTTATGTTGTTGCTAACTTGTAAGTAGTGACTAATTCCCTAAATTAATTAGAGAAAAAGTTTACTGAGGAAATAAATAAAGTGAGAAGTAGAGTAATTTTCTCATATACTTGCTTTACAATCTGTCTTGCAGTCGAGTCGCCCCCTGCTGGTCATTAGGAACAATGCAGGTTTAAGTAACTTCCAGACTTGCTTCACTTTTCAGACCAGGAGCCATTTGTTTCTTTTACACACTGTTTGTTACCCCGTCAGGCTAACTGTCCAGTCATTCAGCTAAGCTAAGCTAATCAGCTGCAGGCTCCAGTGTAATATTTGTGGTTTGGATTTCCTTATCGATCTCAAGAAAACACATTACTAATTATTGAACTATTCCTTTAAGTCACTGGGCCAAGAAGCCTCCACTTCCCTCGTAGCTCAGTCTCATTTATTTAAGTGGACGTCTCACCTACAGCCTGAAAGTCATTCATCTCCTGCAACACATTACTGTACCGTATTGATTTGTTATCACGTCTTAAACTTCTTTCTAGAAGAGATCTTATATATCATATTATGGCATTCTGATATTCAGGTCAGATATCGATGACCCATAAATAGCCGCCTTGTCCTCGAGAGTAAAAGCCAAAAGAGGAGAATAAAAACAGGCTTTCAATGTGTCTTTTCACTGACAGGACACGTTGTTGGACAGATCCCAATGTCCATGTTGCACTACATACAGACCCCATACAGCAGCACCGTTACACGTTGTACGATGATGGAGGAGCATGTCAGTTTTCCTGGCCAGGACACATTAACTGTACTGCTGGTGGAGTTTACAGTAAAGGCTCATGAGCACACTGCAAAAAATATCCACAATCCTGGAGTGAGACGCTAATTTTTCATTAAAAAAAAAGTATTTATTTTTTTGGGGGGGTGCAAGAAAAAGACATTTAAAATTAAATAAATTAATGCATTTTGAGCATCAGTTAACTTGAATTAAGTGACAAAATCCATTTTTTTCTCTAATTATTTTTTATTTTCTTGTCTCAAATAAGTTTAAATGTAAACCCCTGCAGAAAATGTTTACAATGTTTTAATTAGGGCAACAACTAACTGACTTATTATTACTGATTATTTATAAAGCCACTGATTATTTTTTTCTCTTTTATAAATCAAGAAATAGTTTTTAAAACATAAAAAATCTGAAAAAGACCTCAAGAGGACGGAAGGTGGCAAATTTTCACACTGTGGAAGTTGAAACCACAAAGAAATCTCAGTTTTTATTAATTAAAAATAGTTCCAGATTACTTTTCTGTAAACCAACTAATCAGTTAAGTGACTAATTGTTTTAATAGCTTCATATGAGGCCACATAACTTGTCAAAATGGTCATTTCTTGCAGTGCAGGCAGCTCCACTGGTGAGAGCGCCTGTCAAACGCTGACAAATGGAGAGAGTGCTTTCTGCTGAGAGCCGTCCCTACAGGTTTCCCATGCAGGCAGCCAGGCCAGGGCCAGGAAATTATACATATATATATATAAATATATATCAACAACGATCATAATGTTGTCATATGAAAACCACATAACCTCAAAAGTTCAGATTGTGACACACATGAACATGAACATGTGTGTCACAACTTTGATGAGCCCCTAACCTTTGCAGCTGCACTTTGTGCTTGTGCAAACTAGCAAATGTTAGCATGCTAATATGCTAAATTGAGCTTAAACATTAAATCTGCTCACCATCATTATTGGGAACATGCTAGCATTCTGATTTGAGCATTTAGCTCATAGAAATTTTACATACAGTCTCACAGAGCACTGCATCCATATTTATAAGCAAGATGGAAAATCCTTAAACTGTACACATATTTAAATATTTTTTAACCTTTTTTTCTGCCTGTATATAGTTTTTTTTCAACACAACCTTACTTATATAACCTCATATTTTTTTCTCTTTCACACCAGATTTATAAAATTATGTTTTTTTTCTCTTTAAAATACAGTGATGCTCAATGAAGAACCTAAATGTTGAAAATATGAACACAGGTTATAATAATATAGCATATAAGAGATCAAATGAGGATAACATCTAGTTATACATTTTTATACTAAATATATTTGATCTCCAGTTTTACTTCAGAGGGAAGTTCACAGCATGGCTCCACGCTGCTTTGTTTTCACATCGTGACGTCCTAAAGTGATGTGATTTGATCATGCCGGCGTGATCGAAGACTCCAGAGATTTAAACAAATATAAACTGGAGGTTTGGAGGCACTCAGGGTCAGCTGTCAAAATAATTGATGGAGATATTGACGCTGCTATATCGTAGTTGTTTTTAAGTGAAGGGGAGAAACGAAAGAATAATTCATAAGGCTTGCTTTTTTCCACCCCCCCTCCCTGAGCAAATCATTTTCATACACTCCCTTAAGTAAATATAGTATGCTGCAGTGTTTTGTATATGTTGTTGCAGGAAGCTGAAGGCAGCGTCTCTTCATCTGCAGTGTGAACTAAACACTGAAGCTCAGGTACAACAGCAGCACCTGAGAGTCGAGGTTCACCTGCAGTGTGTCACCCAACAGACCCAGAAGACTAAAGGACGTGCTATTGTATATTGTCTCATAATCCATCAATGCCTGTGAGCGCAGGCAGCTCACTCCTACGGGCAGCCACTGCAGCTACTGTGCCCTCTCCACATGCCCTCGTAGCTGCAGTCCTCAAGGAAAGCGAGATTTCAGCAGTTTAACAGACTGAACCCCCTGCAGAGGACGGAGTGAAAAATCAGGGCTTTTTCTGCTTGGCCAGATGAAACACCTGGCCATAGTTAAATTCTGTTTGTAGACATTTATTTGCAAATACTCAGCATATTTCTGCAGGCAGAAATACTAAGTCCAAATGCTGTAAAAATCCCAATTCTGATGCTTTAAAATGAACAAAACGACAAAACACTGCTGCTGTTTGACCCTGTTTTTGCAATATAAAACTAAAAGGTGATTTGTCTCCATGAATTACCTCAAACCTCTTTTGCTTCATCATTCATCCTCACTCACCAGTCCTCCCCTTCCCCTTATGATAATGAGCATGAATATGCAGTTTCAGCAAAGCAAGCAAATCAATAAACTAATCATTCGTTTAAAGGCAACACTGTCTGTCACAGTGCACTTAATAATTAAGTCCGGCATGCTTTTAAGCAGATTCTGCTCTGATTTTTTTGCATAAGAGCAGAAAAAAAGAGAGGAGTTATTTTCTGTAGCTGTAGGAAATAAACAGATGCTATTCTTGTCAGGTATGCATCATCTCAAAGATACCTCCATTATGTTTCAGTGCAGTGTCTGCATGAGTGTGTGTTGGTCCGGGAACACTCTCAGCAGAGCTTTCCCCCCTATCTGTGTTGCTGCTGACTCATTGTCACAGCTCCTGAATCTGCTGCCTGCCTGCATTATTCACACACACTCACCTTCCTCTCGTAGAGCCTCCTCAGCACCTCGAGCCTCAAACCAGAGGGGCTGAAAACCAGAGGGCGGCTGGAACCAGAGGGTCGGGAACAGGAGGGTCTGAAATCAGAGGGTCTGAAACTAGATGGGCTTAAACCAAATAACATGAAACTAGAAGGGCTAATATTAGAGGAGTCTGTTAAACGGGGGTGTCAAACTGATCCAGAAAAAGGCTGCGTGGCTGCAGGTTTTTCTTTCTCCAAGCAGGAGCACAGGTGATATGATTAATCAACTGAGTGAAGACAGTTCAGGTGATTTCAATGATTTGATTCAGGTGTGTTTCTTCTTGGTTGGAACAAAAACCTGCAGCCCCTCGGCCCTTTGCTGGATCAGTTTGACACCCCCAGAAAAACACAGGACCTGAAACTAGAGGTGTTATAATCAGAGGGTCTGGAACCAGAGAGCTTAAAACTACAGGGGGCTGAAGCTAGAGGTCATGAAATAAGAGGGGTTAAACTAGACCGTAGCTGAAGCCAGAGGGTCTGAAATCAGAGGGGTTGAAGCTAAAGGGGCTTTAAACCACATGACATGAATGTACACGGCCTGAAACATGGCGGATTAAAACAAATCAAAGGAGCCTGAAACTAAAGGACCTCAAACAAGAAGGGTTATAACTACGGGGCCCTGAAACTATAGAGGTTAAAACCAAAGTGTCTGAAACAAGAGAGCCTGAAATTAGAGGGTCTGAAACCAGAGAGTTTAAAACTAGAGGGCATGAAACCAGAGGCCCTAATACTATAAGTGTTCAAAGCAGAAGGACATCAAACTAGAGAGTTTAAATCTAGACAGGCCTGAAATTAGAGTCTTAAAACAGAGGGGCTAACTAAACATGCTTCTTATTTACATCCTTCAAAAACCCCAAATTATGAGAAGGCAGTTGTCTCAGTTCTTCCTGGCACAGTGTTGGACTTGACTAAAATAAGCGTCATTGAAACGATAACCTGCAGATTAATCGATGATAAAAATCCTCTTAAATTGCAGCTCTAACCAGGAATAACTGAGCACTGACTCCTGCACTGCAGACTCCCAACAGTGATATTTGAAATAATGTGTGTATTGAGTCACCTGATTCAGATATCCACCAGTGGGGATAATATTGGAGGTACTGTGCGAGTATCGACTGTGCTCCTCCCTGTGTCTCTCAGAAGTCCTACAGGACAAAAAAAGCCGTCTCTGCTGCAGGTATCTACTGCTGCATTGGCCGGGGAGAGCGCAGAGCTGCAAACTGAAGGGCTGCGATATGCAGTCGTGCTCTGCTCCCACTGAGAAGACAAACATATGAAGAATGTGATAGCATCTCATTTTTATCTGCATTATAGTTGCATTTAATCAGTTAATGTGCCTAATAAATACTTGCTGAAATTCTGAAGTGAGGAAAACATGGTGTCTGTTATAAACTGTGGTATCAGAGTGATTCTGTGTAACCTTGTGTGTGTGCTAGACTGAAGTTTGACTGCAGAGCTTCATCACTGACAGAAAGTGATCCGCCCTCTAGTGGAAGACTTTGGAACGACAGGCATGAGTGATTTATGGTGACCTTCCTGAAGGAGTAGTTCACAGTATGGTGGTGAGTACTTTAAAGTTTAAATATTTATAAGTGCACATGTTTGAATCGGGGGTGCTGAGAACACAACAGCAGACAAACACCAGCTCTGAGTTTTCAGTTTTATTTAAGGTTCATTTTTCCAGACCTGCAGAGGACAGTTCACTTCCTTTTAAGCGCCTCATTTCTTTTTTTTTTCTTCGCGCAACATCATGTTAAAACCCACTGTATGACTCTGTGTTGGTTTCTCCTGGATGAGTTTGTTCATCTTTGTGAAATACTGTTAAATAGGGAACAGCAGGAGGGGTAGGGGTGAGGTGGGGGTGGGAGGGAGGGAGGGAGGAAGGGAGGGGGGGGCAAGAGAGAGAGAAAGAGAGACAGAGCGAACATGGATCAGAATTAAGACTTCAAAATGAAAAACTAAAGGCGGTGGTTGGAGAGGTTTGATTTCAAATCCTAAAAAGGCTGAGAGCTCCTTAAATCACTACTACAGTACTTGGTATTGTCTTGCAGCACCTTCCTTTTTGGACACACACTCACATACAGTTGCTGAAGTCACATACAATATTGCATATTTTTCAGCAATCATTGACGCCAGACTCCCCCTCCAATCACTCGAGCTCCTCTCTCTCATCTGTCCATGTTAAGGCCTCGTTTAAGCCCTCGCGGGTCGAACAAAGGGACCTGCTAACCCTGTTGCTACCCTCTTTAGTATTTTAGACATTTCCTCATCCATCCAGTCATTGTCCTATCTACTTGGTGGCTGTCCATGTTAGGGCTAGCTACTGTAGGTACCACACAGTGGCACTGTGAGTAAGAGTCTAACCCTAGTGCTCAGGATGTGTGCCACGGTCTCCCAAAGCCCTGGCGCCCCGCGGTTAGGCAGTGCTCTACCCTCTGATACAGAGGTTCAGCAAAATTTTCCCTCCAGCAGGACGGGGCCAGTGGGAGCCCTCCACTAAAGGGAATGTGGGCCTCTCAAGCAGGCCATCTGTGTCCCTACCTAACAGGGAGCCCATGCATAACCTGTGCCCTCAACTCCCCTGTGTCATCTGCATTCACTCTCTAATAACCAAATCTCAGCTTCTTTTTTAAACATTTTTCTTTTTTAAAAACCACTCTCAAAAAAAGAAAAGAAAAAAAAGCCAAGTGCCAACCCCTTTTCTCTCTCTCTCTCTCACCTCGCCGTATTCACAACTTAGCTGTAAGGGTTAACCGCTTCACAGTCTCCTGTTAAAGTGGGGAGGATGAGGGTCTTTGGGGCAAAGCTTCAAAGAGCAGATTCACAGCTTGCTTCATTCCTCGAAAAACTAATCGTGACTTCAACTTTCAAAAACACAAATGTTGTTCATGCTTAATCATTAGTTACTTTTTAAAAAAGATCTCCCTTCAGCTAATTTGTTTCTTCGCCGGTTTGTGGAGTTAACTCTTGTGTCACCACTGGGCGCTCGATGCTATGCTGTTCCTTGTGCTCTCCGTTAACAGCGAGCTACACAATGAATCCCACGGTACGCCCAGAACTAGGTCTAAGGAGTGGTGATGGTAGCAGATAAAGGGTACCGATAACTTGTGTGCCACAAACAAAAACAAATAGGCCGTCGGAGTAGACAAAAAGGAAGGAGGAAGAGAAAAAGAAGAAAGCATGTTTGTTACTTTGTTAATAATTTTTCATACTCTGCAGATTGGTGTGTATTGCATCGAGGGGAGGGGGGAGCGGGGTACAGGATGAGTGGGTATAAAGTGGTAGTGGGGGGGAATGGATGGGTGTCTGCTGTAGTCTGTGTTCAGTGGCGGTCCACAGCGGCACTCTGTAGCAGCTCTGTGGCGGGCTGTCCCGGGGGTCTGAAGGCGGTCTGGAAGCCAGGGGGAGGGGAGTGGAACTGGCTGGCGGGGTTGGCTGTGGGAGGGGGCAGGTAGGGAGCCCAGCCGCCGGCGGTTCTGTGGTGGAGGGGGAGGTGGGCGTCGAGGAGGCCGCTGTGGAGGGGCTGAGGAGGAGTGGGCACCGCTGAGCTGGCCGGGCCGTCCATCTCTGTGAGCGCCTGCAGGGACTTGAGCCAGTGTGGAGGGTTTTCGTCCTGGAGACAGTCTAAACTGTTGCCTGCTGTGGCCGGGATGCCTGACAGGGGAGGGGGGGCGGAGAGGGGTCACAGAACAGGTGAATGATGACAGAAACCTTTAAACACAACAACACTGCAGCAAGTTATTCATTCATGTTCTATCGATCTTTATGGAAAATGTGTTAATAATGACCAAATCAATTACTGCAACCAATCAGTGGTGGAAGAAGTCTTCAGATCCTTTACTTCAGTAAAAGTACTAATACCACACTGAAAGTACTCCACTACAAGAAAAAGTACTGAATTCAAAAGTTACTTAGGTAAAAGTACAGAAGTACGAGCATCAAAATGTACCTATAGTATCAAAAGTAAAAATACTCATCATGCTGAACGCCCACACTCAGATCGTAATAATACAAATTTCATTTTGTAATAAAATGCTCATTTTAACTACTTAATATACTGTTATAAGGTTTAACAAAAAAGTCTTATCACTTCAAATGTGTCATATTTTTTTGTAGTGAAGTAAAACAATAAAGTTACATAAGTGGAAATACTATATAATAATAATATATATCTGGAAATACTATAAAGTACCTCAAAATTGTACTCAGTACAGGTCTTGAGGTCTAGTTAGCTGCTTAATCATTTAGCATCAGTTCCTACCTGTGATGATAGCAGGGTCCATCCAACTGGCTGTGCCGTCCCAGCTCAGGCTGTGTGAGATGCCTGTCGGCCCCACCGGCCCACCGATGTGGTTAACACTGTTGGAGGATGAGGAGGATGAAGAGGAGGAGGAGTTTGGGAGGCCCCCGAAGTTGATATTGATGTTGGGCAGGAGAGCTCTGAGGCCGTCCTGCCATTCTTTCACATTTAAGCCATCTATAGAGCCACTGTTTTCTGCAGGAGAGGAGGAGAAAACAGGTAAGTCAGCTGCTTTGATCACAGACTAGAGGTCAGCTGCAGAACTGCATCTACCAGCATTCCCTCTGTCAATAAACGCTCATCAAAACAAGTAGCTACGTGGCACTACAGACGTTGCGATATTAAATAACATCATTGAGCAACACTGTGATTTAACATGAACAGGAAGGTGCCGCAGTGACCCAGGTGTCTGGTACCTGAGATGGGGATCCCTCCCAGCCCTGTGTTGTGCTGAGGGGGCAGATTCAGGTCCAGGAAATTACTGTGTGAGGCAGCACTGGCTGAGTGGTTCAAGTGTGTGAGGTTATTTCGTGTCGGGACGCCCATCCAGGGGTGTCTGGCGGCTTGCTGCTGCTGCTGCTGTTGACTGGCCTGGCTGTTCTGGCTGCCGGGGAAACTGAAGGAGCTGTAGATGGCTCTGTGGTGGAGCTGGGGGAGGCGTGGCAGGCCGCTGGGGAAGTGGTGCGAGGCGCCGGGGTTTGGGTTCATGGGAGGCAGGCCGGGACCATGATTGCTCCCACCGTGGGAGTGGAGGCCTGGAGACAAGGGGCTCTGATCCTGCACAGACAGCTCCTTCTCTATCAGGTCGGCCAAGGCTTTGCGAGTGACGTCGAAGGGGTCGAAGCCCAGATCGTCGTCCTGCTGTTTGCTGGACGAGCCGAAGCCAAAGGCCGCCTGCCAGTCTGTGGAGGAAGACACTGGTATTGTGTCTGTGAGGAACGGAGAGAAACACGTTACTGGAGAAACTCTGGAGGATTTCTTTGACTGACTTGTTAGTTTTGAGGAGTAAAATTCAAGCAATTTCAAGGTACTTAAACCAGAAATATACAGACTCTCAAAGCCTTTCATCTAAACTGTTACTATAAATGCAACTGCAAGAATTTAATTTACAGGATTTATTTATTCCCACAGCAACCAGTGTGTACTGATTGTCTTTATTTTATCAGCTGTTAATATTAACTTTATTTTAGTCATGATTATAAATTCTAAACTTATCTAGCTATTGGCTTGCATGTCTGGAGTGAGGCGCCAAGAAAGAAAAAAACATGGCATGAATGACTCCTTTTTCGAGGAGCATATTCAATTCAAAGCATTTTTTAACCTAAAATGTTGTACAAACACTGGGACAAAGGGCCTTTGTTCTTATGGTTTTATCTTTCTGTGGCTGGTATGATTAATGATCTCCTTGTAATTTTGATTTAATTCTTGGTTTATATCTGTATTTGCTTTGCTGTTTTTTTCTTTTCCATATTAAGCACTTTGTAACTTTGTCAAGACAAGTGCTGTACAAATAAAGTTCATCATTCTATCACACTATTGATTTAAATAAACTCTCATATTGTCTCTCCGATATTGGCTTTTTTCTAAGATGAACGCAATCATGCAGAAAAATCTTATTAAATCTTAAGCTCATATACAAATCACATACATGTGTCAACACTATAAATAGGGCTTCACTGGCATCTCTAGCTAATTTCCCATAAAAAAAGACCATAAATCTAATGTTATCTATAAAGAAGGGGGTAATTTTATCATGCAGGGAAACGGAAAACTCCTAAATTAGCATGAGATCACTTTTACAGTCAGTATAATGAAAACACTGTGGGTTGCAGGTCAACACACTATTTAAAAAATGAGACAAAAAGCACAGCCAACGGAGCACTTACGACATGTAATACTTTTTAATTAAATCTCCACTGTACCTGACGTGAAGAGGCTCTGTGGTTCAGGGGTCATGGGCCAGTCAGAGTTGCCGCGGGGGGAGCTGGGGAAGGGGGGCAGGCCGGCGGGGAGAGGGTTAGGATGTCTGAAGTTACTGTTGTCTGAAAAGAGCGACTGGGACTCAGCTGCCGCTCCCTCGAAGGGCGAGCGAGCTGTGAGGTCTGACACGCTGATGGGCACCACCAGGCTGGGCTTTGTTAAACCCGGGGGAGGAGAGGGGGAGTCACTGGTGGGTATCTGGGAGAAAGAGAGAGAGAGGGGAGAGAGAAATGGTTGAGAGGTTGTCCGCATTCACCTTCATGTACATGTAAAAAAAAAAAAAAGATGGTCTTTTCACCTGTTGTAAAGTCTCTCCATTCACCATACCGATCGACTCTGGAGGTTTATCACTTGGACTGAAGAGAGAATTTAGACACATATTAACATTTAAATGCTTACAGAAAAACAAATAAACAGATTTCTAAGAACCACTGAAGCCCACAAGCCGCAGCAGCAGGTTTGAAAGGAAAAAAATAAAAACAGCCAAAATTACACTTTTTATCACAGCCAGAAAATGTAGAAACAGAAATAATCAGATTGTTAAACTTCCAAAGGTCCATGAATGTAACAAGTGATGAATACTTCCATCTGGAAAGATAGATGAACGAATCTTAAAAAACACTGAAGTCTTATTGGTATTATAGTGTTTTTCTTATGTATTTTGTGATAATCTTATAAACCTTGTTTAGAGATGTGCTAAACAAACAAAGTCATCATTATTATCATCGTTATATTATAAAAGAGTCATATTTCATCTACTTATTTCATTTAATTTGACCATTAGCACTAATCAGAGCTTAGAAAAATCAATAAATTCTTCTCACTTCTCACCATGATTTTTCCATAGAGTTTCAGTGAAACTGTGCCGGGTTAAGGGGGTTTAGGACACGTTAGAGCTATTGTAAAGAAAGTCTACATTACCTGTTACTGTCACAGTTAGAGGAGAAGGGGGACAGGGCAGTACGCTGACCAGGGCCCAGGTCTGTTTCTAGCCCATCTGAAGTAATAACTTCTTGGTCTAGATAGTCTAGCAGCGGAGGAGACTTGCGGTCCTCTGAAAGCCCGTTGGCCAGTTTGTTGTGTCCTGACAGCGTCGGCCATCCATCTTTACCGTTGCTACTGTTGGTTCTGTTACAAATCAGCAGAGAAATGAAGAAATCTAGCTTAGCACAAGTGGAGGTAATAATAAGAAAAATATAGAAGATAACTAAACCCACCTCTGTGTGGAGTTGGATTTACTCTTTGACTTCTCTGTTCCACATGCTGGAGGTTGTAGAAAGCTAGGGTTAATTTTATAGAGGTCTTGGAGGAGTTTCTGCTCATACTCTTGATGTTTCCCCGCCTAAAAACAAACGGACACAACATGAGTCAACATTTTGTTAACACAAAAAAAGACATCAGCCACGATCAACATGAGGCAAAGAGCAGGTATTTAAATGCACAATATGTCACTGTCTGCTGCAAGGGAGTCACTCAATCAAAACAATAGTCAGTCAAAAGACAGTCAAGTGGTACAGCTGCGGCCTGTAGCACCTGAAGCCACTGTCCCAAGGTTAGGCTTCCTTCACTGTTTATTGTTCAGGAGGTTTTTACTGGGGCCCGAATTATCCACATTGGTCTTCTCTTCCCACAACAAACAGACCTGCTAATTAGACCCGAAGAAATCACTGAATAAATCAGTTTCACATTAAAAATCATTGTTTCTCCAATGCTGTTCAGCAGACACAGGACGCCCCAGATGGGCTGTGAGCCGAGCTGTTGCTAATGTTTGCACAGCTTGTTTCTCTGATAACTTAAAATCCAGACGTCTGAAATCCTTCATCCAGTTGAAAAATGTAATGGTTAATAACAATCTTAAAAGTGTATCTTTAAAATCTGACTTAAATACCAGCTTCAGACAGACAACCACAATGCTGATACGTGTGTTAAGGGGATTAGATGCCACTGAGAGGCTACCAAATAAAACAGACCTTGTTTGGTAAGATGGATGTCTTAAGGTTTGAAAATCGCTGTAAATATTTGAGATAATGAAAGTACACATCTTAAAATATGTAACATAGATCTAGTCATTTTCTAGAGGAGAAGTAACATATTAAACCATAAATTCACATTTCAGAAAGAGAAACAAATGTTTTACCTGCATCTCCTCTTTAGTAAAGCTAGCTGCTTCGTCCCCCAGCTCATGTAGATACATACAATCAGGTTTGGGACACTGCATACTTTTGAGAAAGTAACTGCAGTACTTTGTTGTGCCTAAAGAAGCCTGTAACAGAGAGACAGAGAGAGAAGCACTGAGAAAATGATGCTTAAGGAGATATCTTTCAAGCACTTTTAGTTAAACCTGACTATTTAACATTGCATGTTGTTTAATAAAAAGATGTTTGTATTTTACAGACGAAAGAAAAACAGCGAGCGCGTGGCTTTTCTGCAAGTAAAACACCCAATCATAAAACATACAAGATCAGCAGCTGTTAACTTCTCACCTTGAGTGTTCTGCCATCAACAACCACATTGTTCACACACTGTATTGCTCTTAAAGCGTCTTCAGAGCGGATGTAAGTGACATAAGCGCTGGCACTGGGCCCCTGTAAAAAAAAACAACAGAAAAGTAAAGTAAATATACAAGTCAAACACTTCTACAGCTGCAGTTTGATTCTATTTACATTGTCGTTCAAGGGCAGCAATGAGGAGTTTTCCTTTATTGATGGTTTGCATTGGAATAGTGATAGCTGAGAATATAAAAAAAACAGTTAATATGCAACTAAACTAAGAACCAAATCTTGGCATCTGTAAACAGCACAAGGTTGCACACCTTTGCCTGGTAAAAGACAAATGATTCCTCTATTAGAAAAAATATTATTGATTAGGTTCTGATGTTTATTAAATGTATCAGTACAAGGTGTTCAACCCCACAACCTCTCACCTGTGAACCTGCGTAGGATGTGCTATTGTTGATGACCACTTTATGGATTTTCCCAAACCTCCCAAAATACTCTGGTCGTTTTAGGACCTGTGGGAACAATGCAAAAAAAACAACGCTTATACACAGTATTCAACTTCAGAGGGACGTTTTGAGGGCAGTCTCAAATGACACTCAAATGCTGTGCTCAGTTTGGGAAACTGGAAAAGAATATCAGCAATCAGCGATTTGCTGAGTACATGGCCTGTGTTTTTTTGGGGGGGTCGATTTCTGTCATTTTATTTTGCTAATTTAATAATCTGCCTCAGAAGAACGAGCTGCCTGCTGCTCAGTGACTCACAAAGAGGTCAGCAACAGCAGAGAGAGAGACGGCAGTGAAATACAGTCGAGCCAGTGTATTCTCAAATCTAACTCAATGAATTTAGGATTTACTTACAGTGGAAGTCTTGTTTGAGTTCTTGTTTGAGTTTGAATGAGCTTTGTTTTTCGATGAGTTAATAAGGGAATTTAGCTAATATTAGTCTCAGTTTGGTGAAAGAGAGAAACTTGAATTCAGAAGGTATATGATTGTATTACTCTGTTTAATAAGGAAAACTGCTGTAACAATATTTTCTTTCTTTACACTTCAGACTTGTAGAGTTAGCAAACTCACTGCTTCTGCAAATCTGCCAGTGGAAACTAGGGGTTGGGAGGGTCCAAAAGATTTTGATTTTCATCAGCCAGAAGAGACCAAAATAATAAATCTAGAAGCCTGTGGCTTCAGTTCACAAACTTCATCCACATCAAGCTAAAATATAGCCAATGCTCCGATGTCAGAGGTAGCATAAAGTCACTGAGCTTTCTGATGGAGAAACTGTACTCACCTCCGGGTCGGCGAGTCTCTGCGAGAGCCCAACCACAAACACCAGGTTTCTCTGGACCACTCTGACACTGGCCAGATGCTTTCGGTTTTCTGTCACCTTCTGCTTCTTCTCGTTCTGTTTCTGCTTCTTTTCGTTCTTTATCCTCTGTATCTCCTCCTGTGACAGGGGCTTGTACACAGCGGGGTCCTCTGGGTACGGCTACACAACAACATACACAAAATGATGATGCTGATAATATCCATGGTTCAACATAAACACTCTGTGGCTTTGAAAAGGATGTTCTAGTTTTTAATATGGTAGTAAACCGCTGAGGCTGTAAACTGTAAATGATGAGCTGATGCATAACCTAAAAAGCTACTTTAGGAGGGGTATCAAAAGTTTATCTCCTCCCTATATTAATATTTGGACACACAACATCAGCGTCCATTTGGTTTGTCACAGCAGACAAATCGCTGTTCAGTTGTGATGAGTTTCTCTGCTATCGTGTCCATCTCCTCACCTTTCTGCAGGCGGGGCAGAGGCCGTTCTCATCTGTGCGGATGCGATGCCAGCAGAAGCGGCAGATCTGATAGCCGCAGGTGCAGGGGAAGAAGTTGACGTCATCAATCTCCAGCGGCTCCATGCACAGAGGACACTCCATGGGGTCGTCCTTCATTTCAGGGCTGTGGGACATCCTATGGCGTGGCGAAGGTGAGTGTTGACGCTGGTCACAGAGCACAGGGCTAAGAAGAAAAAAACCATGAAAAAGCCAAGTTTAAAAGATCCAACAGGACATGTTTGAAAATAATAACTTGTTGTGCCCACACATACTAAATAACAGTACGATATAGCTTCTGAAACTGACTTGTGAACCACCAAGGCCACCAAAATCACAAAGAGCAAACCAACAAATATATTTATAGATAACTTCACAGCAGCAAAGAAAACATTACATACTGTTGCTAGTTTACGCAATCTACCTGACTAAACCACTGCAGTCTAAAGCAGTAAATCTCACTATAATGATAGAGATAATGTTCAGTTTTTTTATTTAACTTTTCAGGGAGGAGCTGACTCAACTGTGTGGTGCTTTTGGAGGCTGTAGTTCGTGGTGTTGGTGTACAGCATTGTCCTGTTGGCAGAGATGTTTCTACTGTTTCATCAACTACATTTAAACCATTGAGGGCAGATTTACTGCTCCCAGTCCTTTTTAGAGCTGAAACAATTAGGCGACAGACAGATAATAAAGTGTTTTGAAAACCAATTCATCCCTTAAGTCATTCTGAAACAAAAGTGTTACAAATTCACTGCTTGCTGCATTCCTAAATGTGAATATTTGGTGATTTTCAAAGTCCTCTGTGACAGTAAATTGAATATCTTTCAAGTTATTGACTGTTAGTTAAACTAAACAAGAAATTTGAGGAAGTCACCTTGGGCTCTGGGAAACTGTGACGAGTCACAAACTACAGCCACCAAAAAATGACCATGAAGATGAATCAATGCCTCTTTTAATTAGATTAAACAATAACTGAAACATAAAGGTTTGAGTCATAGCAGGACTTTACGTAAGGCCACGTTAGTTTGAGCTGGATGTGTCTCATAAAATACAACTGACTGTACATGTTATAAAATTAGTCAGAAAAAGCTGTCATCATGTTAAAGTGACAATGCGGATGTTGTGGTATCTTTTAGGGCTTGACAGTAGTAGGAGCATCGTCATGATTGACGTTAGAGGGAATTGCAACAAACTGCGTTTATTTACAAAAGAAACCTTCTGTTGTAGCAGCTAAACACCAGCCTGGTTTCTACGTGACAACACTGCTGCCAGCAGGCGAACTCATGACAAACCCAGATTTATAAAAACCGCACAGTGTTAAACTGAAATTAACGATGACAGAAATATGCCAACATTTCAAATACTTGGCAGCATTTGGCTGCTAAATTAACACGTACAGGAGTGTCACCGTTTTCCTGCTCCGCTCGCAGAAATCAGCTGATTGTTAGAGTCGTGTATGAAGCCAGAATAGGTAGTTAGCCAGCCTGGTAACTTTAGCTGCTCTGTCTTCTGGATCGTACATTATGACAGATGTTATTTGACTAACGTTCGGCTAAGCTAACATTAGCAGCGAATTGGTAAAAGAAGCCGGTCTAACTAATAGCAAGTGCCCAGCATTATAAAGAGATTGATACGAGCTTGAAATTGACATGAACGTTTCAAAACGTTTAAAAAATACGTATGCCATAACGGTACGCCTTCTCCTACATATTAACTGACAGCTTGCTTCATGCTAACCGCTAGCATCAGCGTAGCTAGCATGCTACATTAACATCAAAATGTACGGGGCTTTGGAGCCAAGCTTACGACGCGGCCTACACAAGCTAACGAGAGCTGGGAGCAAGTTGTTGCCACTATAAACAACTGACATTGCTCTCACGACATCAAGATTACATAGACAGTAATCTAATAACCTCGATAATACTCTAGTGTCAGTGTGTTAAGTCGTGACAGACCCAACTGCCCTTTATTTATTGAGGGAGAATGAAAGCTGGCTAGCCCAGCTAGCCGCTCGGCTAACGTTAGCGTTACTTACCCTGTCCGTATTTAGCTTAGGATTCCACTCCAAGGGAGTCACACCAAATTGGGCGGGGACTGCGAGCCAATGTATCTGAAATGTCAAAATTTCTATAACCGGTCAGTTAAGATAACCGTAGCTGTGTTGTTCTGTTGTAATTAAAAGGCTATAAAGATGTTTTGCCCCTTTCTTTTCTTGGTATTGTGGAGACAATTTACGTTCTAACCACCATCTTAGCTAGCATTAAAGTAGGGAGGAGGGAGTGGGGGCAAGTGTTCAGTGCGGCTGAGTCTGCGCAGATGGCCAGATGCTTTCTGGGAAATGAAGTGTTTCGGCGACCTTATGCTAGGCGGTGGCAAACTACGAAAAAAGATTTAAACTAAATGCAAAAAGAGAAAGAAGAAAATACACACGCTACAATAGGACGTTTCATCCGAAGTAAACAATAATAATGCATCCTTTTTCTCATAATATGTCTACTGGCTTTTTGTTTATTTGAATAGACAGAACAAACACCCACATCCAAAATATCCTTAGTAGAATAATAAAAAAGGAGAAACATAAATACACAAATAGGAAAAAAAAACAAATAATACACACAAAAGGACTATTTAAACAAAGATGATAATATGTATAGACACATATCAATACAGATGACTCAATCAATAATGAATTCTTAAGAAAATAGTGGGCTTATTTCTTAGATTTTCATATATTAAATAATACATTTAAAATAAACTAGCTAGAGCAAGAATTCAGTACCTCTACCTCTATTTTGGATTTTTTTTTCTTGCTTGTAACTAGGATATTGATTCAATTCCTGAAAATAAATGTCTTTTTTTTATTTGTTTTGGCAGATCAGTTAGCTAAGACTGGGAACAATGTATCTACCTACACCTACAATGGTGCATTTTACCAAAGTGTATCTTACTTAACTTTCTTTATTTATTTATATATCTAAAATCAACCTTTATATAATCCCATTGACCCTCTTTTTCAAGAAAGTCCTATAATGTTTTGACAATTTGAACATGAAAAAGTGGTACATTTATTTCTCATTTATTATAGAACATGAAACATCAAATCTGATCTAATAAAACTTTGTCATCTTCATACATTTATTTATTTAGTCTCTAATCTACATGGTGGTTTGAAGAATCCTGCAACGGTGGAAAGGGAAAAAACTCTTTTCAAGATTAAGGTCGCACATTTATGAGAAAGAAACTTGGATATTCTAGACATTGAAATGGCTGCTTTGCAAAATAATGAGATTAACTTGCTACATTGCAGGAAAAAACAAATTTACAAGAAAAAAAACTTAAATAGTGTTTTATTTCTTTATTACTAAATCAGATTTACAGCAGACTGTGATGCCCCTAATACTCGGTTATAAGAATCCATTCACAAATATGAATTGAAAAAAGAAACATCCCAATGAATAACAGACCCAATCTTCACATATTTCTTCAGTAATTCTTTAAAATAATTGAAAAATATATTTCAATCTATCCACATGAATCTGGGTTTGGGCCAGTCCTGAGTCTGGACTCTCTTGGGATCCACAGAGTCTGAGGTGAGCGTGGGGGCGATGGGGTGAGGTGATGCCAGCGACAGCCGTGCAGCCAGCAGCCCCATCCGGACACAGCTGTCTGTGTCTCTCTGCTGGAAAATCCCAGCTATTAATGCACCTGCGAGACTGCACACAGAGCGGGAATGAGTGTCTTTTTTGTTTTGATTTAGTTCATTTTCAATGATTTTGGCAGTGAGTGAAAGTGTGACAGGAAGAGAAAGAGGTCATGGGAAATGAAAAGTGGATGACAGTGAAGCAATTTGCAATTAAAATAAGAATAGGGAAGAGAAAGTAGGTCAAGTGAATTTTCAGCACCTATCTCCTGCTCCAGACACATTCATTGTCTCCTCTGCTGTCACAGTCAGTGCTGGGTAGTGGACAGCACACAGCCGCCTCCTCTGCAAACACAGGTGCAGCAAACATCTTCACTTTCACTAATCATCACCATCATCGTTGTCAGTTTAAATATAAGTTGCCCTCACCCTCGTCTGTTTTCTTGGCTGCAGGTTGACCGAGCCTGTGTCATGCTCTCCGCACACCAGCACTCCACCAGCCCCCAGAGTCACCACCAGACAGTGGAGATGCTCCAGTAGGGGGCGTGAGAGAGCCACAGCGACACTCAGCATCTCCTCGAGAGAGCTTGGCAGAACTGCCCCGCCACAAAACCACATCCTCAATCACGATTTGCATTTTTCACAAGAACCCTAACTGTGACAACTGTTTGTAGGAGGGAAAGAAGAAGTCGAAGCAGGAAATGCTGATTAGGGAGAAGAGTTTACCTTCAGGCGTCTGGAGACCCAGTGTTTTGTTCATGGTGCGCAACTCTGCCAGGTTTGGGGATGAATAGGACAGAGACTTCCAGGCGTCTGACAGGAAAGGCTTACAAGCTTTATCTGAATCCGTTGGCTCAAACCAAACTGTAACAGACATTGATTAAATTGTATTAAAATGAATGAAAGCATCTTATCACAATCATTCACAGTGACCAGCTCCCCAAGCTTACCGTTAACGTTGTGTTTTTTGGCAATGGAGCAAACATAGTTGATGGTTTGAACGGGAATGTTTCCGTCGAGACACACGAGAGTGGCCGATGACAGCTGCTTCTCAAACTGTGACACCTACCAAAAGATGATCAAAGATAGAATGAATGAATAATAATTAAGTGAGTAAAATGTATTGTTGTAGCACCTCTCAGAATATTAGGTGCATGAAGAAGTCAGGTAGGCCTAATGGTCAAATATAGAAATAAAATAAAATAAAAAACTAGGGCTGAAACTTATAATTATTGTCAGTATCAAATCATTTCTTCAATTTCATATTTTTCATTTTGTTATATAAATTAGATTATGTTCTATATATTTTCTTATATTTACAGTTTCCTCAAATGTTTTTGAAATTGCTTGTTATATTTTGTTATTATATTTTATATGCATTTTTATATTTACTGTTTTCTATAATGGATTTTCAAAGGCTTGTTATATTTTGTTAGAATTTTTTTGATTTCCTTTTTTTCTTTAGCGGCGCCTCCAAGTGAACATATTTCACAGGATTGTACTTGTTTGACCGAAGTGATAATAACCATCTTGAATATAATTAGTACCAACTGTAGTGCACATTTAGTGGCTACAGCAGAATAAATTGCAACCAAAATGTATAAAGATTTGGGTTTGATGGGGTTTATTATATCAGTTCCTATCTTCCTCTATCCTTAACTAGCCTTGATTTAATTAACACCTCTGTCATTAATACTTACATACTGCTCTGAGATCTGCTGATGAATGTCCATGTCTCCCAAACCGAGACTCAGCTCTCCGCTCTCAGTGATAACAGCGCAGTACGTCGCTGTGCTCTGCTCCTCTAGCCTGGCCACACCACTTGTGTTCTTACAGACATGAGACAAAAAGACAAGTTAACATTTACATATTTAATTCTAAAAGGGATTTTAATCGTTTATATGTAATAAACAGGTGTTGATGTTCACATACCATGTGTTTACAGTAGTTTAACACAGCCTCGCTGTGTGAATCAGCTCCAGTCGCTGAGATAAACAGCGGCTGTTGGCCTAATCGACTCAGAGAGTCTGGGAGGAAGCGAGTGTGAGACAATCAGATTTGAAGTACTGATTAAAACATTCATGCACAACAGATGAAAACCCACCAGCGATGTTCCGTCCTACACCACCGAATGACTGACACACACTTCCTGGGTTGGTCTGTCCAAACTGAGAGAGAGACGAGTTTTCTCAGAAGTAACCTACATGATATGATCTGCAGTAGTGTGGATAAATTAAACTTACATGAAGTGTTTTTGTTTTTCCCTTTGCGATAAAATCAACATTTATTCCTCCTATGACGACCTGTAAAAAAATGGCATTGTGGGTAATGTATTGTGCCAATATTTGATAGAAAAAGTTAATCATAAGTGTTTAAACTCACAATATCTGAGTCTGATGAATGTTTTCCATGATGGTGAGTCTTTCCTCTTAACTTTCTCTCAGTTATTTGTCTTGACAGCGCGCAGGATATCTGACTGCCAACTTTAGCATTGTTTTGAATAAGAGCGATGTCTGAAAACACACCAGGTTAAGGACATTTAAGTTGCAATAAACTGCACTGTAACATCGTCCAACCTATGACAAAACAAGCTTATCAATACTCTTTGTGCTTTTTCCTTTCCAGAAAATGTGATATGATCATGTTCTCTGCTTGAGCTTTCAGTGCATCAGATTTTCAGAAGGATACTGGCCTGAAGGGACTTTCCTTCAGTCAGCTCGTTGACCTTTTGAAGAATGAACGGCGTCACATCTCTTCCTGTTACACGTTTAGCACTGAGTAATCAAAAAGAGAACAGAGAGCAATCAGCTGAGATAAACAGGTCATTTGATTTACTTTGTGATGACCATAAAGAGATTCAGACAGAGAACTTCCTCTCACTGAACTAGTAAGACTTGAGACAATGTTGACTACTTTGAAATCTAAGTGAGACTGATCTTATTACCGTTGCTTTTAATTCATTAGGGGGAAAAAATGAAACATTAAAGAATAAAATCAAGAAAACACATTGAATAAAAATAATGACGGCAAGCAGGAAAATGCATAATTCAATTAAAATCAATTATTCATTTTATTTTATTGTACTTTAGCCTTCATTTTTATCCAATGTGCTTTTGCTTGCTTGATTTTATTGTTAAATAATCTGTTTCTTGTGCTTTTACCTGTGTAATCTGTACTTTTGGTGTGAAATGTGCCATAGAAATAAATTAGCCTGGCATTTCCTAGTAACTCAAGTGTTAACCAACATTTTACAAACCACAGGGACTTTCTGTACCTTGCCTCTGTGACTGCAGCCTGTATGGCTTCCTCGATCTGCAGGCCGGCTGCTGCATGCTCCTCCGGGATGGGCACCGCCAACAGGACGCCACTTTGGAGACCCAGTGACAGAGTGCTGGCTGAAGGATCCCCAAAACACAACAGCAATAAGAAGAAAAAAACACAAATCTATAATTATAACAGGTATAAGTGAAGAATAAGTGTTAGGGTAAGGATATGAGATGTACCAATGAGTTCTGCAGCCTCCTCAGGGTTGCAGACTTGGTACGGAGAAGTGAATCCGCTTTGTGGAGAGAAGAAGGCCGGGAAGTTCTTTGACGTTCCGTAAGTGGCCACACAGACGCCCTGAGTCTCCTAATAAAAGAAACAGAAACACATTACAGTCCCTCCCGAGCCTCTTTAATTTGTTTAATGATGTGTACATAGTTTTACTGCATCGTATGATGTTGCATCATCATTTCAAAATTCTTACAAGGAACTCCAGGGTGCGGCCGATGTCCAGAATAGACTTGACACCAGCAGAGACGACTGCAATGGGAGTCCTGCCAAGCTCAGTCAGATCTGCACTGATGTCCAGACCTGGAGGATGATAGAAAGAGAACAGAAAAAAGCATAACTATGTAGAAATCTTCTTGCTGATGGTCTTATTTGCTATGTAGGTCAAATAGAGACATCAGTCTTAAACTGAAACTGTTTCATAACCAGTTAAAAACTCCTTGTACATCTGCACCCTTTCTCTGTTCAGTCAGTGAGTTTGTCTTCATGGTTTCTTAATGAGAATATGAATAAAGCATTATGAGTCTGCTTACTGTTTTCTCCATCTCTGTGAACGCCTCCGATGCCCCCAGTGACAAAGACGGGGATGCCAGCTCGATGTGCTGCTATCATGGTGGCTGACACCGTCGTTCCCCCAGAGAGCCCCTGAGAAAAACAACAGACAGGACAGCAAACAAAAAAACACCATAAGGGACGGACGGGAAATCAAAGTGGATGCTACTATGTCAACCTGCATGTGTTTCTTTGTTTTAAGCACATTTTTTTCTGCCCTTACAGATTAAATCATTCATCTAAACATGCATGCCATATTTAAGTGAATTTCCATAAAACACAACAGTTTTTACACCGATTTATACGCAAATATTACATCAGCAAATCACACAGCAGCAACCGGTCAAGACGGCCTGCTGAAGGTCAAAGTGAACTTGAACTGAAGGTGATTTAAGTGACTTTGAATGTGGTTGTTAGTGCCAAACCGGCTGGAACAAACTTCACCTAATACATGGCTGGTGAGTGTATATACAGTATATATATATATAGTGTATAAATAAATATAAACACACAGTGTATGTATCATGTCAGGTTCTGTACATCCTTTCCCCGTTTCTTTCATTGTCGTACCTGTAATGTCACCACTGTTGCACAACTAATAATAATAATACATTGAAGACGAGTGTGTTGCGGCCTCACTTTGCTGATGACGTAGGGCAGATCTCGACGGGACACCTTCAGGGAGCTCTTGCAGCGAGCGAGGTGGTCGAGCTCCTCTGAGGACAGACCAACATGCACCTCACCCTCGATTACTCCGACTGTGGCCGGAGTGGCTCCTTCAGCTCTCACGATGGCCTCCACCTCCTTCGCTGTGCTGCATTGAAGCATCACCGCCAGTCATTATAAATAATTAAAGTAAGTTGTAGCTGCTGGTATCAGAGTTTACTGACACTTAAAACAGGTACCTCAGGTTGTGTGGATAAGGCATGCCGTGAGTGATAATAGTGCTCTCAAGTGCCACCACTGGTTTGTTTTCTGCCAGCGCCTGAGATACAGATGGATGAACTCTGAAGAGGCTGTCTAAGAGGAGAGGAACCATTTACATCATCATTATTAAAGTCAGTCTGTAATGCATTACATTTTTATACATAATGAGAGGTTGCATTACCATTTTTGCACATTCTGCTCTGATAAGTTGTGATTCCTCTTCTCAGGATGAGAGCAGAGGCTTTCTTCAGCATCCTCATTCTGTTCAGATTGTGAGTAAAACCCTGAAAACATGAAGATTTTTAAAAGTCCAAGTGAGAAAAACTTGACAGAGCTTAATTTTCACTGTTTTTCTGAATAAAAAAACTGCACGAAAGGATTGATTTTACCCCTAAATTCATCCCATGTAGAGTTTTGAATCTGATGCAAAACATTTAACAGTAAAAGGTGCATCTTAGTGAAATCTAATGATGACCAGTCTTAGGAACGAGCTGTACAGGTCACACACAATGTGTGTCTCAAAATCAAACCAATGAACAACATTACCTCAGCGTCTTGAAGGAAAATTTAAATAGGCTCCCCAGTTTCATCACACCCTGCAGTGTGTTCTCTGTCACTGGAAGGCACAAGTCCAACTCAGCCATTGTGAGGATTTTCCTTGCTCCAGTTAGTTCCCACCACCCTCCCCCCTTTTTTGGGGCCACTCACAGAAAACGACCAAATTCCAGAGCTGGGGTCTGTTTGTTATCTTTTTTTCCTATACTCCCAGCGTGTATGCACTAAAGATTGTTGTGTGAGATGTCTTAAATATTCAGTAACAGAAAGCCAGACATTTTTAGTCAATGCTTTACAACTGAATTTGCATCTTTAATCTGATATCTCAGAGGATCAGACACAACAACACTGGAAAAATAGTAAAACATCTGAAAAGCTGAATCAATTTAAATGACTTAACAGGTAGTCCTGTCTAGAAAAACGTGCTCTGTGCTGTAGGAGGGACAAACTTTACCTTCAGTAGAAATATTAACTAAAACTATGTTTTGCAGTATAAAAAGTCAAGCACATTACATTTAATCATCTTATTATTATATTTTTTTTAATAAAAGTGTCCACAAACAGGGTTTAGTGCTTACCTTCTCCAGTGAAACAAAAATGCCAGAAACTTTGCCCAGAAGGCTGAACTTTGACCCCAACTCTGTTTACACAGCCCAAAAGCATCAACCACAGATCTCCAAACTAGTCCAAACTACTCTGGGTTTGTCTTGTCAGAGTGAAAGCAGGAGATATTTCACATTAGTGCAACATGCAAAATAATTACTGCACAACTTATGTGAAGACAAGCAGACACATAGTGAAATAAAATAAAATTTAAACTGTTAAAGACACCTTGAATTTGTACATTTTTTTTTCTTTTTTAATTAATGTTACCATCTCACCTACATCCTTTCACTCACACACCAGCTGATTTGCTTCAATCTGAGTTTAATATCTGTCTGTATCCACAAGTGATTTGTCTCCACAGATTTCTGTTGTTGATTACAATTGTAGAACACGAGTCACTTCAAGTTGAACATCTGATGGTCAGCTTTTGATCATTTGATAAAAAAAAATGGAGACCATCGATTTCCCAAAACACTAATGCAGGTTTTCAGCAAACGAGGTTCACATTTGAAACACTTCAGCCACGTAAAGTCCTCAGTAAATGACTTTCTTGTGTTTTAGCATGGCTGGTGACTTGGATTGAGTCAGAGACACAACACGTAATGAGGCTTTCGGGTGTTTTTGCATCGCTACAGATTTCAGCTGAGGTCTTTGAGCTTTCCAACAATTCATCCTCAAACCACTGTGGATGTTCCAGCTGGTGTGCATGAAAAGCCTCGATGGCGTCCCGCAGGGCTCCTCCTGTGGGACAGTGATAGTACTCGTCCTCTGAAAGCCCTTCAATGTGATTCACTCTGCCCGGCTCGTGCTTCTCGGCGTCCAGGATTCTGAAAAAGAGCTCCTCAAACTGTTTCATCAGCTTGTATCGTACCGTGATGTGAAAAGGTGAAGGAACGTCTTCTTCGGAGCAAACAGCATCAAAATAAGCAACAATGTATTTCTCAAATGACGCTGATCGGATAAAATGTGGGACCATGAGGCTGAGGGCTGGACTGAGCATGTCACCTACAGGTGAGCGGGCGTCCTCTCTCAGAAAAACCTGTCTGTCACCACACATGGCTCTCCATTTGGCTTGCACTCCTCGGGAGCACAGGATTAGTATCTTATCTGAGGAGCTTTCTATTTGCTCTCTGTGCCAATCCAACCACTGGATGCTTCCCAACACCCCCAGTCTTGCAGAGTCCAGCAGATCCAGGACCACTTCAGTGCCACATTTGGTTGCCAGGAAAGCACAAAGCTTGAGGACAATGTTTTTGTATAAAGGGTGGTCGAGGGAGTAGATGACGAGGACTCTTTTCCTGTCGTGCACTTGAAATCCTTCTGGTTGTTGTTGGGCATCAGATGTGGATGTGTTCACAGAGTCTGAGAGAGAGAGAAGGGTAAAGTCTGTTCATTAATGACCAATCCAAGCTGTGTTTTCTTTTCAACACTGTGCATTTATAAGAAGGCAAACCTTTATAAGAGGCTCTCCACAGTGAATAAGCAAGACACCCAAGGAACAGCAGCCCCACAACGGCCTTTATAATAAAAGTCCGTGCTGAATTACCTAAAAACAAACAAACAAATACATAGGACTAGTTACTTGCAACTTGGAGCCTTTCACTTGTGTGCTTTCAGTTCATGAAAATTAATAGCAACTTTTTGCTCACCTAAAAATGTCTTGTACAGCAATTGGTTGCATGAAAGACACTGTAAAGTAGTCATATGTTCATCTTTTCCAGTACGTACATTTAGTTTAAAACCTATTCTTGCTGAGGACATTTTGGTGTTCAATTCTTTTTACACAGTCTAGGGTTGAGTTCCCTCCAGTGGGTAACAAGAAATATCTGAGGGGCTCATGAGATGATAAAAGGGATATTAAACATATAGAAAATATGAAAACTATGGTCTTGTTTTACCTCTTAGGTCTCATTATTAAGGTAAAAAAAAAAAAATCAGAAGCGTAAAAAAAAGCTACAAACCTTCTGACACCTTCAACAAGGAGCAGGAACTAAAAACTTCTTTATTTTAAGTGGTCAAAATAAAGGTTTAGAAAACAGGTGTGCTCTGCATAATAATGGCCATTGAAAATAAATTATACTGTAAATATGTAAAAGATCGTACTTACAAGAGCATAAAGAATGTGTTTTCTCAGAACGCGGACATTCATTCTTACATTGAACAAAAAATGGCTGAACCTTCAAAACAAAAAGTGAGATTTAATGTTATATCTTTTTTTCATAACATTACTTTATCAACTACAGGGATGAGAACACTGAAGACATTTTTTTACTTACCATTACTGATATTTCACACTGTGAGACCTGCGACCAGCCTAACTCAAATGTCACATTCAGCGATGTTCTGTTTTCCTACGGAGGAAGGAAACGACAATGAAAAAAAGCAGTAGGTTGTATGATGGTGGTCTCACAAATAGTCATCAGTGATTATAGATAAGTGAGAAATTCACTTGAATTACCTTTGAGACATTTTTGGAGTCTTGATTCTGGATGGAGACCTGATACCTCTCTGAATACTGTGCCGCCTCAAAACCCACAACAATGGAAAACTTTTTATGTTTTTTGATAGGAAACACAGTAATGTTCAGCTGAGGATCCCACAGACTACCTGAAAGATCAGAACATGCGGAGCACTATGCTTAGAAGGTCCACGATCCATTACCATGTAAATAAAAATGTAAAATTTACCATTTTCCTGGCACGTTTGGGCCTTTTTAACTCTCTCGTCATCACATCCTGATGACAGTAAATATTACAGGTGGTTAGAGCATTTTAAAGGCACTGTATTTAATTTTCCACCACTAGGGGTCTCCCAGTCAAAACAGTAACAAAAGATGGACTTTGATGATGTCATGCACTGGCTAAGGGTCATGGGAGTTTTTGTGTTCATTGATAAAAGTCTCACCACTGCCGATTAAAATCTTTCTGGTTTGACTCATGCACAAATAATGCTCACAGAGGAGTTAATATATTAAAATTGCTGTTGGGTTTTTGGATAATGTAAGTACACAATTCAAAATAATGTATTACATAGGCCTAGTTGTTTTTAGACATATTAATGTAGAAATGTTACTTATTTTATGTTTCTATTTTTTTTTTTGTATTGGATTTACAAGAAGCATCAAATTATTTGTGGAACTGCAGCAATCATCCCTGACGAGACACTCGAAGAAGCTCTTCAAATGCAAAAAAAGTTATATTGTTTTTCAATTTCAAAGGATGGAAAAATTTGTGGTAAAAGTGAAAGAACTGTGATGGTTTTTGTAAAAGAGTAACTGTCACATTATATATTAACCAGATCCCTTTTTGGGTCGGTTTATGTTATTACTACTTTCTGATTCAAGAGTTCAAATCTTTTCACATTATGTATTTTCACTGTAGACACAAAAACACAGAATCAACATTTAACTCGTATCCCTGTTTGTACAGCAAATATATATAGCTTATACTATATTCTAATTCAATAAAACACAAAGTCTCCATGTCTTTTAATGCAGGTTTCATGGATCTGGAGGTAACTCACCTGGGATTGTAACTCGCTTGCTAATCCTGTAGTCTCTAGTCACGGGTTCTGGCAGATTAAAAACTGACACCATGTATGTATGTCCAGGCTCAACCACGACTCCATCCAGGGAAAAGTTCCACTAAAAAATATAAACAAATCTGTAACAGCTGTGCTGCTGGCTACTGTTGCAGCAATGGATAAATACGAAGATGTGTGACAATCTTACCCTCTCGTCGTCTGGATTCAGCTGACGGCCGAGTTTATAAGAAAACTGGAAACACAAAGTTTGATTTGTACTTTCATCCAGAATATTTATCTCTGATCCAGTAAGGGAGCATGCACCTGCTGTGGAAAAAGAGAATGTTTGTTTTATATGAATGTCTACAATAAACAATACTGTACTTTTAAAATTCTTCACTTTAACATAACCTACCATCAGGTTTTATTTTCCATGTCACATTCACAACAGGAACCGGCCCGAGTTCGTCCATCCAGACTCCCACACGCTCAGGATCCCAGTCCGGCCCGAGAGGAGCAAGTTTTCTTGTTGGGACCAGGTGCTTGTCTGAGCATTTATCTTACATTTAGAGAAACAATGTATTTATCATAATGTTGTGAAAGTATTATAAAAATTAACACGTTTTGTTTGTGGACAGATAAATTACTTAAATGCCAAATTAGAATTTTATTTTACCACACAAATTATTCCACTGTGCTATGAAAAAACATTATATCTATATTTAAGTTTTGGAGTTAAAATGCAAAGATTTTAGATAAGTATTTGGATGTTATTCTATTGAATTCACAAATAAGATACTCACTAAATGTGCAGTTGTAAAGACCCTGGGGAAAGAAAACACAAGATAAAAGTCACTTGATGAATCCAGGACCATAAATTCCTCTAAGTTTACTTTCAAAAGGCCACCTGTGTTTATTTTTTTTAACAGATTTGACTTTTACCTTCTGGTTGCAGTCCGTACGCTTGTCCAGAATCCTCAGAGAAGACGACACAGAGAGTCCGGCAGTCAAACAAAAGCAGATAAAAGGAACGTGGATCATTCTGGTGTTGCTCCACATCGCAGGTAGAAAAGTTTTAAAACCTATTGAGTAAACAAGAACAATCAACTCAATTTAGAAAGATTGCTCCAACACAGAGAAGGCTCACTGTGATATGATCCTCAGCAAAGTGTTGTTGCATGTTTATCAGGCGCTGTCATCTGAAGACGTAGGAAGGATGCTCTTATCAAATGTTGTTTGCAGTTTCGATTGTCATGCAGAACACTGCAAGGGCTGAAAACCTCAATCTGCTGTTTTCTACAGAACTGTGTGAGAAACAGAAGTCAGTTTACATCTACTCTGTAAATTCATAACACCTGCAAATCAATATGTCAAACCACAAAACAAACACAAGAGGGCAGCAGTGACCACATCTACAAGCAGTGATCCTCCTTTTCATCCAGTTTAAATTGCATTTTGGTGCCTGGAAAAAGTTTCACAGTTAAGTATTGTGTTAGAAATTTGAATATTTTAAAAAGCAAGTTGTTACACGGTGGTGTAGTGGTTAACACTCTTGCCTCACAGCAAGAGCGTTGCGGGTTCGATCCCCCACCTGCGGCCCTTCCGGGTACTCCGAAAAAAACATGCAGCTCAGGTTTAATTGGTGACTCTAAATTGCCCGTAGGTGTGAGTGAGCGTGTGAATGGTTGTCTGTCTATATGTGTCAGCCCTGTGATAGACTGGCGTCCTGTCCAGGGTATACCCTCTCTGTCTTGATTGGCCAAAGTCTCCCAACAAGATGAGGTGCAGAACTCTAGTTTTGTTTCAAACCACTCGATTTATAATGTGGTGAAAGGGTATTAAGTATTTTTTGGCAAATGATGCCAAAAAACCTGTCTTCCCCCGCTTTAAATCACATTTAACAAGCAGCCTGACCTCACGTGACCCCGAGACAACATCAGCTAAATATACAGAAACCTCCTTTCAGAGGATCCACACATGAAGGACCAGGATTACGACCACTCAGTGTTCGACTATTCTCTGTTTGTTTGAGAGGGATTATAATCGAAAGGACAAAACGGTGGCTGTGGTTATGTGTTAATTCCTGTTGCTTTGTCTCAGGACACTGAGCTCAGCTGTATCACTTTACGTAACACTAAGACAGACAGACAGACATGTGCCACTTAACTCGGACCAGAATAGACTGCAGAGATTGTATCTGATCTCTGCTCTGTGGGACAGTGGTGTCACAGCCATTGTTATTCAGTCACCATGGCTGCACCTTGATCCAAATATAACGAGATGCTTTTATTCAGCATGGCTACTGACGGCTACCGTCTGCTGCGATGTGATAGGTTCAGGATTTAGCATTTATAACCAGAAGATAAACAATTAATTAAGGGTTTATGACACATTATAACACGCAGTTATGTAGTTTTAATGAGCTATAACAGTTTTTTTTTTGCGTGTATCTGTGTATTTGTTGACAATAATTAACTCCTCCTCTAAAACTCTGGTATGTAACGTTAAAAACATCCTTGAAATGTGCTTGTTTCAGACAGTCTTTGGGTTTTTTTTATTTAAGAGCCTTCCTTTCATTTATGCAGTAATCTGTAGATATTACGTTGAGAACTAGTACACAGAATTGATGTTATTTTGCCTGATTTTTTTCCTATGTGTTGTTTGTTTCATTTAATGTAAAGAGACTGCAAAAAAATACCCTTTAGGGAAACTGGAAAGGTACTAAAGAATAAAATAAAATAAATTATGAAATAAAGTTAAAATTTGTTTTATTTACAGGCAAACTCAAGCAGTGCTAATGCTGCTAATGCTGCTAATGCCTAAATCCTTTTTCAAACACATTGTATTTAAGTTCATGTGTATTTGTGTGTGTAAACTCATTTTATTGAAATTGCTTCTTGAGGAAGGAACACAATAACATCACATCACATATGTATCTACATCTACAAATCGACTTAGTCGATTTTAAACCTCCTACAATGTTTTTGTATGTTTATTAACAGTAAATAAAAGCTTTACAACACCCTGTAAGAGCATGTTCATTTGTAATCATATCATGTGTTATACCGAATTATGAAGCATGCATCAACTGCTTATAAGGAGTTACAGATGTTTCATAGAAGGACTTGACAAATGCATTAAAAAAACATACAAAATATTATTTGTCTTTGCTTTCAACTACATTATAGTGTGTTCCAATTTTCTGCATTTATCTAGCACCCTTCTATGGAGTGGAATCACAAACTTTGTCCAGAGTGCCAGCAGTGATTCTCACTGAAGCTTCGAAATCCTGAAAATGGTATTCAAGAAAGCCCTGTCACAGTAAACTGAGACAGTGCACATGGTAAACATTACACCTGTGCAGGGTAGTCCTGGCAGTTCTGTTGTTGTTGTGGATTATAGGTATGTTTACGATGCATTATGGACATGGGCTTGCAAAAACAATGTCACTGAGTCACCAGAAATGAGTCATAAAAATGCTTCATAATGTGCTTTTTATGTTATGAAGCATTATGAATATTTATAACTATAATGCTACCTCTAAAATGGTATTTGAGACAGTTGAGACAATGCACAGGATAAACATTACACCTGCGTAACATCAGCATATAAACACTCTGATTTTAGTACCGAGCTCAAAGAACAACTATAACCAAGCCTCACAAGATAAATGGTGCTTTGGACTTCTAGTGGACAATAAAATCTCTAATAACTTTGACTTAATAAACTTCAATGTATCAAGTTTTTCGAACTGACTTTAAAAGGCCTCTTTAAAACAATTGGTCTCTGCCAGTACACCCCATGACACAAATTAAAAAAGCAAACATGCTCAGGGCGCCTGATATCTGCAGAGAGGAGAAGTCAGCTGTCAGCTAGGTGAGGGACGTGTGAGTTGAGGTGTGCCCTTGTGAAATGCAATCACATGAGATAAATGGGTCACGGGTTGAGGGCAAATCAAAGAGGGTTGCACTGTGGCTGCAGCAATTGTCAGGTGGACAGGGGGTCTATTTTAGCGAGCCATTCACATGAGACTTTGAATACATAAATCTTTCACTAATAATCATGAAGTGCTTTTCCTTTTTCTGACTCACCGCTGTCGCTGCCCTCTCTGATTTCCTCTCAGATTTCCTTTCACCTTCAAGGTAAGTTTCAGATAAAGTGATCAACGTAAGCTATTTATTACGAGAAAATAAAACTCGGTGAGATTTATTAGAGACACTAAAAGGGGCTCCTTGACCTGACATTGTGAGATTAACTTCTTGTCCTGCTGTGACAGCAGTTCAGTCTCTAAATCTGTGTTTGTGTGGGTTAAGTCGAGTGTTGCTTTAATGTAGGAGGTAATGAAGACCGCATATCAGCGTGCCCCCGACACATTTACTGTGGCTGGGATTTATGTGAGGGAATCCCTGCTATGTTGCTACTTTTGTCAAGGTCTTAAAGTAACTTTTCAGACGTGGCTTTCCAGCTTTGACTCCTACGACACCTCAAGCTTCTTAATGATCCTCTAAGTGAAGAAATGTAACCTGAGGCTTGAACTGCCTGCCAAAGTATTGGTGGCTGGTAACAGCACACTTGACCCGTCGTGGTGGCCGAAAAGCTGGGGCGATAAGTGGTGACGGCTCGCTCCTATGAACTGGCAGCCCGGCGGGTGGAGGGGCAAGGCTGCGGGCTTGGCTTGTTTATTTACCTTGACTTTCGCACCCTGTCAGACTGGCTTAATCTAAATTGGATATATTACTCTATTTGTCAGAGGCATTGACATGCTTTCATACCACCTACATGTATTTGTTACATTTAATGCCAACAGGGTTTGAAATCAGCAAGACAAATGATGGTGAAATGTGAAGTGGCTGCTTCACTCACCATTGTATTGTAGTTGTAAAGCTAATGCTACAAAGAGAAGGTCAAAGAAAAGAGAGAGATATTGAAGGAGATGGGGTTGATTTGAAGCTCATTTTCACTGCTGGGCTTTAAAGCTATAGATGTATAAAATGAACAACCTAGTAGAACAGAAAATGAGCAGTGTTTTTGAGATCTGTTTAAATTACTCCAAAAGTCTCCAAAGGTTTGGTCTTGTTTGTCTCTTTGCTGCCAAACTTTTCTCTGGCACCTTCAAGGCCACAGCAGCTGCTGGAACACAGCGAAGCATGGCGGCAATGTGGCTAAATATATCCGCGCAACAGGCTCCTCGTCAGCTCCTGTAACAATAGGACGGATTATCTGGTCCTGGTGGAATACTAAAATGCATCTAAAAAGCCCCTGAGGACAATTAGACAAATAAAATCTTCTAAACTGTGGAAAGTAGTTGGATTAATCAATCCCATTAACTGTAGAAAACACTACTGAGGCTGTGATAATTGCTCATTCTAATTATTAGTGACAATTTATACAAGGCTCATGTCCATAATTCATTATAATACATCAAAATATTTTAAATCCTCATAGTTGTGGTTCTACACTACAAGTATGATAGACATTGGCTCGCAAAAACAGTGTCAGTGAGTGACGAGAAATGAGGGATTAATATTTATGAGTACTTGTAACTAGAATTATACAGTGCTACTAACAAATTATAATGCATTATAAGTGTATTATGTATTATAGAGACAGTTCCATAGAAAGTTATTTTATTATTTACAAGAGGTTTAGTCTGTAAAATATGTAGAGTTCTGTTAAAAATACATGCAAAAAACTTTTGTTTCTGCTCCAAAGGTACTGAAACTGCAGCCATGTCTGAGGGGTGAGTACTGACCTCTTAAAAGAGCCAAAATTCTGTATCTGTAAACTATTTCTATATTTATTTTATATTGAATAACACATTGTTATATTCTTCTGTCTACTTTTCTTATCATAAAAGACCGGTGAGTCAAAAAGATTTCTTTTACATTCATTAATCATTACTATTGATTTATAAAAATATATGAATATTAGAAACCTTTAATAATGACTCTGTTTGATGTGTATAAAGAATTGTTATGTTTCTCACAGAGGAAGCCAAAATATTCAGCAACTCGCCGGCTGCATTTGAAGGTACGCCTCATAGACCTTTAGGCCACGTGTGAACAGTATTTCACGGTATGCCACATGATCTAAAATCTAAGATCGTGGCTCATTAACGCCTTACTATCTTACAGTCCAAACTGCTGAAGAAGGCGGCTTCTATGCTGGAGGCTGAAAGCGAAAATAAGAAACAAGAGAAGGAAAGAGCTGTGAACGAGTCCTTTCCTCCACTGCAGCTGTCAGGTCTGTCAGTCCAGGAGCTTCAGGTACTGATACAGCAAAACCATGCTGATTCAGTCATTATTATTCTACATCATCCTGACTGTTAGTTTTCTTTTTCTTTTCAGGATCTTTGCAAAGAACTACATCGCAAGATCGATGTTGTAGATGAAACTCGTTATGATTTACAGGTTAAAGTATCCAAAAATGACACAGAGGTACAGTGAAACTGAACCAGGAGGTCACAAATAACAGTTTATATAATTACTGACCTTGAAGGGTGATGAAGTGTGTGTTTGCTGCACAGATCCAGACACTGAGTGAGAAGATCATTGGGCTTAAGGGAACAAAGAGGCCCCACTTGAAAAGGGTGAAGAAATCCACAGACGACATGCTGGGTGCATGCACCGACACCACCAAACTCATGAAGTCTGATTTCAAGGCCAACCTTAAGACAGTGAAGAAGGACGAAGAAAAGGTGAAGCTGGTGGCTGAGACAGCTGTCCACAAAAATAAGAAACTGCTTTGAAAATATATTTCATGTTACCATTTATCTTTGCAGAGGGAAGAGGTGACCGACTGGCGTAAGAACGTGGAGGCCATGTCCGGTATGGAGGGCAGGAAGAAGCTGTTTAACGCAGGACAATAAGGAGGTGGTATGTCAGTAGCTACTTGATTATCTGACATAAGCAAGTAAACTTTAAAGTGATAGTTCAGAATATTTGTAGTGGGGTTGTATGAGGTACTACATACATATCTGCTAAAGTCGGGGGCATCAATGACACAAAGTTCAGACACCTATATAAAGGGCCCTCTTAAGGCCTTATGCTCTCTTGATAGCCACCAGACTCCTTTGACAAAATCAGCAATTTGACCTTGGAAGACATTGGAGTTGCTGGTTTACCGCCGCCTCGATTAGTTCGCTTGTTTGTGTTATGGTGTGACTTTGGGTTAGTTGTGATTAACCAAAGTCACACAATAACACAAAGAAACTAACAGATCGAGGCAGCAGTAGACCAGCAATTCCCGTGTTGTGTGAGGTTAACTTACTGATTTTGTCGATGGAGTCTGGTGTCTTTAAAAAGAGCATTGATAACGGCTTCAGTTATGCCTGTGTAACATAATAAGGGCTGTCTGATGGCAAGATAAAGCAGTGACAATATTCTAAATATATTGACACTTAAACTGATATTGACTTCTTTTAGATTTGCCCTTTTTAAGGAGGCTAACATATGTTTCACTGCTGCCCCTTTCCACGATAGCACATTGCTTAGCTTCCGTGTCAGTACTCCTGCCTGCTTCTCCAAACTGGAGCCGTGCCAACCACCATCTACTATAAATAATACACCGATTATAAATAAGCACCTCATGCAACCCCACTTCAAAAAATCCTCACTATCTATTTAGGTTCGGAATGTTCACGTTTATTTTATACACACATATTAAATCTGTTTGTTTGTCTTTGTTTCAGAATCAAATTCAAGAAGAAGTATTACAGGATGAAATAAAAAAAAAAAGGTTTTGTAAAGAATATCAACCAGAGGCACTAAAAACATTTAACAAAAGGCACTATTTAGAATACACAATATTAAAATAGTTTCATCTTGAATTAATGTAAACATGTATGTAAAAATATCACTGTATGGTATGGTTGTAATTAAATAGATTGTATAGTACAGAGGACCCTTTGCATATTGAAACTGTGCTAAAGAAAAGACTGTTTAGCTTTAGGAGTGTGGCTGTTAAAGTGCAGTATTTGTATTATACAGATGATGGCGCTGTCTCACTAGTCTGTGATACACGATGTGATGCTGATTAAACGATCATAACGACTTCACTGCTTGGTTCCTTTGGTTTGTTTTTAATTCACAGATTTCATTTTCAGTTTATTCAATAACAGAGAAATATCAATAAACTATATAAATCACCGGCTGTCTGAACATCTTGGTGTTGAGCAGTGGGAGTACAGCGGTGGTTAACCTGCTGTTGTGTCATGTAGAAGTGTCGTGATATACAGTATACTAGCTGTCAGGACACAGGAGGCTATTTTAGTTGGCCACTCACAGAAGGCAATAGGAGCTATTAAATCTGACTTGAGTTTTCCTCTTGTCATTTTAAGACGACCACTGCTTATCTCAACAGGCTTCTGAAGAGATAAAAAAAGAGGTATGTTGTTTTTTTATGATGATGATGATGATGTTGATGATACTGTGACATAAGAATGTAAAGGACCATTTCAGCTGCTGCATTTAAAGAACAGCAGGGACCTTTTTAGGCTGATGGAAAAATCTAAATTTACTATAAAAATTATACAGTTTGACCTTTAAGAGACCAAAACAAGAAAATTATATCTACTTACTTTTTTATACTGTGTATGCATTTGATGTTAAGGCTCTATCCATTCCATGTTTTAATTCACTCATTAAGTAATTAAAATGTGCAGTTTAATTTTAACAAATGCTATTAGGAAATAGTTTTTATTACAATATTATCCACTTTTATCTTGTTGCATATATTTGTTTAATTTGGCAAAAGCTAAATTATGATTTAGGTTCTGATTGTGGCTGCAGTAAAAAAAATGGAGCCACTCCAACTGGGATTTAAAAGAGGAATATCATTCAAACAATCTGCAGCACTCACACATGCTGCGTTGCTAATTTAAAGGCTTGAAGTTGGTATGTGACCATACTGACGTCTGGATGACTCGGCTCAGTCAACAAGAGGGGAATAAAAAGTGTGTAGAAGGAGAAAAAAGGTAGTGGTTCATTAATTACAGTTTGTAATATTGCTGCAACTGATGATTATTTACATATATATTAATCTTATTTTCTATTAGTTTGAAAATAGTGGAAAAATGTCCATCCCAGTTTCTCAAAGTCAAAGAAGATGTCTTTAATGTTTTGTTTCATCAATCTAAAACCAAAAGATATTCAGTTTAAAGAGATGAAACCAAGAAAAAAAGAAAATCTCCATATTTTAGAGGATGAAAACAGCATTTCAAGTCATCTTTGCATAAAACTACTATAGTGACTAATCATTTATCAAAAAAAGTTGATAATTGCCTAAATGATAAGTTGAGCTATCGTTGCAGCTCTAATTTATAAATCATCTTGTACATTAATGTTCAACATGAAGAACACTATAGTACTGTGTGTGTGTACTGCTACTGCTGCAACCAACACTGTTTCTGAATTATGCATTTTTCTGACTCTAGTATAAACTATTTCACTTTGCAGATAAAAGCCAATCATGTCTGAGGGGTAAGTTTGGATTTTTTAAAAACATGTTAAGAAGTAAATAAGTATTTGTAAAATCACATTACCAGTAATTCTTTATCATGTAGATAATAACGCTCATCTTATTTATTCTCCTTTTCTTGCATCATGGTGTTCATCACAGAGGGGTAAGTTATCAACATAATGAGTGTAGATTAGCTAATGAAAATTTACACTGAGATAGAATTAGTATTTTTGTATAACTGTCACTACACATCTTTTTATTCTACTGCTTTCTTCTATAGAAAAAGTCCAAGATCACTGCATCTCGCAGACTGGCTCTCAAGGTATTGTTTTATGTGTCTGTACTGCAATTTATTAGAATTTACAAAACTATTTCTTCACCATTGAAGAGCTTTTTTCATGTCCACTCTGAGAAAACAGGCAGAGCATCTTAATCTGCTGCAACAGGCTGCATTCACACAATCTGTTATCTCATTTACAACCATCAAACATTGGAAAATGCTTCAATCTGAGCCTGAAACTTGCAAAGATTTTTTGTTTTTCAGATTTAACTGTATAATTATAAGTGAGAAGGAGACCCTGTAATGGTTTTGCATTGTGTGCAAATGTTTTCAGTGTGATTATTGTACCTGCCCAGGGACTGTAGATAGATATCTGGCATGAATCATCTCTTCTCATTTTAAGATGAATGTTTTTTGTGCATCTTACTTGTTTAACAAAGACTGCTAACCATGAATACAACTTCCACAAGTTCCACGAATCCTGTATCAAAAGGTCAATTACTCTCAATTTTCCATTCATTTTAGACCAAGATGCTGAAAAATGCAGCTGTGATGTTGGAGAAGGAAAAGGAGGAAAAGAAGCAGGAGAGAGAATCCACTCTGAGTGGGAGACTCCCTCCACTTCAGCTGTCTGGTTTGTCCATACAGGACCTTCAGGTATGTGCAGGTCACTGCATGAGCTGCCAGCTCACTACAACCAAACATCGCTGACATGCTCCATACGCAAGCATCCCTCTGATGTATATAGATGACATGCATACAGCATGTACAAACGCAGTAGGCACATTAGAAGAGAGGTGCCTTGACGTCTACATATTACAATTCGGGCAGTTAGCTGACAGCCTTTCATAACTCTTTGAATTATTATTTCATATATTACACACATCATAGGCTAGTAACCACTAATAATGAGTGTAACAATCAACATAGTATTATATCATAGTCATAGTAAAGTCCCCAGTTGTAATAAAAATATTTCTTTTATTACAAAAGAGATGTGCAACACACCAGGGCATTGCAGGGTTCTCATTAAATGTTCAGTATTAAACGATTCTCTCTGTCTGCAGTCGCTGTGCAAAGACCTGCATCATAAGATCGACGTGGTAGATGAAGAGCGCTACGACATCGACGCCAAAGTGGTCAAAAATAGCAAGGAGGTACTTTTCTATTTTACTTACATGTGGATAACTTTCACTTTATGGATGTGTTTGTTTTTAAATTATGATAAATCTGATAAAAAATTGTGAAACTGCAACATTACAGTAATTGACGTACGCTTTTTGGTGCCTCACATACCTACAAAACAAAACTTCAGGTTCAGGTCATATTCATTTGATTTTAGTTCTTGTATGCACCTTGGCACCACTGTAAATAAGGGTTTCCCCTCAATGCGTTTTCCAAGGTTTTGAATAAATAAAATGAATAATTGTTGATATTCAGCTTCATTATAACTTACCGGGAACATTTAGGGTTAACAGCTTTAATGAGTGTGGCCTTTTTTGTTTTGATCTATTGGACTTTTTCAGGTGGTTCAGTTGCATACGGATTACTCACATTTCAAATTCTTTCACGTAGATTGAAAATTTGTCTCAGAAGATCATTGAGCTGAAGGGAAAGATGAAGCGGCCGGCTCTGAAGAGGGTGAAGATCTCAGCCGACGCCATGCTGGGAGCTCTGCTGGGCGCTAAGGTCAAAGAGTCTGTGGACTTCAAGGCCAACCTGAAGACTGTGAAGAAAGAGGAGGAGAAGGTGAGCGAGGCAACTATAACTGTAGATTGTTTTCAAAAGTTTTTAAGATTGTGCCAGGCTCGGTGGATTCCTTGTTGTTTTGGCTGAATCATGGCTGGATGCTCATGTTATTTTGGGATGTTAAAGTGCAGTATAAATAAGAATTATTGTCTTCTTATGAACAGAAAGAGGAGGTGACTGACTGGCGTAAGAACGTGGAGGCCATGTCTGGTATGGAGGGCAGAAAGAAGCTGTTTGATGCCAACCAGTAGATGTCATATATTTATGGACATTATACATGTGAGTGCTGTTTTACAAGAGAGTAAATCAAGGTTGCTCTCACTGCTCATAATAGTAAGTCGACAGTGTTTGTGTAAGTGTGTGTATGACTGTGTGACACAATTGCAATAGGCAAAAAAAACTCAAAAGAAGTGTGTATAGTTTGCATGAAACTGAGTTGTATTCTGTCCACATTTTGTGGTGTTGGCACTTTTGCTGTGTCTTAATCTTGAAATGCTGTTTATGTCCTGATAATAAATACTTCTGATCAACACAGCAAACGGATGCTGCACTTTTCTTTTGAAATAACTACTTTACTACCCCCAGGGGTTGCGTCAGCCAGATGGTTTTAATGGGTCCAAGTTGTCAACAGTAGCAGCAGCAGCAGCTGAGAACAAAGTTGTTAAGTCACCTTTGTAAATCAAAGCAGACGGGCACATTATGAATCTGTGAACGTCCAAAAATAAGAAAGGTCGCAGGTTCAGGGCTGCAATAAATCCCTCAGTGCAGCAACAAGGGGGCAACAGAAGCACACAGTACAATAAACACTAAAACTACTGCTAATTACAATGACTAGAGCTTGAAACAATTTAGTTAGCTACAGTTTTGATTATCAAACATTATTATAGGAAAACTACCCGTATGTGTTTCTGTACCGAACTACATATCTTTGGATTTGGGAGCAATCCAAAAATATGCAATGTCAAGACATCGAGTCCTTGTCGTCACTATTTTCTGATATTATAAACCACATGATTAATCAATTAAATACAAGAATAACCTGCATGTTATTCAATAAAATCCTTGCATTTGTGGTCAAAACAATAAACTCAATCCAGTGGAAAGGATGCAGTCTTTCACCTGCTGCCCTTTCAGTCTTGATGGAAAAGTATCAGTAACTGTCTCAAAACTTGGTAAAACATACACAAAATACACACACTACTGGAGGAAATCTAATAATATATACACAAAAGGGTTCTGGAGGAACTTTGTGTGAGAAACTGTGAGAAACTCTTATCTGGGTTTGGTAACAGAAAGTTACAAACTGGAGGTGCAGAGTTTGAAAGATGAAAGAGTTTACCAGGCAGGGCTCTAATGTTGTGTTCACATTCACATATTTTTTGTCAGCCCTAATTTCAAAGTTTTCGTAAATGTATGACAACGGCAATTTTTCCCGCTTGATGAAAGAACAGAAGATGGGAAAAACAAAGGGGTAAAGCAATATGGCTGTAAAGCCACCATCTCTGACAGTTACATCTGGATATAATGCAATATTAAACACTAATAAAGTCGACTTAGCAAATTGAACAGAAACTATAGCATGTTTTACTTGCTAGAGAATCGAGTTAAGTACATATGACAACAAAAGTAGCTAATTTATTTAAAAAATGTGATTTCAGGCCAAGCAGCAAGTGCAAAAAGTAGATGTTGTTGGATGCATTATGGGAAATGTAGGCTCCAGTGCTCTCGTAGGATGACTTATGACATGGGCTCTACATCACTTTTATCCATCCTTTTTTTAATCCCGTCTCTTGTGTGGAAGTGCAATACTAAGTCGCTTGAATGCTCCTTTAGCAAGTCCTGCAAGAAGCGATCTAAGAATAGTTTTTAACCCACGGTTTGTGCTCTACCATTCTCGTTTAATCGTTTGCTGCCTACCTATCCTAACATGAGGGCATGAGTCGCAGCCCTTTGAGCCATTTGACTCCCAGATACAACAATGACGCAGAAGAAAGTCTGGCTGGCTCGGCTTACAGACCATCAAGTCTCAACAGGCACCTGTCCTCGTTCCTCTGCTCCCCTAAATAAAACCTTACTAACTTTGTTCTTACCTCCAAGGTGGTCCTGTAATTTGCTATCAGGCTATTATTGTCTGTCATCACACACATGCAAAGGAGAGGTGATGTATATACACCAAGGTTGGCTGAACAGAAAAATGTTTCTTACTTTTTGCGATGATTTGGTGAAAGTAAGAAAAGAGCTAAATTATAATTGATCCAAGGAGATACAATTGATCATGTTAAAGCTCCTGAGCTCTCAGAGAAATCATAATTTTATGAATTATTTTTATGTTTTAATCTCTATCTTGTTGACAGATTTGCACATTGGCTTGAACAAAGCAATGATGATGGCATCTAGAAATGCAGATATGTGATATGGCTGTTAAAAACCTCTTCAGTGACCCTGTTAGATGCCTAAAGATGGACATCTTGAGATGGTCCAGACTCACACTTGGACTGTGTTGTTTGTTCTATTAATAAAGGAGCAGAACAAGTTAATAATGACACACAAGATTGATTTCTTCCTTCTGTTGGACTCCTGATCCAAACTTCCACAAGCTGACCCTGGTCAAATGTGACTGAGTGGCACTGACCCTGCGTTACTGTGGGTCAGTGTCTCTTTAAAATTCCCACCATCACTTCCACCAACAGGTGTCCTCAAAATTACGCAAGAAACCCAAATGTTTTGAGTTTTATTGCCTCCTTTCCTGTCTGATATGCGATGGGATGCTATGTGCAACAGTAAATGTCACTGTTGGTGGACAGACAGACTTGAGTCTATTTTAGTGAGCCATTCACACTCAGCACAGACGCTATAAATCTGATTTTTTTTTTTCCCTCTCAGAAAGTCTATTGCCACCTCCCGCACACACATTTCTTCAGTTTGGAGTCTAAAGGAGCTGTTGTTCTTCTATAAGGTACGGAGTTGCTTTTAATCTGATGCTTCCTGAATAAGAAGTAACTTCTCAGCATGCTGCCAGTTGATTAACATTTCTAATTCAGATTAGTGTCTTGTCTTTGCTTTGTTGTCTTACTTGGATATAGTTGTGAATAAGATTAACAGCAAGTTGAACATCGTCACTTTACATGCCTGCACATTATCTGGCCATTCACCTTTTTTGTCACCTATGCAAAGACTCTTGTGAGTTATGTTAACGCGACCACTGACCCAGCACTCTGAAACTCTGTGTTGTGTCTATGTTATTTTTGAAATATTTTCCTTTTTATCCTGTATTGACGAACAATACACAGCTAAGCTATTACAATATTTAATTGAGTGGAAAATACATTTAAATTTATAATAATATAGTATTTATATCCTATAAATTCCACATAAATGAGGAAAATCAATAAAGAAAAGTCTATAATTCATGATAAATGTACATAACTGTCAAAGGATGATCATAACAAAATAATCTAAATGTATTGTGATGAAAGCAATGTAAATTACAAAAGAGCTACTTGTTTTCTATAATAGAAATTGCATGCTTGTGCAAGTGTAATGTTTGAATGAACAATAAATAACTTTGTGCAGCTCTAATGGACCGATGAATGTTTGGAGAGGGTGAAATTCTTTGACCCGGGAGGTTAAAAAGATCATCCATTTCCAGCACACAGCTCAATTGAACAGGTGTTAAAGGTGGATTTACTCTGTTTGCAGTTCAATACATGATGGTTAGCTTTCATTTACTTTTGTTTTACTTTTTCCAATTTCAGCTCAAGAATATAAGACAATCATGGCTGAGCCGTGAGTACAAAGCTTCTGATTTATTTAAATTATTTCACTGACATTTTCATTTCAAACCATCTCTTGATATTCATGATGTAAAATATGTTAATATGTGTTTTCTCTCTCTTATTAACGCTCCAACAGACCTGTGAGTATCTATAATTTATTATCATTAATAAGTCCTTTTTTCAGTCTTTCATTGTCTGTTAAAGCTCCATATGATAAATGGATGGTATTAATTGTGTTTCTTTGCGTGAATTATAGAAAAAATCAAAGATCTCCTCCTCTCGAAGGCTGGGGTTAAAGGTAATTTTTTCAATATTTGAGTTTTTTGTTGTTGTCATTTAACTTGTTAAGTGTTTGTATGAACCTCATAAAAATGGCTGTGATGTATTATTCATATCTTTGTAAAGGTTGAGTCACATTTATGGTCCCGTTTTGATGTAATTTAATGAAAACTTCTGATATTTATGTGGACTTCCTTGCTGTATTTGGCCTATAGGTCCAAGTTAAATGAGAATGAAAACCATCTATTTATTTGGATTTTTTTCTTAGATTAGACTTTTGGCAGTTGCTGCTGAGATGCTGCAGGAGGAGACGGAGCAGAAGATAAAGGAGAGAGAAGCCGCTCTGGCAGAACGAGTTCCTCCTCTGGATATATCAGGAATGTCTTTGCAAGAGCTTCAGGTATCCAGTTCATTCTCTAACACTAATATAATTCTACTCCATTTGACTTTGTTGTTGTGTTCTGATTCCACTAGAGGGCGTCTTTTACTATTTAACAGGATCTCTGCAAAGACCTGCACCATAAGATTGAAGTTGTGGATGAGGAGTGGTATGATATCGGCCTCAAGGTGACCAAAAATGACAAGGAGGTGAGCTGCTCAAGGATGATAAGGAGGGTGATGCGATGCATGTAAAAATGTTTTTTTTTTAAGTCACTGCATCCAAAAGACAAGGTCACAACATTAAAGAGCTGAAAAGAAAACAAACACTGCCTCCATGTGGCGGCATGAAGACATAACAGAATGTCCTGCATAAAGCCTGATGCACTCTGGGATTTGTCTGTGAGCACTCGACCTCCTGCTCGGCTGTAATCAATCACATTTTATATGAGAGTCAAGAGTCACATCATTCAACTGGCTTTAACACAGTAGTGAATAATGGACTGCTAATTGGTTTGGAGCTGACAAATTGTGATATACTGAAGCACAAAACCCCAGACAGACGGCATTTAAATTCTATATCAGGGTTGTAACGATGATAACTTGATGCAAGATTTGCTATATATCAAATATGGGATATTAAGCAATTGGATAGTACTTCCTAACAACACATAATTAAATGTCTGCAGAAGTAGTACTGCATTTTTCTCTATTGAAATCTGCTTATTTTTAAGGATTTGTTTTGTAAAATAGTGACGTTTCTCTGACTTTGCACTGACTGGTGCAATATTAGAGAAATTTCAAACATCTGAGGAATTTCATAATTAGAACAAATATGTAGCGATTTTACCTAAACAGTTATACAGTTATCTATTATAAAATCAATAGAATGTGGTATAACTCAATGTCCACTTATTAGCTTTTTCTGGAGCTTTAACCACACCTTGCTTCACCTGACTAAGCAAGCATTTAAGGAAGAAGACTGCAAGATTTGGTTAAAAAGTTTAAGACCTCAAGTTAGGATTTCATACAAGTAGAAGATAATACAAGAGTGAACTTTCAGCTCTCAACTTCGGATTAATTACAATAAGAGGTATTGATAAAAATAAGTGGACTGGTGGGGGAAAAGTAATAATCTTGGGAGCTTCCCTCTACATTTTGCTCACGTAAATGAAGAAAAGGCAGTGAGGGTGATATGGTGTACTTGACTCACGATGGTAGAATGGCAATCTTTTCTATCAATTGATCTCCCGGACAGATTGAAAACATGAACCTGAAGATCACTGAGATTCAGAGTAAGTTCAAGAAGCCAACCCTGAAGAGAGTGAAGATCTCGGCTGAAGCCATGCTGAGCGTTCTGCTGGGCTCCAAACACAAAGAGTCCATCGACTTCAAGGCCAACCTGAAAACAGTCAAGAAGGAAGAGGAAAAGGTAAGCCTGGCTTTTGCTCTTTTTCCTTTGGTTCATTTCGGGTTCATGTCTCTGATATGTTGCGTTTCCAACAGAAAGAGGAGGTTACTGATTGGCGCAAGAACGTGGAGGCCATGTCTGGCATGGAAGGCAGGAAGAAGCTGTTTGACGCCTCCGGCAACTGAAGAAATACTTCTGTTTAGGAGATCTAATCTTATCATTACCTACCATCTTACCTATAAAACATTGGTTTTCTGGTAGGACAAACAACCTTAAAACCAGGACAGTCTTTGCTGTTGTAATCTTATAAAATCAAGAAAACAGATACGTGGGATTATAAGATTTAAGTATACCAATACTGCTTTATGTACACATAACTTTTTTGAGATGCAGAGACTGTTAGCAGCAGTTCTCCTCTGCAGCCTTGTGATGGCAGCATAACTCTTTCAAACCAGCACAGGACACTCAGACCTACAATACACTATGTTGACTGTGGTGAAACATTGTTTGTCCCTCGTAAATTAACAACTGCTAGTGTGTTATCTGCTGTGATAAACTGCCATCAGGGTTGTCAGACATTTAATATCTAGAGCCTATTAAAGCTCTAAGGCTTAAATGATATGCTGGCAGTCTTTGTTATGGTTACTGCAGTGAAATTTGGTCTATGTATTTGATTTAACTGAAACTAACAATGCTGTTCAATAAAACATCACAATCCTGCACTTTTTTGTCCTCCATTGTGTAATTTAACAACCACCTTGGATTACATGTGGGATCAACTTGAACTCACACACATAATATTGAGCTAAAGCTCCTTCGATCTTCGCTCCTATCCTCCTTGGTGAGGAGACGGAGATACTAAGAAAGCATCACAGGTGGACGGTCCCAGTAAGATTTCACACCTCATACATGAGGGATGTGAGAGACGCGGTGCAAGAATGGTGAGGACAGAGACAGTCTATTTTAGTGAGCCACTCACATGAGCGCTGGAATCTATATATCTACCCTCTTTCTGTCCTTCTCGTCTCAGAAAAAGACGTCTGCGGGTATTTGTCACCTACTGTATAAGGTAAGGACTTTTATTTTGAAATATCAAAGGACATGAATGGGTAAAACAGCAAATGAAGGCTTTTTCTGACAACACCCTTGCTAAGAATTGAGATTCTATATGCTGATGCTACTCCATTTAAGTTAACTTAGTTATGTTTTTTTTTTTTCAACTGAATGTCATCTTAAATAATCAAACTAAGCCATTATTTTAAAAGGGTTTCTTCACATGTGAGTTTTAGGCAGTACAGTAGAGCTGGCTCAAGTTAGAAATAACAAATCACAGCTTGGATCTGATTTATGTTCTTCTTTGCAGCCTATTTCCATTGCTAACAATTGTCTAGTGTGCTTCTATTTTAATGATTTGGAACTGAAGAAATTTGGCTTATTGAATGTAAAGTTATAAAACCTTTATATTAGAAAAATGCCTTGAAACTGCCCCTCTTTGGTCTTGATGACTTGATACTACACAAGTATATCTGCTCATGTTTTAAAGTGTAGTTGTAAGTTTGACCTTTACACAATGTCAAACATTGTTTGTGTCCTCTGCAGCACTTATGGTAAACATAACATACATATATTAAGGATTTCTCAATCAGATGTTAGGAATGTTACTTTTTTCTGTCGACAGTAATTAATCTGAGATGTATGTGTTTCCCTTTGTGGAATAAAAGGGATAACTTGACTTCTCCCTTTCTTTTTTTAGATTGAACTAACAGGGGGGAGACACATAGCACCACAGCCATGTCTGAAGGGTAAATACTCATGTCTCATTTACTTTCACTGCATCATTAGTCAGATTTTAGGAAAAGAAATGTGAACAAATTTAACAAATTGCACCTTTTTCTCTTTCTCTTCTTGAAACACAAATGCCACCCTCCTGACTGGATAGGTCCGCGGTGAGTTGATAGAAGAGATGTCCTACATATAATTTGAGTCAGCAGTGGGACTAAAACCTGCAACTGTGTTGGATTATTGAAATTACTTTCTACATACTGTGCAAAAATATGCAGGAGTGCTCTATGTGAAATTGATTAACACTTGCATAGAATGTGACCCAAAGAAAACATAGACAAAATGTAAAATATAAAAGATAAAGCCAAATTCCACTTTAGCTGGAGCTGTAATTTTTTGTATTTCTTGAATCACGCCATGACTAATGTGCACAATGCATGAGGAAATGAACACTGCGTACTGTTTTGCCAAAAATCTGACATGTATATCGTCTTCTTTTCCAGAAACCAAAGCCAAAGATCTCTGCATCACGCAGACTGTTCTTAAAGGTACTTTATGTGTTACTGTGTGTTAGACTTGGATTGTAATTCTGTAAAAATCTTGTTTAAAAATATACATTCTTTAAGTGCTGTAAACCATACTGAGGTGTCATTCTGAACATGTATGTTCGCCAGACCAAACTGCTAAAGAAGGCCATGACTATGCTGGACACTGAAAAGCAAGTCAGAAAAGACGACCGAGTGAGAATCCTGGCTGAAAGAGTCCCAGAACTGCAGATGTCAGGGTTGTCTTTGCAGGATCTACAGGTACATTTATCATGGAAGCATGTTATTCCACATAAGGTATATTTTTTGGGGGGTTTTGGCTCTAAAGAATGCCAACAAAAAACTGTCTGAACACTTCACGCAACACTTTCCCAACCGTCTCCTGATGGTATCTCGCCACAAGCAATTACTTTTGGTTATGTATCACTTCTGTTGCCACCCAAACAATACTGAGGTGACTGTTATTTAGTTTGTGTTCCTCAAAGTTTTGACACATTATATTTGAATATATCTGAAGGTTGCTGCTTGATTAAGATACATCACACAAGTCTTCTCCAGTAAAGCATGCTTTATTCATCAAATGTTTTTGGCATGTATGCCTTGGTCAGGATTGTACATCGAAAACGTTCAGTGAATAAAGCATGGTGTGGTAGAGAAGGGTTTTAATGTGTTTTAATTTCACTATATTTTCATACACATGTTGCACTGAGTATTGTTCCTTACTGTGTCAGTACTGTAACACTAAATTTTTCTGTCCACAGAACCTTTGCAAAGAGTTACACCAGAAAATCGATGTGGTTGATGAAGAACGGTATGACATTGATTCTAAAGTGCAGAAAAATACTAGGGAGGTAAGTAATATTTGTGAATTACCACTTTTTTTTTTTTGTTTTTCACTTTTTCAGACATATTAAGAGATGCACACTCTGCATAAACAATATTGATTGAGATCTGCAATATTTTAAGATGATGTTGAGTGTTGGTTTGTCATTTGTGTTGGAAAAAGATACAAGACCTGTCTCAGAAGATCTTTGAGCTGAAGGGTAAGATGAAGAGACCGGCCCTGAGGAGGGTGAGAGTGTCTGCTGACGCCATGTTGGGAGCTCTGCTGGGCGCTAAAGTCAAAGAATCCGTGGACTTCAAGGCCAACCTCAAGACTGTGAAGAAAGAGGAGGAGAAGGTAACAGCTGCTGGCTTTGAGTAATGCATAATAATATTTGGTGTCACTTTGATTCTCTTTTTTTTTCGTTTGGTTGCAATCAAGGGTACAGGGATATTTTAACTTTGGGGACCAAAATCAAATTGCTGACCCAGTAGCATCCTGATTACAGTATAATAATGCAAATGCTAAAGCTCAAGATAAAAATGTGAAACCCTGATGTGAAACCTGAACCGCTACAATGCTAAAGGAAGTAGAAAGTAGACTGACACAACCCAAGATTTAAAAATACAAGGGAAGTAAGGATAAAGTTTTAAAGTGTCTGACGGTACGTTTAGAGCAGGAATTCCTTTCTTATTTTATTATAAACCAGAATGTATATTCCCCAAAATTAAATGGTCTGATTCAAAATTATTATCTTTTCACCCTACAGAAAGAGGAAGTGACTGACTGGCGTAAGAATGTGGAGTCCATGTCTGGTATGGAGGGCAGGAAGAAGTTGTTTGATGCTGGGCAGTAGATTTTGTGGTAAATTTTGAAGATGTTTGCTGCTCTGGAACAGGTGGAACCAGTGAATCGAGTGACTGTTGTTCACTCATTAATGACAGTGAATGACATGAAGACTAGGTTAACAAGTAGGTTTTGGCACCGGTCATGTTTCAAGTGTTTGTGTAAATGACAGTGAAGGTGTTTAACTTTATGATAATTAATATAATACATATAATTTTACATGACATATCATGAAAAACATATGTATGTATTAGAGTAGTTTTTAGCATCCATATGAACACAGCACTACATTAGACTGTTCAGGTCACTTGTTGTGGCTACTATTTGCAATAAAAACAGGGAAGACTCTAAGAAAATGCAGATTTGTCTATATTCATGAATCTGAACTTGTCCAATTTATACTGCCAATATTGCTAACAAAAGTGTCTTTTGACTAATGCCATAAGATGACAACATACAGTAACACATGGAGAAAAACATTCCTGTGTATTCCAGGGGCAGCTAATGTTGGCAGTCGTGTTCATGTAGCTAGATAACATGAGCATCCTTGAAAATGAATGTGGCATTAAACGTAGGCATTATAAAGAGAAGAAGCAGTAGTATAAATTGTGTATCAAATCAATAAAATACAAATTATATTGCTCCAAGAAGAATGGTCTTTTGTGTCTTTTAACTGGAATACTGTTCCTCCCTTTGAAGCTTTGTATACTTGTAACATATGATGTTATATGTCATCCTAATTTGGTCTCAAGTCAGAAATATTGTCATACAGTTTACATAAGTAAACTTGTTGTTTACATACCTTTAATATCTCTGCTGTATTTGATTATCATGGTTCATTATTATCATAAGTTTCCCCAAAACTTTACTAGCCTATATCACAATATACTCTATAGTGTATATCAACATAGTGTTTTAAAACAATACATAGTTACTGTTATAAGATTTCATCCATACTGCCCAGTCCTGTACTATAGGAAACTGTTTAGAATTACATCACAGGAACTCGCCTGTCATTTGGAGTCAAAAAGCTATCCCCCATCAAAGGGATGCTTTTTTTTTATTAAGACGAAAAGTTAAAGTAAACAACAATGTGGCAGTGTTTGCCTAAACTAGGGCTTAAACGATGTGTTTTGTCATTTTTTGTTCTTGTTTAGCTCTTTAGGACTTACAGTAAAACACTGACAAGTTGGATTTACGTCTTCCCCACTGTTTTCCCACGCACCTTCATCATTTATAAACGCTTACTGAAACTTTCGCTTCCCTCTGTTTGTTAACAAAGTTGTCCTAAACTGCTGCCCTCCTCTTGCAAACACAATATATCATCTCAAAACTGTAAAACACACAGCCCATACAACAAAACCTCAACAGTTAGCTAGCTAGCGGACTGTACCTCTTCAATACATCCATGTTTCAGACAGAGCCAACGGTCGGTCACGCCCCTTCCTCCCCCTCCTTCACCCTCCATGGTGAACGTGCCTGGCTGTTACTACCACTCACAAATATGGGCATAACATTTGACCACGGCTCCGCCTTCTTGTGACATTCGCAGCTCTGATTGGAGGAACGGAGTGTCAATCATCCACATTCAGGGAACTACTGCTGTACATGGCCGGCCAAAAACTGTCAACACTCACGACTGTACTAGCTACATTTAGGCCGGATTTAAAACCCACACAGGGTAAGACGATATTTTCACAATATTCTGATCGTTTTGGGATGACTTTGCCTGTAACATTGTTCTATTTTTGCATACGTTTGTGATGTCTTTACCTTGGTCTGAGCGGCCATAATATATACACTGTGATAACGGATAGCAACACGTCCATCCATCCTTTCAAGATAGCTAATAGGCTTTGCAGCAGCATCCAATTAAATATTTGTATATAGCAGTTGGCTAACGGCATCTGTCAATGTTGTGTGTCTAACCTATGAATTTAACCGGTTTGTAATAATAACTGCTGTAGCTATCAGCCTCTCGCCCGTCACCCTTTCAAGACAACCTCTAACCTTTTGCTGGCACCTGCTCCTGATCCCAGATCAGACACACTGACTGTGACTAAGCGAGGTTGTACAGTGTACACTGTAAGATGGAGATTATTGGTATTATTTTGATATATTTTTACTTCTGTTATCACCAACTGCTTAACTTTTTTGTTAATTTCTGCTGAATGTGTGCAGGTTTCAGCTGCTGGTGCTTCGGATGTCCAAGTACAAACTCTTTCTGCTGAGGCATGGGGAGGGGGCCTGGAACAAAGAGAACCGTTTCTGCAGCTGGGTTGACCAGAAGCTGAGCGAGGATGGGGTGAAGGAGGCCCAGGACTGTGGTAGGCTCCTGAAGGAGCAGGGCTTCAAATTCGACTTAGTATTCACATCCATACTCAGCCGCTCCATCCAGACAGCATGGCTGGTGCTGGAAGCTATGGGCCAGGAGTGGGTCCCTGTGGTCAAACACTGGAGACTGAATGAGCGCCACTATGGTTCCCTGATTGGCCTGAACCGGGCAGAGATGGCTCTACAACATGGAGAGGAAAAGGTGAAGTTGTGGAGAAGGAGTTATGACATCACTCCACCTCCGATTGATGAATCCCACCCTTACTTCCTGGAAATCTACAATGACCGCAGATACAGCACTTGTGACATGCCAAAGGAGAACCTTCCCCGTGCAGAAAGCCTGAAGGAGGTGTTGGATAGGCTGCTGCCATACTGGGACAGCACTGTGGTGCCAGAGATAAGGAAAGGCAGGACTGTGCTCATTTCTGCTCATGGAAACAGCTGCAGAGCTCTGCTGAAATACCTGGAAGGTAAGCCACTGAAAGCCATTATGAACTATGCTCTCTCAGCTTTTGTGTTTGTGCAGTGAATGCATTCAGTTGAATTCAGCAACAGCTTCTGGACTCTGCAGGCTGCTGTTTCTAGTTGTCACAGAGTCATTGAATTGGGAAGGACATATTTCAGTTCCACAAATGGAAAGTTGAACTTGCGTAAAAAGGCCAGTGAGTTTATGTTACATTTGACTGTGGCTATTAAGTCCACGTTGACCTTTCATCACACCCATACACTTTGGAAGCTCCCTGTGACACAGGACACTCCTTACCAAAGACTGTTACATAATAACATGCAGCACAGGATTTATATACATACAGGCTGGAATAGTTTTATTATCATACAGTAGGTTATAAACTAACAGGATTTCATCACACCATTGATGCAAATTGTATGCAAAATTAAAGACTACAAACAGTTATCTTGCCTAGTTGTGGCTTGTTTGTCTTAGGTGATCTTCATATTATTGTCCTTATTTTAACAGGTATATCTGATGAGGACATTGCCAGCGTTACTTTACCAACAGGAATACCTGTGCTGCTTGAGTTGGATGACAACCTCAAGCCTGTGAAACCTCGACAGCTTCTGGGAGACCAGGCGAAGATTCAGGCGGCAATTAAGAAGGTGGAAGACCAGGGAAAAGCCAAACCGTCCACTTGAATGCACTAAACTGGCTGTAAGACTTAACATAGCTCTATACTGGTTGCCTGTGCACACTTTTATTAGGTACAGTGAAAAGACTTTAATAATAATAATAATATATAACATCAGATAATAACAACAACAATTGTTGTTAATACGTTTTAAAGGAGAGGTGTGAAGTTGCTGTATGTGTAATAGTGGCCTGACCTGGAAGTGTGTGTCACAGGTCACACTGGTCTGACAGGAGCAGGAGGAACTGCTGTACTGTACTGTACTGTAAATGTTTCGGGGCTGTGATGAGTTGTAATATGTGTAAGCACTGAATTTTAAGCTAACTGTCCTACTTATGCCTGTATGGTAACCCAAAAGTGGTTCTTTATTAATTTACTCATTGACTCTACCTTGCATATTAATAGTAATGTGGTGAAAATTTGAATTATGCCATATCTAGAAAGAAAAAAGTTACTTATTTCTAAAAGATGCATTTCTGTTACATTGATAAGCTTGAGGAATATTCTCTTGGATTTAAATATGTGCCTTCAGTATTTCAGTTACTTTTCAAAAAGCTTATTTTAATTTAGCTTCAGACAGGTTTTGTGGTGATTTTACTTAGAAAAGCACTCCGTTAACAACTCTTACCTCACAGAAATTGATAGCCAAGCTGTTCATTCCAAGAATGGGGTAATTGTGAGCCACAGAAATGCTGTCAATATGCAAAACCACTGAAATCCTCTACTGTGTCCCACACATATGAGTTACTCATACTTTTAAATTGCCTATTCAGTAAGAGTAAGCAAGAAAGCCGAAGTTGTTTTTCTATGAGGTTTATACAGTCCATTAACTCTGACACAAAATAGGTTGAGGTTGAAACACTGTGGCTAACAACCATGGCTATTTGGTATGGTAACTGGTTTATGCTTTGCACTTTTTGGGGGGAGGATATTTATTTATTTAGCCCCTTCCCAATTAAAATACAACTGTGAGTGGGAAATACCAATTTTTTTGGATACATATAAAAAAGTTTAATTGTTAAACACAAGCACTATTGGAATTAATTTTTTATTCTATTAACATATATGTGCAATTTGATGTGTGAAAGTGTTAGACACCACTCTTGAGTCTGCAAATCATGTCTTTTACCAGCACTATTTGACTTGTCGTCTTATGTTACTACTGTGTGGCACAGGCTACGTCATTGTACTGTATGTTGTATTTGTGTCCCATGTCTATTTGTTGTGTGGCTCTGCTGTTATTTTGTACATTGGTCTTAGGTATTGTTACTTAAGAACATGCATTTGTAGATACTAAAGAACAGAAAACTGCTATATTTGTAATTTCATGTAAGATTATTTAACGTCTTCCCTGCTGTTCACACCTTACCATACAAGCATCTGCATGATGAAATAAAAGGGAATTACAATTTTCCTAAAAGATTATTTTTATTTCTGTGTCAATTTAAAGTTTCATTTTATCACAGAGTTGGTGATTTTGTAACAGGAAGGCATGTCAGATGTCACAGTGACATAAAGTTAGTTATAAATTGTGTTATGGAGCAACAAAAACAAATTAGAAGACAAACAACAATGCTGTTTTGGAAGTGCAGATATGCTTGCAATTTGGATGCTGGTCGCCTCAAGCCCACTGGAAACAATAAACAACCAAGTCTGTTTGGCTACCACAGATGGATCCAGAGGAGTGGCTCCACATTTCTCAACCATTTCTGTAATTTGGCCAAACCAGTGGGGCTGAGCCAGCCAGAAACCATCTAATTGAATGGAAACACTCTTAAATCGACATGATAATCAACATGATTCCTATTCCCATCTATGTGGCCACAATGATGCTGTGTATCTAACGTACTGACAGTATTTTCAATGGGGGAAGAAGTATTCCCGTTCCTTACTTAAGTACAAGTATTTATACCACACTGCGAAATTACTCCACTACAAGTAAAGTCTTGTATTCAAAATCTTGCTCAAGTTTAAGTACAATTGGTACATAAAATGGAAATACTCAATTACCTCAAAATTGTCGTTAGATACAATATACTTAAGCAAATGTACTGAGTTACATTCCACCACTGAGTATTTCAATTTTATGCTACTTTACATTACTTCTACTCCAATACATCTGGTATTTATTTGACATATAATTTGCATATTCTGATTATTAATACAAACTGTAAAACAACTAATACATAATGATCCATTATTATAGATTAAGTCACGCAGAAGTGTAAAGTACAGATGCAAACTTGCCACCTCCTATATACCATTTTAATATAGGCAGTCCCTAACAATACTGAACTGCAACTTGCTTTTGCTACCATTAGATATTCTCAAAACTAACCGTCACATTAAGCATTACAAATGTCGTTTAGTAGGCACGTTCGTAAATAGTTTGTCGCGAGACTTTGGTTAACAATAACCAACGCGATATGTTACCAGATCTCGCGAGAAACTATTTACGCACGTGCTAGCTAACTGACATTCGTAATGCAAAATCTGACGGTTAGTTTTGGAAATATCTAATGTTAGCAAAAGAAACGCAACTAAATTATTATTTACGTTCACAATACTTTCAAACGAGGGGAGGCGACCACTTCCATTAAGTAAACAAGACGTGTATACGCTTTCACTTCATCTGCGACGCTTGAAACGTTAATGCCGTTGATAGGTGTTATACCACTAGCAACATGTGGAGGTTAGCACTTCAAGATGTTAGCGGTGTACTGACCGCGAGCGAAATGAAACGGTGACACTAGAAGACTCGCCTGTCAAGTATATTACAACAATAACAACAACAACATCAACAACAGAGAGAGACTAGTGTATAAGACAAGAACGGTATGTCGTCGTTGCTCCGCCACCGTACAGAAACCTGCGTTAACGTCCGACATGTTAACGAACAAACCGGAGCCCAACTCCGTCACTTTCAAGCTTTCAGAATCAGCATAACAGGCCAAGTAAGTGTACACACGCATACATACATACAAACATGTACATAAACATACAGCTAAAAAAAGAAAAAAAAACGTCAACAATGTAAACTTTTGACTGCTGTGTGTAGATAAAAAAAAAGTATCAATATACAGTATTTATGTAAAATACAACAACATAAAATATTTCTAATACAGTAGTGCAGTGGTGCAGAGCGTAAACTAAAGGTTGTGAATATAATAGGATAAGTCTCGTAATGGGTTGATTTCTATGTGTCTTGATTTGTTGTCCTTTTATGTATTAGTTGGACGCCTATCATGGCTAAGTCTCCCTTGCAAAAGAGGTATATAATTTCAATGTGACTATGAGGTAGATGAACATGACAGCGATGCTTATATCTATAGTGATAATATCAAATAATTTCAGTCAGGAAGCTGAAGTACATTCATCAGTTTACATTTCTTACCAAACCTGAATTCACACAAGCAAAGAAAAGACTATAACAGGTTCATGAATTTATTTTTTTTATAATTTATTTATAAATCATTTAGAAAAGTCCCACATATGCATATAATACAGAGATTTAGCTGCAAAAAATTACAAAAAAAGATGTTTAAAGATAGGAAGAAGAAAAAAAAGAAATGTAGAAAGTCAGAGTTGCCATGTCTTGATAGTACCTACATCAGATTGATATTACCAATAGTTAAATAATCTTAGAAGTAGCAAATGTGCACTAATTAGAGGAATAAATTCCATTACAATCTAAACGCATCCTGAATGTTAAAGTGTGCACACACACAGTCAGCCCTGTGTGAACATCACTGAGTCTCAGCCTGAGCAGGCGGGGCTGCATGCTGTGCTTATAAACCTCTGGTTGCTCTCTCTCTGCTGATTTCCAGCAAGAACAGTCACTTTGGTGTGTCGGCCTGGTAAGTTTGACAATCATAATGTATGATGCTATTTTATTACTAAGTACATCTAGCTTGAGAGGAATGCTATTTTTGTATTCAGAGTGACTTAAATGGAAAAAGATGAAAATTAAAATCAGAGTGGAGCAGATAATTACTGGCAGTAACGACTGCATAAATTGTACTTGTCTCCATACATCACTTAATGTCATGATGACGCAGGTGTAGGTCTCGTTAACAAGACTCAAATTTAGATTAGATTAGGAACAGATGCTCAGAACAGCCTATAATTTACTTGTTTATAGAAGTTCGGTTCTATGTTACAGTGGTACCTCACTCCTCTACTCCTGCTAGGCAAATTATGTTACATCTGATTTAAGATGGATACCCAGTCTTAATTTAGACCTATGCTTTATATTTATATAATATAATTTATATATCATGACTCTTACTTTAAGAAATTAATTGGACAAAAGAAGAAAATAAGAAAAATAAACATGTTAAAAGGACTGGAGAAAATGTTAAAATGTTTCCACTCTGTATAAATGTGTGCACTGGCTCAAGAAGGATCATCCTCAGGCACAACAGCTGAACAAGATGGCATGAAATGTAAAAGCTATAAATACTACAACATCTACGGTAAACTTTTTTACTGATGTTGTGTATTTTACCCATGTAATACTGTCCCATGAGGGACATTGGATTGTACTTGGATAAAACTCTCACCAAAACTCTCTTATCCAAGTACATAACATGCTACTGAACTTGATTTAAAGCAATAAGGGTCAATAAATCCTTTCATTGCAGGGTTTTATTTCTCAAGGGATTGTTGGACAGTAAATTATTAAAGTAATTTCGGCAGGGGGATCAAACTTTGGAGGCACTGCATCAAGTTGCATTCATGAGATGATGGTATTAAGAGAGCAGAATGTGGAATAAGTAACTGTAAGCTAAAACATAGGCATTTTGTTGGTGTCTGCCTCTGTACATCAGTGTCCTTGAGGCTCAGCATTTGCATCTGCTCTGTCCAACACAACACTGAATACTATAATTTGAGTTAGGTTTCTGTTACTCATACATTAAGCAGACGTCTGGTTGTGGAAACGCTGTTTGCTGTGGTGGACATGCCAAGTCAGACTCCTATTCCTTAGATGGTATTGAAGATAAAGGCTACAACCTCATGGGGTTGGAGTGTGTGAGTTTATGACCACAGACTCTTTGGGGACTGGAAATGTGTTTGGGTTTCAAGAGCATCCTCTCTGCTTGCATGCTTGCTTGATGAAGTGTAAAAGTCATTTATGAGAGATATGATTTACATGTGAACACACATCCTTGCAAAAACAATACAAAGAAAATAAGTTCACAGACTTTTATTTAATGGCATGTTTAGCTGTGGCAAGCTTTTCTCATTCACTCTTTTTACAAAAGTAATAGTAAGTAGCTTATTGCAATCCATATGGACTTTTGTTGTTAGGCCTGCAGGCCTAGTGGCTGTAGTAGTTATGACAGGATGGGAGGAAAGAAGAAGTGAGTTGTTGTAAATTAAGACAGAAGTGAGTGGGTCAAACAAATTCTGGACTTTGACCAAAGAGATCGGTGTCGATGCGTGTCCCGTTTGAAGCTTAAAGTCAGTGTTGTTATTTTAAGTTAACTTGTAGATATGTCCGGATCTAGGTCACCTTTGTAACTGCATCCAATAATTGCGCTTGGAAGTAGTTAGTTTACCACAAACCCTGATCTTTTTCCTTACCTTAACCAAGTAGTTTTGTTGCCGAAAGCTAACCATGTAGTTCCATATCTCAACATTAACCAGATGTTTAAAGCAGCGAATGTTCAACTGTTTCACTGGAGTAAAGAGAACCACCCCATTAGATATCTTACCTTTTGTGCGTGTTTTCATTAGATTATGGATACAAACCCCTTTATGAGGATAGGTTGGCTGTGGATGAATCATGTTCCCTTTGTAAAAGTTACATAAAATTAGCTTGATCCAAACACAGCTGTCTGCATGGTGCCTGTTACAAGAGGGAGGATATGAGCTAGAGAGAACAGAGGACTTATCAAACAGTTTGACCTCAAAATACGCTGTTAAAAAAGAGTTTGACAATCATATAAGCCCAACAAGAAACTAATACAGAGGAGATTCAGCTGCTAATGTTTTCATTTGAGCACAAATGAGCCTTTGTGGCCTAAAAGTGTTGTGATTTAACAGAGAGGAAGGCTGTCTGCTCTCTGCTACTCCAGGTGGGACACTCTAAATCAGAGAGGAAATGGTTTTCCACATGAACAAATTACAGGAGGTAAGAGGTGAGTGTTAGTGGCTCTGACATTAATGGAGTCATGCATCAGTAATCAGTCTGCCATCAAGTCTACGTACAGTAGATGTAAGTTGGAATAACATGCACATCAGTACTAGAACGATTTAGAAGTCTGATGGATTTGTTTACATTTGGAAGCTGTTCCTTTTTCCTCACTATGCAAAACTTCTAATGAAAAAATCCACTATAGGCAGTTTCCTTCCAGCTTTCCAGTTGTGCTTTCTGTCTCCCAGCAGCCTTATGGAAATGTAATTATTAGTAATCACAATGGAAATAAGTTATTCTTGGATTGCCATTTTGTATAGCAGCAGGTATTTCCTAGAGTAAACCATGCTCACTGTCCATGGCCCTTGCACCTTGCCAAGCAGGGACACTACAACTAACACTGCCTGTGTACTTCCTTAAAAGGAGGCCGAGTACACCATCTCAGCTGATGGGATGCAGAACAGGGAGTGCACATAGCTGCATCTAATTCCATTGAGTCCGCCGGTCGAGGAGGAAACTAAAACTCAGCTTTGAATTTTGATTAATTTTGCCGCTTGTGTCACCAGACATTTTATTCCAGTTTCAGCAATTACTCACACTTTGAAGTAGTTAATATGGAGAAAACATGGCAAGCAATCAACGATTTCAACTCTATTTAAGGTACACCTGTCAGCTGATGATGTACTCTTTGTGTCCCTGTGCTTATTAAAGCAAAGCTGAACTGCAGAGCACTGAGTGGAGAGCTGAAGAGCCTGAGTAAATGTCCTGTTAACTCTGTATAGAGTTGATAAGATGCTTCCAGATCTCCACTTTACCAGTTGATGTTTATAGACTAAATACAGCTCTCACTTCATTTCACCCAAACTGTACACAAACATTTTAATGAGCAGCAGAGAAGGTCACCACTACAGTATGTTGTGGCTTGTAAACTGTGAGGAATTTGTATCCTGGTCAGGGACTTTTTCATACGTGACCATGTTTGGTCATGTGGAGTAAGCAGCTGCGGCTTCTTGATTGATTGCAAACGCCTCTCAGGCAACTGTTTATCTATAAGCGTGTTGAAGCACTTTCTTTATCTTTTAGTGAGAACCTTGTCTGATTTTAGGCTGGAGAGTTGTCTAAGGCCCTAAATGTCTATTTTGTATATTTGTAATGTAGCAAATTACATGAGAGCAACAAGTGGATGCTTTTTTTCATTCCTGAATTACTGACCTTACAACTTACTAGTATAATCATTTAAAATGTCAAAGGATGAGTGGTATTATATGAATCAAATACTATATATGTTGTGTTTATGTGTTACTCTCATTACAGCATGCAGGCTAACTGTAAGTGCACAGCTATGCAGTGAGCTAAACACTCCCAATAAAAGTCAGAGACAGCTGTTAGCCTTTATTGAATCAATTATACAACTGTGAAAATGACATTGGAGAACAAATTCAGTGATAGTAATCGATGATGATGGATTCACAAAGTACAAACTAACCCTCAAGACCAAAACAAAGGGTTAAAATGACATATCATTTTACAGGCGGTTATTGTGCAAGACTTTCTTGATTAGGATCTGTTTGCTTGCAACAACAAGTGAGCCTCTGAGAATTCACTGGTACTGACCAATATGTAGTTTTTACAGTTTGGTTTTTCTATAGATTTAAAAAATGTGATGAGTCAGTAAGCCTGAGAGGTGCTGCAGGCTTTTTTTTGACAGTTTGACAGAACCAGTGTAGCTGTTTCCCCTTGTTGCCAGTCTCTGTGCTAAGCTAAGTTTGGCAGCTTCTAGTCTTGCATGACTATCTCCACAGTGCCGGAAAAAAGTTTGGCTGCACCCATTAACATTCTGCTATAGGTGGAAAACCCCCTTTGTAATACTAAAAGCTAAGGAAACGTCCCATTCCATATTGGCCTGTTCCGCGAGCGGGCACTATGCAGAGGGACAGTAGATAAAAGAATCCACCAATTGGTGGATGTATTTAAACTGTGACGGTCTCTTTCTTCCACCGATTATATTGGAATGATTTCGATAGAGAGCAAGAGAGCTGTACAGTTACTAATATCCAGCTGCCTGCATGTCTTTCCTGAACATTTCCTGATTGAGGCCTATTGTAACTTGCCAAACCAGATGCAAATCCTGCATTAGAAACAGTCTTTAACAGAACATAATGCTTTACTCTGCTTCCTTTTGATGTCTGATTAATGAGATGGTAAACACGCTGTAAAGACGCCACCATTGAGTCAGTAATTACAAAGCTAGACAATATACAAATAGCACATGGTGTATACACAATGCTGGGATGAATAGAGACAAGAAGTACCATGCAATTGATGTAATTATGGGGCTTTTAGTGGAAGGCTTTTAACTTTTGTATTGCATACCGAGCACTAATGTGTCTTATAAGACTTATTATAACCTTCAGTGGACCACTTGAGGAATTCTCAGGCTAAATCCTAGTTGGCCTCAGAAACAAAGGACTCAAATGTGGGTTTACTGTGATTTAAATACTTTCGATGGGCAACACAGGCATTGGATATTACCTGAAGCAAACTGTTTCTTTTGCAGAGCCGTATCCATTAGTCACATGTGATGGCTCACCAGGTTCATTTCAGTCAGTGTATTAAAAGTATAGTTCCTTGAATACTGGCCACTGCCAAGTACTTAGTAAGTACTTTAAATTATAGACATTTCATCTTATAACATATCATATATTCAGTGTTTTTTCCATAATATGCCAGAAATGTGCATGCTTTAAGTAGACTTCCTTAAACATCCTTTTTTCTGCTTTGCAGCTGCACCTTGTTATTGCTGCTGAATGTAGGCCCCCAGTCTAATCTCCATCTAAAATGACTTAAATAACAAGACTATACAGATAAAATACACAAAGACCTAGCAGAATATCAGCTTTAGAAAAATATGTTTTTTTAACCAGCTGCAGCAGATGTTTGAAGTGTGTTCTGTGTGTGTGTGTGTGTGTATATATAGATTTATATATATATGAACAATTAAGATGGCAACATGGTCTGGAAGTGGTCAGAGAACAGTCCTGTAGCATAACAGTTGCTTCAATGCCAGCAATTCTGTCCATTAAAGGCAGTTGAATATTTTGGAAAATAGGCTAATTTAACTCTTTCTCAGTTGATATAACATACTATCATGTGAGTTTGCATAAAAAAGTGAGGGGAACATGTAGTTTTGCTCTGTCCACTGCTAACTCACCGACAGCAGAATAGTATCTAAATGTCAAAAGAAAGTGAAAGTGCACAAATGTTGTATTTTATAATTCGACAGAATGCACACGGTCCACATTGCATGTCCGTGCCAGGCAATTAAATGCAGCCAGCAGAAAGCTGGCTGCATTGTCACAGCCTTTCTTCTCTTGTGAAATTTGAGTTGTTGCAAAAAATCTCTATAAATATTCATGAGCAGAGTCTTGTAAGAATTGGCACTCAGCCATCAGTAAACAAGGGTGAGTTTCCGATTGCATGAAAGCAGAGTGAACCTGCAGAAGTACAGTAGAGAGAAAAGGGTGCTTTACCAGCTTTTGATTCGATCAGAAGAGAGAGCTTACCCAGACGAGACAAATCAGTTACAGATGTGTGAATTAGAAGCTGTCCTGGGCACCCGTCAGGTGGGAATGATTTGTGAATTTGATTACACCTCATGGCAGGAAAACAGCCTGTAACATGCTGTCCACATGTGAATGAAGAGAACATAATCTCGAGGAGCTTTGAGGGGCTGATTCTGTGTCAAGGGTGGGTACAGGCAGACATTTCTGTCTAAATTAAAACGCCAATATGATCAGTGTTTTCACCTAAGGGGGCTAGGTTTTTACAATTGGATTATTTCAGTGTTTGAGCAGGGACATTTCCTTGCCAACACCTCTAATCCATACAGAGTAGCTGCCTGGTGACTGATGTGGCAGCTGTTTATGTGGAGAGAGTATCTGTGCTCCGTGTGTCTCTCTGTGTGTGCATTCACATTTGTGAACAAAGTGGGGGGTAGAGAGGCATTTGTCTGTCACTGCCAGAGTGGTGAGTTTTTTAAACTTTAGAAATGCAGGACTTCACCAGCCCTGCTGGACCTGGGCCAATCCAAACAGGCCCAGATCAGGACTCTGACGAGTCCGTGAGCTGTTAGACTACAGGTCAGTCAGTCCTTGTCTGCTGAGTCTATAATGCTCAGAAACAGACCAGCCTTTGTCATCCCCAGACCTTAATAGGTCTCATAACAGTTGTGAGGGAGTGATGGATCACAGTTTGTCTCATGTTTGACTGTGAGAGGAATTATGTCCTATAGATTAGAGATGGAAAGCACAGTGTGAGATGTATGTCTTTATGTGATCCTGGGAGGATACAAGGTGCCCTTGACATAATTGTTGGCTCACTGTCTCACAAACTGTAAAGGAGACCTGAGATCACATTGCTGGAATAGCTGTTATATCATCTATGTGAGGGACACTTTGTCTCATGATGAGCGATGTGAAGGAAGCTGGGGGAGGTGGGAGAAACTTTTTAGGCACCTGCATCTGGTGGCAATCCTGCAAAAATATTAAAGCTGGTACTACATTTTTCAGCTTTAAGAGTGACACTTTTACAAAATGACAGGAGGCCAGGAACAAGTTAATAAATAAACATTAATACTATTCATATAAAATTAATTTGAAGGCCCGTAGCTTGAAATAATTTATTTCTAATGAAATGATGTATTATTATGTATTAACTTATTAACTAAATTATCTTGGTAGGATTGACACTCCTATATGATGCATGAATCAGATATTTTACTGTATTAAATAGTTTTACTAACTGTCTTGTTGTTATACCAGAGGACCAGAATGGAAATAACCCTTCAGGCTTTATTGTGTTTTCGTCCTTAGCTTGTCTTCTGACATCAGTGCAGTGTTCCGTGTGCTTTTAAATCTTCAAATACAATCAATTAATCTTCGAGGCAACGTGAATGTGTGTACCAAATTTCACAGCAATCTATCTTATAGTTGCTAAGATAAATCAGTCTGGAACAAAGTGGTGCATGTGTCCGTGTTTTATTCCTGCACTCTGCAGATCATTATGTTTTATTCATCAGCAGCAGCCTCTCCAAACCTCTACAAGTGTTTTGTCCAAAAGATATGAGTTTCAATAAATCACTTTTCTGTTTTCCAGGCAAGTGATGTGTAAAAGAGTCGTCCTTTTCCAGGAAAGCCCTAGACTGTCTTGTTACCCTCATAGTGGATGTTTTAGAAGTGGTCCATTTTGTCTCTGACTGTATATGGTGGCGGCCATTGTAAAAACTAAACTAATGACCGACTGCTCACTGTTGGTGGGCTCCTCTCCAGATCTGAAGATACAGATAACTAAACAAAGGGATGATCCTGAAGTGCACCTCTTTATCACTCTGCATAACATTACATAACTGCATAGAATCAAGACTAGGACATACATTTATAACAAGTTGTATCAAACTGAGGGGGAAATAACACACACATGATATAAAGAGAGTAAAGTCTGATGTCAGCTTGACTCTGCAATCACATAATCCCAGTTCCCAGCATTCAATGGTATGTTGTTATAGAAAAAGAAGATGGATGCATGGTTTGCTTGTGACGCAGGCCAGGCATTTTCCCCGTATCATTTTCTTGCAGCATGTTCTCAAATGTCAAACTTTGAGAACTTATCAGAACTGCTTTGTACTGCTGACACTGTTAGAGGTGTACGTGCAGCAGGAGTTGCATCATGCTGCATCTTTTGTTTTAAGCAACGCCAAACTGATATCCTAACCTAAACTGTAATCATTTATTTAAGCAGGAAATTATATGTGTAACACATGAATATTGAGCCAAGATGTCTGGAGGTATGTGTTTTTCATTTTCCTTCCTCCTTTCAGTGGGACGAAGTTGCTAAACTTTCTGAAACCACACTTCAGAGTTGGCTAGAGTTACTAAAAGCCTTTTTTACAGACTTGAACAAGGTGGTTAAAGGATGTTTAATGGCGACTACGTATTTTGCAGCTAGTAAGTGTCCCATGTAAGAAAAAAAGATAATTTGATAAAGAGTTTTATTGGCTGTGGTTTGAAATTGGCACTCAAGGCAAAAGATGTCAACACAATGCTACTCAGATCTTTAAGATGAATGATCTGGTTAATTCTTCATCTTAAGAAGTTAATATGGCATATACAGACACACACTCAAAAGTAATCATCTCATTTCTTGCTCCATTATCAACAGTTTTGTAGATAGTAACTTGACACAGGATGTTTTATTCTTCAGGTATAACAAAAATAAGATTTGGGAAATGACTGCACTGGTAGGGGGCAGTGCAGGTGCATGTACTTTACCCTAATTAAGGCTTTGGGTTGTAGATTAGTGCAGAACTGTAGACACACACTGAATTGTAGATTACATACTTTGGCAGCCTTTTTTTTAATGATCAGGGTCAAAATTCAAGAACAGAGATCTTTAAATTTTTCTCACATTTCTTTTCAGTTTCTAGATTTTTCAAAGGGAAAGAGGCAGTGAGATAATATTCAAGGACTTTTCAAAATTAGAGTGTTTACAGGAGAGAACAAATAGCAACCTATTTTTACATTTCTCATAATACTTAGATCCCTCTGCCAGTAAACCAAACTATTTGTAGATTATCATTTATTATGTTATAGAGCATTGAGAATTTATAAATGTTTAGTGGAAAACACAGATGGCGTCACTTTTTTGTTATTTTTTCGTGTTTGTGTTACAGTAAAAATAGAATAACACTGATTAGAAAGCAAGGTCAGGTTTTAAATTTGCTCAAGACCCATATGACAGAAATCATTTGCTTACTAGAACCTCAAAAAAAAAGAAAAATCTTGATAAGATGTGCATGGGAATCTGGCCAATGAGTGTGAGCCAAATTTAGAATAAAACTGCTCAGTGCAGAGCAGAGAGTTGCAGCCTTAAAGACCAACAAATCTTCAAGTAGTCTGGTTCACTCATGGATGGATTACTGAACATAGGCAAGAGTCAGTGGCCTCTCTGGACTTTACCTGCAAACTGTCACTCAAAGTGTCTCCTATAAACCACAAAGACACACAAAACCACCACACAGTTTATGTGTGTCTAGCTCCTATGTAGGAAAGGTGGTGGGGCCTTTTTTATGTCTGTGCCCGGAGGCCCATTGTCTGAGAATCTGCCCATGGGTTTATGAGTATATATCTTATTAGAAAAGTCAAATAAAGTTTAATGATTTACTCACTGGCCAGTAGTTTCAAGCAAAGACTGGGCCGACAGGATGCTTGAATGGTTTGTCGGTTGATTTAAGATCAGTTTGTGTGGATGTCACATTTGGTGGCAAACAAAGCTGCAGTACAACAGAAACAAAGAGAGAAAGCATGATCAAACAAAACGAACCAAGGGGAAACAGCTTGTTGAGGGAGTCTGAAGTCGGAGATCAGGGAGGGGAGAGTGAGACGGAGGGAGAGAGCAGGAGTCAGGTTGAGGAGGAGGAGGGAGGCTGAGAGAGAAAGAGAGGGGAGCAGAGAGGCAGGCTTTGCCTTTTCTGGTAGTTAAAGTTGCTGAAAGAACAAGCAGGAATTCTTTGTGCTGCAGAAGGGCTGAGATATAAACCAGACTGTAGAGGTTGATGTATGAAGAGAGGGGAGACACCGCTGTCCATGGACTAAACCTCAGCTACTGCTCAGGTACTGTAAACCAACAGGCACTGTGGTTTTTTATGTTTTTCATGAAGCTTTCATGGGTGGTCTCCTAAACTTTGATGTGTTACTGAATTCTTTGTGAATTGTTTTTAAGCATATTTTCTTTGTCGTAGTGATGGTTTGTTACTTGGTATTAGGTCTCACTAAAGTGTGGAAATATATTGATGATGAAATTTCTCATCTCATGGTTGCAAGATCTAAATGAACTCTGAAAAACACTGCAGCAATCAGAAGATTTTCCAAGCATGTGTGTGCCCTTGTGAAACATTGTTGCTCAAGTATGCAACGCAGGAGGAATCAGTGAGTGATTGAATGACTTGTACATAATGGCACACACCTGATGTGATATCAAAACTGTGTCTTTCAGTGAGAAAGTGAGGAGAATCTTTTGGGCATCATGGACGATGACTTTGACCGCCGCATGGAGCTGAGGAGGCAGAGGAGGGAGCAGATGCGCCTCGAGACTGAGTGAGTGAACCAGCTAAGAAACAGCTGTGCAAAAGAACACACACCCAGGCACACATTTATAGGCATGGACACTCAAACACAAGTTATATTTAGAAGAAAAAAGGTGAATGCAGTTGTACAAATTCTATAAAAGGACAAGGCTTCTTAAAATTAAAGCCTCATTAGTTTTATCAGTGTTTGACTGTCTGACTCACTACTTACAAAACAAACCCGATAGAGTACACCATATATATCAGTGGGAGCTAACATTCTCCTGGCTTTTATAAACCACATTTGCAGTTGTTGCCAAAGTTATTAGACAACAGCACAGGGAAATCCCAACTAAACTCTGCAGTGTGGTTTTATGTAGTGGAAAAGCCGCTTAAGATGTTTTCTTACCTTGTTGTTTGTATGAGGTTTGGGTTTTTGCATTTCTGTTGTGAGAGCCTGTGTGTCTCCACATGGACTTGGACGGTGCTGACGCGATGACGCCTTTGTGATCTCCGCTGCCTTTTTCGCTCACTAGGGAGTCAGTCAGCTGTGCTGCTGTTTGAATTAGTCTGCTGCTCTCTGTCGTCTCCCTCGCTCAGATAGATATTACAAAACAAGTTATTGCTGACATTAACTCTGGCATTGTAAAGTCGCAAGTCTGACTCTGTGAATGAACTGTGTCTCAGATAGGTGGGACCAAATGATGTATTACATTTACAAAAATCATTCATGCTTTATAAAATGTGGATTTATTTGTTAAAGCAAGTGAACTTAATAATAAAAAAGTAGTTCTTACATTTCACTTTGAAAGTCACTAAGAAAGTGAATATGACTTGGGGGAGAGTATCAAGTATTTCCAGTCAAAAGGTTCAAGTCCAAGTTGAGTTGGACGTGAGTTCAAGTAACATGACTCAAGTCATCATAACACGAAAATGATTTATTGTGGTGTAAATTCAATGTTAGTACAAGCAGGAATAAAGTATTTGTACAATTCAAGTAGTTGAAGTAAAACAATATAAAAAAAAGTAAGCTATTTTTACACAGGAAATTCCTCATGAGATTTTTAATGACACCAGGTAAAGTGGAAACTGAGTAATCAACACAATTGTTGACACCTGTGGCCACCAGCAGCTGCTTGATTACAGAGCAATTTAAAATAAGTATCAAACACTGGAACCTTGATTATCAGAACCGCAGAACCTAAAAGATGCTTTAAGGATGAAACTGAGGGTTTTATATATTTTTAACAAATCAAAGGAGAAGACCAAACAATACTTTTCCAGTTCCATGTGTTTGGGACTATTCTCAGCTGTGGATTAGTACACATTTGGTGTTTGGTTACATCCACAGTAATATACTTTAATCATGTACCAACTGTATATCTTGAAATGGTTTCCTTGTCTCTTTTCTGAAGTCTAAAAACAAACACTGTTTCCTGAGCTGTTCAGATCTGAAACAGTATTATGAAAAGAGATCTTTGGTTAAGTTTAGTGCAGGGGCGTCAAACTGATCCAGTTTGCAAATTTTTTCATTTGAAAGCAGGAGCACACCTGACTCAACTTGTGCAATCACCTGAACTGCCTCCACTCATTTGATGTGTTGTTTCAGGTGTGCTCTTGCTTGGTTGGAACCAAAAGCTGCAGCCACACCGGCCCTTTAACGAATGGGTTTGCTACCAGATGTTTGTTTCAGTTTCTGTCTTATCAGATGTCCTATCAGAGCTCCAGTGGAAAAAATGGCGTTCCTCACAATTTTTCTCACAGTCCTGCAGCCAGTTCTGCCCGCCGTGCCAACACAGCCTGCCCTCCGCTCTTCTCTGCGGCCCGAGGAAACGATGCAGACGCTGGAATGTTTTGACTGCCCTTTTTATTTAAGCAAGAGATAGCCTGAGTCTCTGAAAGTTTGAGTGGAGTTTGTTGCATCATATTTCCCTCAATTTATTGTATTTCACGTCACTGGAATGTGACTGCAACATATTGACAGTCCTCTCACAGCCGGCCTCTAGCTCTGGGTGGAGTAATATCCACTTAAATTACTTCCTCAGTGATTTCTCGGTGCGACCCATGCCATGCCAGAAAAGCCTTCGCCTGAGGATTTGTTTGATTTCTCTCTCGTTTGTTTCTGTTTTAAAGTCAAGAAATGACTCTTGTGGTTCCCATCACCTCTTCCTTTCACAACATCTGTAAAACATTGTGTTGTGGACTCAGGAAGAGCAGAGGGAAATAATACCCACGCTCTATCAATGGGCCATTTCAAGCGCTCTCCATGCCTCATATAGCCTGGTAATGCTTGAAGAGAAGTCTCACTGTGGGTATACTCACAGTGAGAGGAAGGTCAGGATGTTGGTGATTTTGTCCTCATCTTTATCTCTTTATCTTCTTGCCAGCACCATGTCTGTCTCTGATTTAATGTTTCTTACATTATTGAGTGCCAAAGGGGTCATCCCTTTTGGAGTTATTAGCAGTTTTCTCTGTGACATTTTGATCTCAGACACATGTAGAATGTGTTTCTCATTATTCTTTTGTCTATTCTATTCTGTTGTGGCATCTCCCATTTCCATCATGTTTTATGAGGTCAGCGTTGAGACAATGGTTCACAACTTTATTGTGACAGGTCTTCAGATACTGCTGTTACACCATATAACACATTTTAGATTTTTTTCTTGCTTTCTCAAATTTAGCACCAAATCTGTGTAACGACTGGTATCAACAGATTTTTTGGACTTCATATACTCATATCATGATGTTTTAAGCCCATATACACTTTCATATTTATTATGTATTATCTTATTCAATGATGTATTACTAGAACAACATGTGCTATGCTGAACTGCATCTGGAAGAGTTGTAAGCTGATGTTTACACGCTCAGATTTCTCTAGTGAAATTAAAATGTGTAATCATGAATGCGAATACTGGAGACTTACATTTGCCTTTTAATCTATTTGATTTACATTTTGGTATTTTTTCTATACTTGAAATACACTGCCACTGATTATTATTCCCTTAAAAAACACAACTATATATATGTAACTCTAAAAAAATCTATAAGTGACCCAAAACTTCACTAACCCAAAGCAGAATTCCAGTTTCTTGTTTGTTTGATTTTTGTTTTTCCATGGCAAACACACTAACATGTTAATATGTATTTGTGTGTCTCTGTGTGATATTTTGATATTTCAGGCCAGGTTGCGCCAATGATGATAATGAAGAGGAAGCTCGGGAGCAAAGGAGACGTGCGAGGGAGGAGAGGAAGAAGATGAGGGAGTCTGGAGACACTGATGTGATCGACACTAACAGGTACAACTTCGATGGACAAACAGTGTATAAAACTGTATGGTAGGAAACCAGGAGAACAAAAGATTCACAAGATGGTTAACAGTGAAACAAAACAAACAAAATACCTACCACCTGGGACTTCCTTAAAAATAGATCTGGAGACATGTTGCCTGGTGGAGATTTCTGCCACTGAGCTGGGTGGATTTACAGTTTTCTGCTCTCGGTACTTGATTATCCTCAGGTATGTCTGGGATCAAGAGCCTGTTGTCTGCAGGACTTACAGGACAGAAAAAGACTGAAATAGTTTAGTGTGCCTGCTGTGGGTGTTTATTTGTTAATCATCAACGTAAACTAAACCATTTTATAGTAATACATGCTGCAGATTTTTTTACTTCAGTTAAAACAAATCTGCTGCAGACACATTAGCAACAGTACCGCTAGCTAGCAAGCACCAATTGATCCATTTTTGCTACTTATTTGCAGTGGCAGAAAGTAACTAAAGCACTGTATTTTGTACAGTTTTGAGGAACTGTTATGTTACTAAAATAATTCAATTTGCAACATAGTTTTATGCATTATGATGGGAAACATTATATATGAACTAGGATCAAGCTTTTTTCATCTATTTTCTCTTTAGTTTGTTTATTTCATCATATATTTTTAAGGTTATTTTGGTTTTTAGGCCTGTTGGTATGGTGTGTTTATCAGGATAAGGCTGTTTGATTTTGTGTTTTGTGTTTTGTGTTTTATTGTGAATCTGGTGTTTTGGTTTGTGTTCAAAAATCTGTTGAGCTACTTTCTACTCAACTAAGTCTTCGAGGGGAATTAATTCAGAGTGTGGCACCTTGGTCACAACCGTACGAATATATATTTGTAGTTTTTGGGATTGATAATCACATCTACAGCAGAACGATCCAATCAGAGACTTGGATTTTGTACGATCATGCATGATGAAACAAAAGTTTTAATTAAAATGGTTTTAGACATTTAACTGTGATCAGACTTGAATTTCAGGCTCCACTGCTCTCATGATCAAATGTTTCGTGTGCTCACAGTGTGACGGAGACCGAGTCCTCCACCACAGCCGGTACTGAAGGTGCCGATGATGACCAGGTTTTGCTGGAGCGCCTGGCGAAGAGGGAGGAGCGCCGGCAGAAGAGGATGAAGGAGGCCATGGAGAGACAGAAGGAGCTTGACCCCAGCATTAGCACCACCAACGGCACAGACAGCACACTGGAAGAGCAGTCCTCTTTCAGCAGCAGCCGACAGCGACATACAGAGGAAGAGGAGGAGAAACCAGCCGAGGAGGAGGTGGCAGAAACTGACACCAACTCCTGGAGGAAAGAGGAAGAGGACAAGAAGGAAGATGAGAAGGTGAAGTGAAGGATGTCTGAAGATTTTAAGAACTTTTGGATTGAAATGATTCTGTTGTTACTTATGTTTACTTATGTGCAAGGAATGAGGTATGGACTCTTATTTTGATATTTTTGTTGATATAAGTGTATAGATTGACATAAACCTTTACTTTGTAGGAGGAAATTGAGGAGAAGGCTGCAGCAACAGAAGAAGAGGTTGAGCAGCCTGATTTAGGAAAGAAAGATGCTGAAGAGGAAGCTGTTCCTGATGATGACAAGGAGGAAGAAGAGAGGAAGAGGAAAGAAGAAGAGGAAAGACAGCAAAAAGAAATGGAGGAAAAGCTGAGGATAGAAGAGGAAGAAAGGCAAAAAAGAGAGGAAAAACTGAAGGAAGAGGAAAAGCAGCAAAAAGAAATGGAAGAGAAGCTGAGGATAGAGGAAGAAGAACGGCAAAAAAGAGAAATGGAGGAGAAGGCCAAGGAAGAGGAAAAGGAGGAGGAGGAGGAGGAGGAAAGGAAGAAGAGGGAAGAAGAGGAAAAACAACGAAAGGAAATGGAGGAGAGGCTGAGGAAAGAGGAGGAAGAGAAACAGAAAAAGGAGGAGGAGAGACAGAAGAAAGAGGAGGAGGACAAGCGGAAAAAGGAGATGGAGCTAAAGAAGAAGAAAGAAGAGGAGGAAAAAAGAAAGAAAGAGCTGGAAGAGAAGAAGCAAAAGGAGGAGGAGGAAAAGCAGAAGAAGAAAGAGCTGGAGGAGAAGAAGAAGAAAGAGGAGGAGGAAAAGCGGAAAAAGGAGGCTGAGGAGAAGAAGAAAAAGGAGGAGGAGGACAAGCGTAAAAAGAAAGAGATGGAAGAGAAGAAGAAGAAAGAGGAGGTAACTATGTGATTTATTATAGAACAGCTGCTTAAAAGACCTGGAGAAGTCAAATGTCATATTAATGATCCCGTTTGTAAAATAAGACATTTATAATGTAACACAAATCCTTAATCCGTCAGACAAAGTGACACTGAGGGACCACATTTGATTTATCCAGGCTTTGTTCTCACTTCGCAGATATTTACTGTATGATATGGCTTTGCGGTGGTCACAGATTGCTGAGCAGTCACAGTGTTTTATCACCACATGGATGAAAGAGGTGGATGTCAGAGTGTGATGTGTTTCTCCACTGTACATCTGTGTTGCATTCACTGCCCGGCCTTTGATTACACAAGAGTTTGATGGCTTTATTGTGGATATTTTACATGACGTGTTTTGACTGAGTCTGCTGTTTTTTATTATATTAATCATTTTCTTACATTTCTGTCTTCAATTGTGTGTAGGAGGAGAAACCAAAGAAATTTGGTTTTAAGGACAAGGTAAAGTAAATTTGCCATGTAAAATTTTCTTAATTTAAGTAAGTTATTAGTTTAATTTTGTATAGTTTTTCTATTTGTCTTTGATTACATTTTCAATCACTTCTCAATAACGCTTTCGACATCATGTTTGTTTGTTTTATTTATTTATTTATATGAAAAAGCATGATAAAACCAAATTTTACTCTCTTTTTAAAATTATGCTTCCTACTAAAAACACCTACAAAAACATATTTCCTTCTGCTAATTTATGTATCTATTTTAATACTGAAGAAGAAGAGTATTTGATAGTTAAACTTTTTCCCTTTTTGCTAGAATGAACCAGCCAAGCTGAACTCAGGGCTCTTTGAGAATAAACTTAAGAAAACAGAGAAGACAGCAAGGTAAAGTTATCATTTTCAAGTTTTTCAAGAAGTTTTATAAGGAGATGTATAGATGTGTGTTGATTATTAAATTGCTTGTGTGTGTTTGTGTGCAGGGATAATGTTCCCTCCACCAAGGCGACTGACGCAGAGCGCCAGGAGGCCGAGCGCAAGCTGCTGGAGCTGAAGCGCCGGCGAAACGATGCAGAAAGCGAGGATTTCGAGAAGATGAAGCAGAAGCAGCAGGACGCAGAGGTCGAGCTGGAGGAGCTGAAGAGGAAGAGAGAGGAGAGGAGGAAGGTCACGGAGGAGGAGGAGAAGCAGAAGAAACAGGAGCTGGAGGAAAAGAAAGCCAAAGAACAGGTGAGGATGGAGTTTACCTTCAGAGATATCAGTAAAATATTTCACTATTTCCTCATAAGAAATAGATGGTGTAAAGCATTCATTTACTGTGGTTTGATTTATGGTTTTGGTAACAGGAGGAGAAGAAGAGGATGAAGGAGGAGATAGAGAAGAGGAGGGCAGAGGCTGCAGAGAAAAAGAAACAGAAGGAGGAAGAGTCTACAAAACCTGTCTTTGCTATCAGCCCCAAAGGCTCCTCAAAGGTGAGTTTTGGAGCAGACATTCAGACAGCTTGGAGTTGTTCTACAGAACAGAAAACAACGTATATAAGAAACATACCATGTCATTTTCAATGCCGTGAGAACCATCAACAAAATTCTGAAATATCAAACTATTCCATTCACCATCCCTACTTTATAACATTACAAAGGTTGTTATTTGCTCTCGTAACGACAGATCTATTTGTTGTTCGCAGTTGTGAAACATGTTTTGTGGTCTAATGTGGTTGTTTGTTGTACTGTTCCCATTACACTCCCTCTGATATTAGCCATATGTTGTTAGTTGACAAGAATAAAAAAAAGATGTGAGCTGGCGTCTACGCTCTTCTCAAATATGGCTGTTTTTGACCATGACGGGGTAATTTTCTTGCCGGAGTATTTTTGGAGGAATGTTTGGAGGAACTGTGTGTGTAACTCTGCGCGTACACGGGAGGAATAATTCATTTTGACCAGCAGCACTCAGTGTGTGTGTGTGTGTGTGTGTATATGTGTATCCTGGCTCCCTGACAGCCAAACTCTCCAGTTCAATCACTCAGGCTCCGAGGACAGAGAGACCTTCCCAGGGACAGACTGGTCTGCCTCTCAGTGAGGTCGTCTTGGAGACAGGAAAGGAGCCAGGACAGCCTGACCCGGCTGACAGCATTTATTTGTAGAAGTCAGCCACAAACTGGTTTATAACCTTTAACTGTGCTATTTTTAAAAAATACAGATCGGGGTGAAGGCAGAATTCTTGAGCAAATCAGCCCAGAAAAGGTGAGCCATAAAAGGTATCTGACAGTAAAATAAAAATTAACGAATAAACCAGACACTGTTAATTTGGTGTCTCATATTGTTTGTCCACACAGCTCCCCAGCCAGAGTGTCTCACACTCCAATTGTCTCCAAGATAGGCAACAGACTGGAACAGTACACCTCTGCTATCCAGGTGAGTGGCTCATGAGGCTCAGCAGGTTAAAGAAGTACTCAATCCTTAAGTAGAAGTACCAATACAACTATGAAGAAATACTCCATTACAAGTCAAATTCCTGCATTCAAAATACTAGAAAAAATAGGGTGCAAGACATGCAATAAGGCCCTTAAAAATGTAGAGTGAACTTTCCAAACTAACATTAAGACCAACATCTGACCTTTGCAGAAGTAAAGCTAAGATTCTCCAGGGACTCATCTGCTGCAACCGTCTTTTAAACACAGAATCTCAGTTGGAGTTTAGGGCTTAATTTTATTTTTTATCCGTAGCACAATCAGAGACATCTTTGACTTAACATCAAAACTTTAGTGCTTCACATTCTATAGATAATGTAACTTCATTTTTTTGCAAAGTACAGAAGTTTTATCAAAAGTAAAAGTGCATGAAATAGCAAAAATATTTCATATGTTACATCATCAGCCTGTTGATGCATCAATGTGAAAGTAACATGAGATTAAGATTAATGTGAGGACGTCGAGGGATGACTAATGAGGCTGGAAAGAACAAAAACAAACATTTCTAATCACTTTTTGGACACTGGAATGAGTCTTTTCTTGTTTTGTTAGACATTGATTAATTTCACCTCTTTGTTCCTCACAGTGCTTATTTAAATGACATCATCTTAGAAGTTAAGAGAGGAAATGTGATAACAACTAATAGAGTTAGAGTTAACATGACAAGATGTTGAATCAGACACACTTTTTGTTATCTTTAACTATGTATTTCTGTTTTATCAGCTTGTTGTATGTTTTGAATGATAGATCTTAATCTGTTAAATAATTAATTACTATAGCTGTCAAATAAAAGTTGTGGAGAAAAAGTTCCGTGTTTTATTCTGACAGGTAGTAGAAGTTTAAAGTAACATCAAATGAAAATACAAACATCATAGTTGTACAAAAGTATAGTGCTTGATTTAAGGTTACTTTCCATCACTGATCCACAGTCAATGTACCACTTCCCATGTTAAAGTAGTTAAATCCATCCACAGGGAAACAAAGACGGCAAAGACAGCAAATCCACAAAGTCTCCGATGGCAGATATTCCTACAGGAGGCGCACGTAGCATCAAGAGCATGTGGGAGAAAGGAAACGTCGGCGGCCCCTCTGAAAGTCCATCTCCTGTCAGCAAGGTGAGACCAAGACGGTCGAGAGTGGAGGGTTGAGAGATTTACTATTCTGAGATTTTAGTATTTGAGAGTTCTCTTTTTTTCTAGGAATTGGCTGGTATCAAAGGAGGCGTGTCAGGACGTGTCAACAGCTGGATGGCAAAGCCTCCAGAGGCGGAGAAGACCGCAGCGCCTGCACCTGCAGCAGCAGCAGCCGCAGCATCACCGGCAGCAGCAGCCAAGCCAGCAGTAAGGCCTGATAAACCCTTGTCTTGATCACACACGTACACACTGTTGAAAATTAGACACCAGTGTTACAGCAAGAGAGTAATCCCTTGATATTCTGCACATGCTAATGCGCTCATTCGCACATCAACATGCCAGTCCTTTGTTGGCTGCAGCCGTTTTATATCTGAGCTCCAGAGCTGGAAACTCGCTGTCTGGAGTCTAGTGACACCACATGGACACTTTACTTTACAGCACCTGCTCCCAAAGCCCCAACAAACAAAGTTTTATTCTTTACATGATGGGAGAGTTTTTCACTATAATATATTTAAGCCTAAAGCTGTGGAAAACCATTGGATAGCAGAGGAATTTTACGCTCATTGTTGCCAACAACAGTCCAACCACAAAGCTCTGAGCAGCAGTTGTGTGTGTCAGGTGGCTGAATGCCAACGTGCCTCTTTGCTGTTTCTACACCCCTCCATACATCAATCACTTCTGCCTCTGTTGGTATTTTAAGATTATATTACAGCCCATAAACCATGCAGTACTTTTCAAATAGTCATCTTTTATATTTGACTCACTTTAAGCCAAAATCTGTATTTTAAAGTTCACTGTGACTCCATATTTAAAGTCTCCTTCAGACAAGGGTAAAAGGTCATGTCCCTTCTCATTTGTCACAGAGACATTATGATCCTGTTTCACAACACTGACAAAACAACCAAGTATTTGGAAGTTGAATGATTCATTTGTTTTATTTAGTATCGTATGGAGCTGATACTTTAAAAAGGGGGACTAGTGTAACTAATTATCCCTAAGTCCAATATTCAGGTGCTTGTTTTTGAGTATTCTTATATTATGCTACTTTATACTTCTACTCTACTCCATTTCAGAGGGAAATATTGTAATTTGTACTCCACTATATTTGTCTGACAGCTTTAGTTACTTTAAAGATTCAGGTTATTAACACAAAATTAGGTAATTACAATGACCTCCATCATTCTGCATAATGAGTAGTTTTACTTTTGGTACTTTTAAGTATATTTTGATGCTCATATTTTGTACTTTTACTGAAGTAACATTGCTATTTTCATGCAGTGCCTTCAGCTGCAACAGTGTCTTTTTTACAGTTTAATATTACTACTTTAATTTCAGTAAAAGATCTGTGGACACTGTGTCCCTTTCTTAAAGTAGGACACCAGCTGCTAATCCCACCAGGTCTTCTGGAGACATCACACCATGTCTGCATGCAGAAGAATTGCTCGGTGACGTGTGACATTGTTCTAACGTGAAATTTATGAGTGAGATATCTTTAGTGTCGAACGTCTTGGGCAGCGGAGGAGTGGTTGGTTGTAACCTTGCCCTCACTTTTGCTGCAACACCTCCCCCTGATGGGATGAAGCTGTACAGCAGTCCAATGTGTCTAATGTCTGGATTCCCTTTGTATATTTACTGTGTTGTTTAATTATCTTCTGCCTTTCTTTCCTCTTTGCAATTACACCCCTTTTCTCAGCTTTCCTCACTTTTCCTGCTGTTCTTTGCCTGCTCTACCTCCTGGTAAAGGTACCTTTTTGCATACATTTTGCCTTAATTTCCACTAATAATAAGCATTATAGGTACTAAATACTTACCTGTGAAGGAGATTAATTAAGCTCATATACTCCCGTACGGCACTTGTATACGTTTGAGGTACTTAACTTGAGAATTTCCATTTGATGCAACTTTTAACCAGCTTCAGTTACTAGTTTCATAAAGATTTCTAAATACAGTACATTACTAAAGATTACATCAGTGGTTCCCAACAGTTTTGGCTGCAGCACTTGATTCTGGTCTGAAGCAGCTTTTTTAAAGTCTTGTCTCGGGCTCATGCCTTGTTGGAGCAGGAAATGTTTTGATCCTGGGCTCTGCTTTTCATTCCAAGTTGTTCCTGGCAGCTAATTCAAGATCAGTTGTGCAGAACCTTGCCTGATTGGTTGACTCTACCAGCATGGTGCATTAGATTAGTTAGATTTTTGAAAATAGACAAATCTCAAATAATAAATAGTTTTTTTCTGTCCATAATTCTTTAATCACTGTATTGACATTGGAAAGACACTGTTTCCTATTATGAAAACAAACGTTTCCCAGATTGAGTATTACATAACATGCTGTGTACTGTATTCAATTGACTGTAGGTAGGTAAAAGTTTTTTACAGTGTCCCAACGTTTTTGAAATCAGGGTTTTATGTATTTTGATGTATCCTGAAAGAATAAGCTACCCAGAAAATGAGTCCCAACCATTAACAGCTGCAGCGATAAAGTGATGCTTATACATTAATGCACTAATAATTGCAATCCGGTTATAAATGTCTATTTTTCCACATGCATGACTTTTACTTGTAGCAGAGGATTTCTACACTGCTTGTACTTTTGCTTTAGTAAAAGATAAGAATATTTCTTCCACCACTACATCAGACTAATAGTTGTGGTTGTCTGTAACAGGATGTGAAGCCAAGTGACATCGGTAACAAGCGTGGCATGTGGGAAACCAAGAAGAGCGCTGCACCTGCCAAGGTAACACACACACACACACACACACACACACCTCTTTCATGATGGCAGGATGATGGTCCTGTTTTAAAAGCTTTATAGTGACATGGTGTTCTGTTTGTTCCATTCAGTCTACCTAATAGAAAGGTGAAAGAGGTAACCTGCAGATCTGTGGCGACAACACTCAGTGCATGTTCCACCAACACAGAGTGATTGATCTTTGTGGTGTTTTCATGTTGTCCCAACACGGATATGAGAGTGATCAGTGTTGCCAGATTAGTCATTTTCCACCCAATTTGTTTTTTTCCCCCTTAACTCTGCAGGTAAAATTGGTTTTGGGTTGGTTGTGTTCATTTGGGCTATTTTTGGTACCATTTGGGCGATTTTCCACCAATGAAAAGTTGAGTTCAGTTAGCTCAGTGAGTTGAAACTTTTTTCCCCACATATAATTCTGTCATAGCTAACATTTATTTAACTTCATGACTCCTATAATTTATCAGTGCAAAAAACAATAATTCATAATGATTTAAGATGTGGGTCCAATCTGGCAACACTGCTGATGTTGTTTCTTTTTCAGTTCAGTCAATTCAAAAGGTGAAAATATAATTTAATTGTAATCTTTATACATGACTTTTAAAATATTGGGGGGCGATGGGGGTGGGAGGGACATATATTATTTTCTATATAGAGTAGAAAAAGATTTTAACTTTTTTACATTCCTCCCAATTTTCATTAAAATTACAATAACATTTTTTTATTTTTAGGTAATAAAATCCATATTCGGCCATATGCAGATGACACCATCAAATCTTAATGCAGTTTAGTTTTTAATTGTGTCATTTTAGTGTATATACTGCATATTATAATTTGTATAATAAAAAAGTCTAAATATATATATATATATATATATATATAAATAAATGTAAGGCAGGTGTTGCCCTTTTTCTCTTCAAGTGGACAAAGAATGAATTAACACTTGGAGAGGCCCAGTATTTTTTTTACTAAATACCTCTCTTTGAGTTTACTGAACTGAAGGGGAATTGCTGATGTTGATGTGATGAAGGAGATGGCTGTTGTTGATGTGGATTTCTGTATATCCCTTCCTCCCCCATCTCACGCACGTACTGTATTATACACTGTATTATCTACATATATATCAATAGTTTTCACACTGGGTTTGAGGACTGAAATAGAACTTCTGGCTCCCATGTGGTTTTCTATTTGAACCATTGCCGTCATACATGAATGTGATCTATATATTGTTATACGACATTTTGAAAGCACTGTGCACAGCTTTAGAAGGATATTTCGGTTGAGTGCATGCGGTTATGTTTGAATGCTGTAAGACTTATTTTTAAGCCAGGAGTGCTTTAAAAGACAATCTAGGATTTAACACTGTTGTTTCATGTCAAACATACCTGCCATATTTTAAATTGAGCAGTATGTTAGATATTTATCACATCACTCCCACAAGTGCAGCCAAAACTATCCCTCCTATGGTTTACATTTTGCGAGAGTTTCTTCCTATTTTTCTTTATTCTAACTTGTTCCTCTGTTCCCTGTTGTTTACAGGTGGCAGTAGGAGTCAGGAGCAAGTTTCGCTAATGGTAGGTGTTCTTTAGTGACTCTAATAGTAGTTGATTGTAACTAGGTACATTAACTCAAGGGCTGTACCATATAACTTATTTCATTCTGTTTAATATTTTACTTCACTACTTTTCGCTGCACCACATTTACCACCCTGATTGAAACTGCTTCCCAGAAACACACTGGGAAAGGGTCAAAGTTGCACAACATAAACATAGACAACAGCCAAAGACAAGTTCACAGCTATTTAAATGTAGACAGTGCCATATATATGTATTGCTTCATCACCATTATATAGACTTGTTAATCAAAAGGTAGTCCTCCTCTAGAGCATTCTCTTCTTTATCAACTATTTTACTCTAAATGGGACCAGAATTTACTAAATGAATCTTGCTGCATAAAAAAAGACTTAAAACTAGCGATTGAGGCCATAAACTCATTAAAAGATTTTTACTGAGGTAATTAATCATGTAGTAAGTATGATCATTTTCTCATTGACTTCTATACAATCAGTCAATTATTTTTGCAACAAGTGGAGACGCCCCCTGCTGGCCATTAGAAATAATGGCAGTTTAAAGTCTTGCATTTCCCTCTTCGCCTCCATTTTTCTACATGGAGGCTGCATCCATTCCTTTCATACGGCCTATGTGTTAACCCAGGGTTTATCTTGATCAGTCATGGAGGAAGCAGAGTTTAGATGTCAGTGTCTCTGTCCTTCAAAACATTTTCTGGGCGACTGGGGTGCGAGCATGACTGATTTATAGCCCCTTGTGGACTCATAACCGCTCCAACCCACTACCCTTCCCTTTGTGCCAGAGAAGCTTCTTGCTGTAAATCAGATCTGCTGCTGGAGATGTTTGGGCACTGGCTCAGCTTTGTGTTTAAAAAAAACCCGTCACCCTGACCTTGTTTCCCAGTATAAAGAACCTTCCAGACTCCTAGGATAACTGTCGTGTCTTTGCAGTGCACTGTTCACCCGGTGCCACCTGGGCTGTCCAATGCCGCAGGGTTGGCGAGTTGTTAGGCATACCAGAGTGCAGCTGCTTGATTTTCACATTACAACTGACTGCTGGGGAGGATTACTAACCGTTTAAGCCGCAAATCGGGCACAATCGCTGGGCTTACTCACTCAGTGCTAATGATAAAGACATAACATGTATCCCTACAGTCTGAGGGGACAGTTTAAATGTGCATTAATCATAAAAAGACACAAAGCAGCAGCTGAGGTCAGTCTAGTAAAGCTGCCTTTCTTCTTCGTGTTAAAAAGTCACATTTCTTCAGACACCAAGCCTCCAAACCCTGAGACAGAGCATGAACAATAGCAGTGGAAAAGTGTTTGTCGAGTGTCAGCTCCGACCCTAAATAGCGATCCTCGCTTGTAACCTCCCCGCTTCTTCATCAGAAATAGACTGCAGAGGAATGAAGTAAAGGGCAAATGACAAAGTTACAGCTTCCAATCACACACACACGGACGTGTCCTGGCTTTCACTGCAGGGTTTGTGTCTGAATTAGTATCTGAATCATACAACGTATACATGAACGCACATATGCATGTAAAAGCATTGACTAACAGCCCGCAGATTAATGTAACACCTAACAAACTTTGACAAGCTATGCAGTTTCAAATGCAACAGTGACAGATGCATTAACTGATCATTGATGTCTGTCTCTCTCTCTGTCAGAAGACGTGAGACCCTAGCCATTGACATCACCATTCAAATCACCCCTCTACCGACCAAACTCAAGGCTCTGCTACTGTATGTGCATCCATTTCCCTTCAACATACCTGTATTTCGCACCAAGTTAACACCAGAATGAGGAAAAAACAAGGGACCAGCATCAAAGTCTACAGATATTTTTTTCCTCTGAAGTTTAAAAATATTGATGTTTTCATCAGACTTGACTTGATTTTTTTGACTAAGAAATTCAAGGAAGACGTCATCAAAGTTTCAGGTCAAAGTATCACATGTTTAACGCTTAATAGGTAATGAATTGTAGTAGTTTCCATCTATTAAGGTTACATATTTCAGTTAGCTATCCAAATGCTGAAATGTTATATTGCTTTCAAGCCGCACTGATATGTCCGCTCCTCTTATCATGTATTGTCATATAGCATAAAACCCATTAATAAGCATGTGTTTTATTGTCATACACACTCACTGCTTTTTGGGATTATAGTCACTACAGTATTTTGACTCCATGTGATAGCCGAGACTGTTTAATGTCCATCTCACCGCTTGCATTTGAATTGTTGTAATTGCCTGTACATAATAGAGTCATTTCATAAGCCAGCACCACTTTTTAATAAGGTGTCCTTTATGAAGGGTGTATAAAAAGTAACTAATGACTTCTTTGATTATAAGAGCTAGTTTTTGGGATGCCAGGCTGCGAAAAATCCCTCTCTAATGCAACACTTACTCCTGGAATAAAAGTCTCAGCAACAATTGGATGCATTGCCAAACAGTTTGGTACAGGCATCCTATTGACTTTGACAAACCACCAGCAGGTCAAACTTTTCAATTATTTAGTGAAATAATTAAATCTACCCACTGACTTGACCCTGTGACTTTTTCTAGCGTTTGTTTGGTTTTGAGTGCGATGCCTCAACAACTATAGAAAGGATTGCTATGAAACTTGGCACACACAATTATATTTCCCTCAGGATGAATTATAGGGTCCTATCTTACACCTGGTGCAAAGAAGTGCACAGTACAAGTGTAAAATAGAGCCATATGTGTTGCTGTCTTGAGGCAGCAGAGAGCAATATTGCCATTGACCAACAAAAACCTGGTCTAAAGTCAATGGCGTAGTATTTTACTGTGATTATAGGCAAATTAATCAGGTAGAACTTATAAATAAATAACAGATTCATAGGTGTTTATAACTGTAGACTCTGAGAATGAGAACCATTAGTTACTAAGTTTATAAGCCCCTTATAAACGGTGCCTTTAATATAAAGTGGTGCCCCTAAATGCACCACCTCAGCCCCGAAGAAAATATCAGTGGCACATTCTGTCCAGGACTGCAGCCAAAGAAACACAGTGTGCAACAGTTTCTGTCAACAACACATGGGTTTATTACCCGTTTTTAACTTGTGGCTTTTAAAAATCACAATATTATGTAATATAAGCACAAACAGTGTCTATGACTATGTGTGTAAGCAATGCAATTTTATTTAATAGGTAGCAGTCTTGCTTTTCTATCATCAGTTTACATGCCACGTACTTTACAGTTTATTTGCATTGCAGCTGCAGCAGTAAAGGTTTATAAGACAATGGAAATATGCACTCTGTTTTAATAATGCCTGTAATTAACTTTAAATTGTTCCCTGCTGTCAGCTGTGCACGTGAGTTGAATCCTGCCAAAATGTATTATGAGTCTTTTAGAAGTGGATTGTTAGAATCTTTATTATTATTGTTTGTACTTGCTTCAGCAATAAAAAAAAATCCATATAGTTTTGTTTGTTTGTAGTCAATGTAAAGAAATGTTGCTTCATGTCTGTACTAACCACCTGTGAAATATGGAGTGCTGAAAGGTGCGTGGCTGGTGAAAGCTTGAATGGATGAATGACATTTTACCAAGTGGGAATGTATACCTGCAGAATGTGTCTTAACGTGTGTGTGAGTGTGTGTGTGAGAGAGAGACAGAGTCCTGATGTCCAGCTGTCTAACAATAGACTGAGCAGCCATAGGGTGGTGCAGTCACATGAGTGAGGAGGGCCGGACTATGTATCCTTGATGCTCAACCTGTTTGTGAACCTCAAGGAGCTGAAGTCTGTCGCTCGTCTCTGTCTGGGTCACAGGTAAGGACTCTCTAATGTCAGCGCTGCTTATTCTCTGTTTTTAACTGTTCTCTGTCTGCTAAGAGTCGTTCCCGATGAGCTGCATCCAGGACCACTCACAGAGGTTAAGATCACTGCTTCCCACCAGTTGTACTGCTGATATTAATACATAAATTGGTATTTATAATTTACTGACACAAAATAAATAAAATATTTGTAGAGTAACAACCTTGGATGAGAAGCCTATTCACTCAAATATTGTACTGCAAGCTAGTTTGACGTTTTGCTTCAGTCAAGTCTTTGTATTTTTGCTGTTTGATAGTTTTTCCAACAAATTTTGGCAGAAGAATTTCTTAGTTTTTCACCAAAATCATCTTAACAGCTGTAGTTGCTTTTAGGAAACTAAACATTATCTCCTGTGAAAAACAAAATAGATTAAATATTTGAATAGTAATAACCGGAGTTCATGGCCAATCTGAGGATTTTGGTGGCCCTAAATAAGATTTTATTTGTGGCCTCAGCACAATCATAAAACTACACACAGCTCACAGCTGCTGTGAAGTGTTAAAAAAAAATTATAAAGATAACGTATTTAAACTATAAAAGCCTCAAACTTGCACATCTGTAAGTAAAGTTGATAACCAATGAAAAAAAATATATATTTATGAATGATAAAAAAGCATCAATTAGCATATAGCCAAGGTGGAACTAACAGCAACACTCCTCCTGAAACAATGATTTATTTATTATTATTTATATTATTTTATGTATTTACAGTGAAGTACAGAAGTGTTTAAAATGTACCGTATTTAGAAAAAAAAAAGGTTTCCAGTGGGCAGAATGCTGCCTCTGTCTCCATCAATAAGTAGTGAACAAAACTGAAAGTCTCAGTGATGTTGTTACCCCCCCTGGTGGTTAAGACCCTAAACAGCCATGTTTGCCCCACCTCAGGCAGGACTGGCAGTCACAGGAGTACTTTTACTTGAATACTAAACTTGAGTACAGTTTGAGTAAATAGTAGCCAGAGCTACAGCAGTATCCAAACTACAGCATTAAAATAAACTTGCAGCATTTTTTGATTGTGAAGTGCATTATACTGATCATTTCTAACAGTTAGTCCATTTACTGAACTGTTTTGATGCAGTATGTTGTTGTGACATCTCTACTGTCGCTCTATTAAAAGATGTGAATGCTGTTTTGCTTCAGTGACCGCAGATATTTGGACACTCTTTGTGCACTCTGTGTACGGTTGCCATCTCATGCTCTGCTATGTTGTTTAATGATCCGAAATATTTGCCCGTCCAAAAATAGACTAATAGGGATCCATTTTGCAGAGCTCATCCATAGCAACATGTCTGACACAGAAGAAGTCGTGGAGGAGGAAGTTCAGTATGTAAACATTTTGAACTTTTCTTTATATTTTCATTATATTAATGTTGAAATTGTTTTAGATTTTCAAATGTATATTTACTGTTTTATTCTTTTTGTTCATACTTCTGAAGGGAGGAAGAAGGTAAGAATGCTATATATTCTTCTGTTTTAATAGACTTTACCTCATTTAATTTAAAATTATTTTACTGATCACTTATGTTCCTGATCATCAGCACAAGAGGAGGCGACAGGTGAGAAGACTTTGCTTTTTTCAGTCTGTTGAATGATCTGTTAAATATACACTTGCTTGTCAAGTTATTTATAATGATTTCTATTTATTTTCCTTGTCCTAGATGAGTCAAAGCCTAAGCCCAAGTAAGTGTTTCAGCTCTTCTAAAACTCAACTCTCAACAGATTATACAATAATAACCATGGACGGACAACTGAATGGGCCTCTGGGCACAGGCCCAGGTGGCGAGTGTCACAGGCCCCTCTGGCCTTCATTTGCAAAATGTCGCTCGAATTAACACGTACCAACCAGGAAGAGAATCAAAATAACCACAAAGAGATGCAAAGGAACTGCCAAGAGTGCACAAAATAACAGCAGAGAGTGGCAAAACTACATCAGAGATACACAAAATGACCACATGTGACACAAACTTGTATCAAAGAGACACAAAATGTCCAAAAACCATACAAAAAGATACAAAATTACCTGAAAGAGACACAAAAGATAAACAACGACAAAATGACTGCAAATGGAGATGAAATGACTAGAAATGGATAGAAAATGAGCTCAACAAGAGACAAAAATAAACAAAATTACTACAAAAAGACATAAAAAATGACCTCAAGAAGCTACGAAATGAACCTACAATAACAAACTGTTCTCCTCCGCAGGTTCATGACAAATATCAGTGCCCCAAAGATCCCCGATGGTGATAAAGTGGATTTTGACGTGAGTCGACCTTCTTGGCTGAAACCTCCATTTTCACCAGATTTGTCAGACAGCAGACACATTCTGATTTTCCTGCTTTATTTCTGTGATGGCAGGACATCCACAGGAAGCGTCAGGAGAAAGATCTGTCTGAGCTGCAGTCTCTGATCGAGGCTCACTTCATCCAGAGGAAGAAGGAGGAGGAGGAGCTCATCGCCCTCGTTAACAGAATCGTAAGTGTGTCGGTCGAAGACGAATCGCTGTGTTTGAAATCAGCATCACAGTGTTTGTGTTTTATCCTGCAGGAGAAGCGTCGTGCTGAGAGAGCGGAGCAGCAGAGGGTCCGTACAGAGAGGGAGAAGGAGAGGCAGGCCAGGCTTGCGGTATGATCCCAGTGAACTATTTACTTCACATCACATAAATAAATGCATCAGTTTCTCCTCTAAATGGCTGCCCTGTGCTGCACACAGGAGGAGAAGGAGCGTAAGGAGCAGGAGGAGCAGCGTAAGAAGTACGATGACGACGCCAAGAAGAAGAAGGCCCTGTCAATGTCCGCCCAGTACAGCGCTGGACAGAAGGTCATTGAAATGTGAAGCACAGGGACAAAACAAGTAGTCCAAAAAAAATAATGTTGCTTGACTTAAAATCTTCACACACAGAAGCACAACAGGAAATAAAAGTAGCTTTATACTTTAAGTTTGCAAAACAACTGTTTGCAGATTACCTTAAAAAGGGATAAAAACTAAACGTACATGCAGAAAACTCCATTCTCTCTTATTGCAAAAGAATTTGAGTACAAAACTGATTGAATCAGTGATGTAAGAATGTCCTAAATATAAGGAGAAGTTATTGCAATACAGTCATGGAACAATGACAAAGTAAATTTACTCAAGGTCTGTATTCAGCAGCGTTTTGTGGTACTTGTAGTTATACAAACAAACTTTTTACCACATGTACTTTATAGTTTTACTTACAATATAATTATCCACAACAAAATATGAAAAAGTTCTATAACCTTGACCAACTACAACAATAAAATGCTGCCTACACGTATTTAAACACGTCAATAAAGATCATACACTTAAATAACAAGCATAATATAGTGAATAATAATACAACAATCATTTTAGCATTTTTAATAATGTTTTGAATGTCGGACTTTTACTTGTAATGGAATATTTTAACAATTTTCTATCAATATTTGACTTAAGCAGAAGCAGAGGATCAGCAATACTTATTAGAGTATACATGTAACTTCAGTAAACAATATCTACTTTTTTGTGTGTTTCTGCTTAATGACCAACAGAGTGACAACAGAAGAGGAGCCAAGAAACAGACTGAGAGGGAGAAGAAGAAGAAGATCCTGGCTGACCGCAGGAAGCAGCTAAACGTTGATCATCTGAATGAGGATAAACTCAAGTAAGTCAAGCTGTGCAGCTGTTTCATTCAAACGATGAATCCTAAAACTGGATTTTGACAATACAGATAAAATGTGTGTATCCTCCTAATGTGAGCTCTGGTTGTTTGTGTTTAGGGAGAAGGCCAACGAGCTGTGGCAGTGGCTGATGGGTCTGGAGGCTGAGAAGTTTGATCTCGGTGAAAAACTCAAAAGACAGAAGTACGATGTAAGTCATCCAACACTACAGAAAGATAATGGAAATAAGTGATCAGATGATGTCAACAGAAGAGGAAGAGCTCGACAAACCGGGCACACAACTATGTTTTAACGCCATCATTTACAAATTATATACTGGCGTTGATCAAGAGAAACAGTCTGCCGTCATACAGAAGTGCCACATTCCTTGCAGGTTCATGAAATAACCTTTAAATGGCAAATAACAGGTTAAAAGTGATATTCTTGGTTTGTGTTGGTGCCCCCTGCTGTATTTATCTGGCATCCTGTGTGTTCTTACTAAGTTTTGTGCGTTCTCTCAGATTAATCAGCTTCTTGCTCGAGTCCAGGATCACCAGAGGTACGTACACAAACCTTGTCTGCAAAATATAATTTTTATTATGCCAATTTATACTTCATATCACATCTTATTTTACCTGTTATAGAAGTGTTATGTGAACATGTTTTAGATGTCTCCCTCTTCCAACACACCTGATTCAAATGATCAGGATCGTTATCAGGCTTCTGCAGAGCTTGATGATGAGCTGATCATTTGAATCAAGTGTGTTAGAAGAGGGAGACATCTAAAACATGCAGGACAGTGGCCCTCGAGGGGTTGGGCACCCCTGATCTAATTCATATGTTAATTTCAGCATTTGCAAAAGGACTTCCAACAGATGCTGCATAATTATTCATGACTGCATACTTTGTTACATATCTGAGCATGAACAGGACTCTTATTAAAAACTACAAAGGACATAAACTGTAATTTTATTTGCAATGTCATTACTGTGACAAACACTCAGACATATTTTGCTGTATTTTCAACTTATTCTAAGTATATACAGAGAATGTGCCTGTATTTACCATCAATAATGTAAAACCCAAAATTCACCCGTTCCCTGTTTTTGTATTGATTTGCTGAGATTATTTTCTTTCAGTGCCAAAGGACGTGGAAAGGGCAAGATGGCCGGCCGGCTGAGGTAAAGGAGCAGCCTGACGGGGACGACGCAGACCACGACACCAGTGATTGGCCCACGTGTGTGTTATGTGTGTACTCATTGTTCTGTTGTGTAGGGTTACATGTCAATGATCATCATATCAAAACAATAAATAAATCATTACATCAACGCTGCTGCCTCTCTGTAAAATGTTCATTTAGTCCAGCATACAGTGTCATAACAAATTCTTTCAGAAACAGCTCATTAAATGTACAGAAACCCTTAAACAAAAGGATGATATGTCTCATGTAGAATAGTTTCATGTCTTCATCAAAAGTAATACTGCTATTAACAGAAAACACCAAAAAGTGTAAGGATGGTGGGATATTTCTCAACAAAATTAAGTCGATTTCCTTTAAATAATCAGCAGTAAAATAATTTCTTCAATAATAAAAGAATCGGCGTCTACGTGTTGCAGCATGGGTGTTTAATTTCTAGCTTAAATTCAAATCTAAATTAAGAGCAGACATTCCTCAGCAAGGCTCCACATAGTGGTGATGCATAACATTATCTATTTATTCATAGTTTCAAGTACATAAGAAAAATAGAATAATCTAGGACAGAAGCATGTGTGATGGCTGGCGGAGAGGAGCAGATATGTACCGCCCCGTCATTAGATCCAAGTCCTTCCTGTACACTAAAACTATGCTTCGATATACACATATCCACACAGAGCATCGTCAGGTTGTTCATGTCTCGGCGGTCTGAGGAGACGCAGCAGGACGAGGCCGACCTCACCACATGTGGGTCTCTCTGATCTCTGCGATCACCTGGCTGGCTTTCTGCAAAGCCTGCACACAGAAATATACAATTAAAAACTAAACTAACAGTAACAGAAAAACAAACACCATTTAATTCGTAAGAATTATTTCAAAGCCACTTAAAAAAAAACGTGAGTGTTCTCTGAAAAACTGCAGAATGTTGTTTCCTAAATAATTGATTCCTCAGCCTCTATAGCAAATAGAAACATGAAATAAAAACCACCTGAAAGCCTAATCCCTGGGCTTTAACTGTAAATATAATCATCACCTCTGATGATTATATTTACATACATACATATTTCATACACAAGGCACTTTGAATTGCCTTGTGTATGAATTGTGCTCTATAAATAAACTTGCCTTGCCTTGATCTAAAGTGCATTAACATTTTTTGTCGTCTGTCTCTACCTCTCTCCCCTTGCTGAGGTCGTGTCACTGTTCAGTTCTATTTTCTTCCGTGTGCAGGCGTGGAGGAAGTTTTTGTTTGTTTTGTTTTACCCTTTACACCTTCCACATCGGTTAAATGTCTTAAAAACAACCGAATCATCCAAAACATGCATACGTCGCATCTGTACTAATCTGGTCTGGGTTAATGAGAGAAGATAACCTTCATCTGGGTTTACTTCTTGGATGGAAGTTGTCTTTCTATATGGTTTAAAATGTGCCTGATGAGCAGTGATTGATGGATTTTGCTTTTGTGGCGATCCACTGTGACACTTGGTGAATCCGTTACCTTGAGCATGTCGGCGGCCTCGTGGCGTCTCTGAGCCATGTCCTCGGACTCTGTCAGCAGGTCGTCCAGCAGGCCCGTCTTGTATAACTGACCCACCAGCTCGCTCTGCAGGCAGTCCTTCACGTGGTTCACCAGGAAGTGCATGACGGCCTTCGGTACACTGAAGCCGAACAACAGAGCAGGAGGAGATGGTACAGCACGTGAGAATAGACAAAAAAAGCCAATATTTCAAAAATAGTAATGGTGGATGAAAAACAGAGTGAGGCTGATTATGCGTGTACCTGTCCTGGATGTTTTTCCGCACAATAAGGAAATACGACTTGATGAGTCTCTCGATGACCTCACAGTCTCTTTGCTCCCGAGCAGACAACTTCCTGGACACTGGAACAGGCTGGCAATAAAAAAATACATTTAAAAAACAAGCTGACATTGTTTTTAAGTAGTAGTAGTAGTAGTAGTATAGTATAGTAGTAGTATATACGGCTACAAATGCGCACGTACGCACCACATCTAGCAGGTTCACAGCGTGGCCCTTGTGTGGGCTGGCGGGGAGCGGCTGCAGGAGCATGGCTCTGTCAGCTGGGCCCTCCTCTCCCTTCTTCAACATGCCCCTCCAGTTCCCCGTCCCGCCGTCTGTCTGCTCGCTGACGGGGCCGCTCTGAGAGACGCTGGCTGCAGCCTGCAGGGAGGAGAGAGAGACGAGTAAACAAAGTAAAAAGCTAGGACAATGAATTTTCAACTTTAAAAACAATTCCATATAGTGGCATGCCACAGGCCTTCTTTGTTTCACTGCAAAGAAGTTGTTTTTCATTCTTCATTCCTCTACCTAAGAACTGGGTAGAAGAAAGAGGACTGTAGGAAAACACTGCCGGTATAAATATCATGACCCAGGTTTAGGATTGGATGATATGAAAATATATAATCCTTATAAACGGATATCTGCATATGACTCCAGATGAGATTCTGGTCCAGAAATACTGGCCCTCACCCCCAGAGGATAAATCATTGTCAGACCAAAATAGATTTACAGGATTTTTGTAATCCATTTGGGGAAGTACATTTATTTATCAGATATTTCATTCCCTGGATAAGCCTGAGGAAGATTTTTCGATCTGGCTATTTTATCTGAAAAGTTTTATTTAGTTTCATTGTGAGACACTATTCTTGCTACTATTGCTGTCTCATTATACCAATACATGTAAAGTGATAAATAATGATTTCCATATCACCCACTCCAAACACAAAAAACACATGCCGAATGTGAACTGTATTTTTTATTAGCTGCGTGTTCTTTAATTGTTAGTAATTATCATGCAGCAGAAAGGGTTGGAAACAGTTAGTCACAGAGTGAAGGTCAAAGATCAGATCAGGGTAAAAACTGCCCCTCAAATCCCCCTGCAGGACGACCACCTGCTGCATCAGGGGTTTTTGTGAATTTAGGAGTATGCGAGTGCGGTGAAAACTTGAGAAATTGGACGACAGTTTGGGCTTTGGGGGTGGGCAAACTTTAAATGGGGCAGGCAGTCAGTGGACGGGACACACCTTGGTGGCCTCGCCCTCGAAGGCGACAAGCTCAGTGGGAGAGAGAGACTGCCCACCTGGGCCTTTAAGGGACTAGAGGAAGAAAACATGAAGAAGAAAAGAGGATAGAAAACTGGCAGGAGCTACAGGCTGAAGTATGGATGAACTGAAGAGAATATGGACTTAATCTTTATGTGAAAGAGTGGAAGAAAATCTGCTAAAGCCTGCTTCAAAAAAAATTTAAATCATGGAGACTGACTGTACCTTGTCTCTGGGGACTGCAGAGGGCAGGTCTCTCATTCTGTTGCGTCTCTGCTCCTATGAAAAGTAAAATTTGTAAAATGCAACTTTAGGAAAGACATTATTGATAATATAATTAAGAGGAAAATAATTACTTTTTCCATTAGACTACAAAAGTATAGAAAAAATGGGATGTTCTGTGTTTGAAACAGCACAACCAGCATTTGTTTCATGTGAATATCTCTTTTTATTCTTTTTACCACTTTTTGTAAATGAGATTTGAGAATCATAAGGGCACCTCAACCTTCTAGTTACATTTATCATTAAGTTTGGTTTGTATTTTGTTGTCTGTCCTCATACTTATGTTCAGTTCATAAGTTAATTTGTCTCTTATTTGCTTCTGCTTCTGAGACTATTGAGCCATATGATGGAGATTACACTGTTTGTATAGCTTTTATTCTAACACAATAAAAAAGAAAATTAATAAATAATAAAGAAGGAAACTCTGGCACAGCACTAAAAGAGGAAATACAAAAAATGTTTTCATATCTCAAAAAATACAGCTTCAAATTATTTTCATTTAATACATAAACACATCATATTTAGCTGCTTTAAGGATTATAAAACACAGCATTTAATGGATGCATTGTGTGAAGCTTGCATCCAAACAGTCTCACCTCTATGTTATTGTTCATGAGGCCACAGGCATCTGCAAAGTCAGGGTGCTTGGTGTTGATGTAAGCCAGCTCGATGGCAACCAGGTTGTGAACCTGGAAGAAAAAAAATAAAAGATTCATCACAAGGATGCTCATTAACTTTCCATAAAGTGTTACTTAGTGTGAGCAGGTACCGACCATTTCGTTGGTGACTGGGAGTCTCTTTCTGAGTAACGAGGTGACCACTTCTACGATGGCATCATGGAGCTTCGGAAACCTCAGTAACTCCTGCAGAGACATAATTAGTGTTTGTTTACGTTTAAAAACACTTACAGCACAGTGATGTGGGTTAGCAGCAGTAGTTCTGTGGATTTACAGCATGCCTCTGTGCTTTAATTTTTACTGTGTATGTGTGTTTCTCACCTGTGTGCTGTAGTTGCTGCAGTGCTGGATGATCCTCTGCATCTCCTCGTGAACCAGCTCCACGCAGCGCAGACTGGGCTCCTCCAGGCGCTTCACCTGCCGCTTCACCAGCAACTCAAACGAAACCTCAGGCACGAATAAAGCAGGCCTCGGGCCCTGTCCAAAACAATACAACTTTAAGTCTCCAAAAAGTTGGTGCCTTTTAAAACACAGATAACAAGTCAAAGAGGGAGCAGGAACCCACCGTTGCATTTCTGATTGCTGTGAGCACGTCGATAGTCGTCAGACCTCCCAGAGGATCTACCGACTCCAGTGTGCGACCAAAAGTTTCATGAAAGATGTAACAGATTCTTGCTCCACCACATCTGAAAGAAAGGAGAGGAGCCTCCATCAAACACACAGGCAGAATGAGCACTCAGATTGGTGCTAGCTCCCCTCAGTGGTGTATGAAGGTACATGCAGTTGTGTAACTCACAGTTCAGCTGTCTCGATGTACTTGGCCGTGCCCTCGATGGTGTGGCAGTACTCTGCGGCAAATTTGGTGATGAGCTGCAGCAACGTGGCGCTCTTGTCATCGACAGGTTCGCCGTAGCTGTTGAGTAACGACTGGTACTGCGCTGCCAGCACGTTGATCCTCGTCTTCAGCTCGGGCAGACAGTCTCTGATGTGGTGCATGAGTAACCTGTGATGAGATTAAAGACGCCAGTTAACACTCTGGTGAGGATCACAGAGGGAGATCTGATATGGGCTAAAACAGTGCGTCAACATGGAAGATTATGAGGTGTCTGTCTTATGTTGAGCTTTTTCACAGAGGGAATTAAGCTCAAATGTGCAAGGTAAAAACAACTTAAAAATTTGCATTTGTTAAATTAAAAACTGTAAAAATGTATATTTAAAAATCAAACTCCGTACCTGTTCAGTGTTCTGGCCAAATATTTGGTTCCATTTCTGTTTGCAAGGGAGGGGTACTTCTTTTGTAGGAAGGCGTATTCATCACGAATGGCATCTGTCACCAGCTTCCTCTGATTGATATCCAGCTGACTCCTATGAAAATATCACATAAAAGAAAAAAGAAATATTCATGGAGGTGAGTTTTGCATTTTTTAAACTCATATTGGTAGAAATGGCATATAGTAATCTGGTGGAAAGAATAACATTTTTCAATATGGTCATGGAAATATCTTTGTTGGGAATACTTAAAATTGCAGCAAATAGGCCTCAGCCTTGTAGTTGTTGTTTTTTTGTTTTTTTTTATCATTTTGTGGTCAAGTCAAAAACCTTTCCACGAAATGCACAATAAAACTTCTTCTTTCGTTCCTTCCTGTCTTATCACAGAAGTGCAGTATTACCTGTTAACGACTCCAATAATGCCCAGTTTGACAGGAATGACCCGACCCATCAACACGTCCATGGCATCTGTGCCAGCGTCCATCAGATCCAGCTTGGTCACCACAGCCAGAGTCCTCCTGCCTGCAGACAAAGAAACACCACTGAGGCAGGTAATGCAAAGCGTACATGTATATTATGTACATTTTTATCCCAAATTTCCCTCAAGGGGGTTTACAATATGTACAGCATATAGCACCCACTGTCCTTAGAGCCTTCATTTCTATAAGGAAAAATTATATAAAGAACAATAAACAAGAAGGTGATTTACCATCCGTGTCCACCTCGCGGGCCACTTTAAGGGCCTCTGAGGTTGCCATGTCTGTGTTGGCAGCTGTCACAGCCAGGATGATGGAGTTCGGGTTGGAGATGTACTTGAAGATCAATTCTCTGATCTGAAACTCGATGTCTTTGGGCTGGTCTCCCACCGGCACCTTTTTCATCAAACACATGTCCACTTTAAACCACGAAATTCATCATTTTATGTTCATACATACTCAGTTTTTCACACAGGGAGGCAAAGGGAAGGTTAACTCACTTTTGTAATGCCAGGAAGGTCCACTAATGTGAGATTCACAACATGTGGTGAGAAGATTTTCAGGTGAATGGGGTCATCACTAATACCCTGGTACAAAAAAACAAAACAAACTTCAGTCTCACAGGCTGGTGTTGCTTCAGAGGTTGACTCAGGTTGATGCTGATGTTTGGAGATCATCCAGTTCCTCTATGGATTTCATTTCTTGTTTGGCAACTTTTGACGTTCCCTTTAACTACCTTGTTATTGCCAGAAATCCTTTCAGTTTCTGCTTCAATTTCTTGTCTGATCTCTTCGAAATCTGTGTAGATCTGCAAGAAAAATGAAACACAATGAAAGGAAAAATCCTCCAATATGTTAGTAACAACAATGCAAGCTGCATTTTCAAACAACAGAGTGACGAAAAATAGGATATAACAAGGTTTGTTTTCAACGTGACTTCCTGTTAAGTGTCATGAAAGGGCCTCTTTGTTCAAACTGAAGTCACTATGTGAAGCTAAAGAGACATAATTCAACCCTGGAAGACACCCAACAGCCATACAAATATTTTTAGCTACTGAGAGGGTGTGAGCCTGATCTCACCACAGATTACAGATGTTGCTGTTGTAAACATACCACAGAACCACAGAATGTCCTCGTGCAGCTAATCCATAGACGTCAGTGAATCAATACAGGACACAGAACCAGGGTATTCCATGATTAGATGCAGTTTATTAAATATTCAGATGTTTCTATATACAGTAGAGCGGTGGAAGGAGGCTCAGTTGAGAGTATTGTTTACTGACTGTGAAGGTAAAAACTCTACCTTGTGTTTGGTGTGTAGAAATTTGCCCCATTCCTCTCCATCGATGCCTGCAGGAAAAGTTGGGGACAGATGTTTCAGTTACAGACGTGACAGATGTGGCCTTGAGATCAGTGTTACTATTATTACTAGTGCTATGTCTCATGGGAGGATTTCTCTGTTGGCAAAGATGGGATGGAAAAACTCCTCAGAGAAAAAAATCCACAGCTGAAGAAAAACAGTGGAACCAGTGTTGTTTTCACACAACAATCATGGAAGCAAATAAAAGCCTAAAGCAAAAAAAAAAAGCATGTGCTTATGGGGAAGCGAGGACCTACAGAGTGTGTAAAAAACAAAGCAATTATCTCAGCTGCAATATTCAACACTGCAACAAAAAAACGGAAACATAATTACAACAGTGGAGTCTGTTAGTCATGTTAGAGGAAGCTGGTATTTGAGGACTTTTAAAATAAGCACACAATGATTTTTTTCGACAGGAATTTGCTCATTTTCTTTCTTCTAACTTCAACTGACAGAGACCAGCCTAAATTGAGGGAGGGGCTTGAGCTGAATAAAGTGAAGCCTCGTGGTTTGGCAGCTACAAACATACAAGGCAGGATGGGGCAGAATGGGCATAAGAGACGGGGTGGTTATGCAATTTACAAACATAGTAATAAAAACCTCTGTAAAGGCGTCCATTTTTCTTGGATTCTGTGGTTAAAGAGAGACGACAGGAGACAAAAGGGTTAGCCTGGCTATCTGCAGCCCCTGCACGACACACTGCAGCAATGCAGAGTCACTCTGAGGCCGTTCCCAGAGGACTGCACTGAATACATGCAGGATCTTGGCACACTTCCCCCCTTTTCTTTTCACTGAGAGGTGGAAGGTATCAGTGCTGAATTAAGTGGCTGTTCCTTCCACAATATAAACACATTCCATAGTTTAATAAGGAATTATTATAGCACCTTGGCAGAGAAGTGTCATGAATATGGAAATCGGCATTAGATTTAAATTATTACTGCAATGCAAGGTGTTGTTCTTTAGTTTTATATTATATAAAACAAAGAGAAGCAGGATGTCTCCATATTTGAAAGGCTGAAAACAGAATTTACTGCCATTTTTGCATGAAAAATTACTTATCAAAATAGTTGGCAATTATAATAATCGATTAGTCGACTAAGACGCTGGTGGCACTGAGGGAGAATGATTGCTGATCATCTGTGTGAACTGCCCGCGCTGCAGTAACAAAAGTTCCTCTTTAATGCTACGTTTCTTGATATGGTTTCACTATGTTTGCCTAGCCAAATATATAAGCCAAAATTAACTTATTGCAGATATATCATATTAGTGTATATGTGGCCGATAATGAAAAGAAAATGCAGTTCAGAAATGTCTAAAACTAGTTTTAGGACATTTAGAAACTGTCAGTTTTACATAGTTTGGATTCCAGAGAGCACTGAAAAGTTATTTTTTAATTGTAAAATGTCTCGATCAGTATGTATTTATCACAGTTAAACAGATCCATATCACAGATGGCATTTCTTTGTTTTGTTTTATAAAATTACTAGGGATCAATGTGTTGCTATCTGCTTTTTCAAAAACCCAAATATTAAAATCAGTATCTGTCTAAAAAAAATCCAGCATTGGTCTGGTCATAATGCATGAAGTGTATATTGTGTATATTTAGTTTGCAAGAGCAGATTACCATGCAGCAACTCTGCACATAAAGAATGAATAGAGGTGACAGTAATGTTACCATTCTCTTCACTGGTTTTCCTGCGGTCGTCTGCATCGATGTGCACGAGCTGTAGGATGAGTGGCCGGCGTGTGACGATGCCAGTGCCGCGTGGCAGGATGTCCCGGCCAACCAGGCTCTCTAAAACCGAACTCTTCCCGCTGCTCTGTGGACAATAACATCATCATAAACAAAGCCGTTAGTGGGAAGACTAGAGTAAGATTGACTTGTTGACAAGACAAAATCTATCCTCCCATCAAGCAGATACAGATAATTTAACACTATTTAACACTACTTCTCTCTCTGTGTAACTTCAATACAATTAACCCATTATCACTGCTGGGACTTTTCCAGGGACTCAGGAACCATTTCGGGAACTGGAGGCCTGGGCTCCAGAAAAGCTTCTGCTCAGTGGGAAGTACTTTAAGATGGCCCAGGTACTGCTGGCAGTGCTGAAGGTGACTCGCTGATCGAACATGAACCTTGCCATCTTCACAGGTACAGATGCTATTCACACACGTACTGGGTGCGACAGGGACGGCATTTCTGGTTTATTGGCATGTGTGGCTGAGTAATTCCTAATGAGATCTGGTTAACTGAAATACCTCACTTGGCTAGCAGGTTCCTCTTGCTTGGACTGGTACTGATTTTTTCAATTGGACATGAGGACTAAAAATTTAACAGTTGGTTCCTCTCTAGAATTTACCTATTGTTTTGAATGATATAACTATTAATAGACCTGACCGGGATAACCGATACATGACATCAGGTCTCAGTTACAGCTGTCCTTAACTGAAGGTCTTTGCAGATCTCAGCTTTTGTGGAGCCCTGGTCAGAACAAACATAACAAATCGGGCATTTAAAAAATCCTTTGGCTTGCCTCATCATCACTGTAACACCGTCAGGTGCCTGCCAAACGGTCTGAGACAGTCACATCCTATTAGCCGACCAGTGAAAGTAAATGTGTTGGACAAAATCTGCCACTTTAAACCAATTAGGCTTTAATGTGTACACAAGAAAGCATTAGTTGTTTATGGTGCTGTTGAATTATACTGTGTTAGAGGTGATTGTAGTATTTTGTTCAGACAATTTATATTAATGAGAATAGACTACATATCAGTTATCATAAATCAAAACTTTTAACAAAAAATGAGCAATTTAACCTTTATTAAGGTAGGACTTATTACAGGGCTTACAAATTATATAAAGCAATATCTTTATCTCCATAGCAAATCACGTTTTCATTATGAGCAGGTGTTTAGAGTCAATAGCATGAGTAATGTGAAATAATAACAATTAGAATTATAATAATTAGGTATTATGGCAGGAGTAGAAGAATCTGTTCATGTTTAATATTACAAATCCTAATTATAATAATTCAGTTTTATTTTATGATGGCTATCTGAAGACTATAAAGATAACTGCCCGTTCCTTGTCAGCCAAAACACAGCTAGCTACTTTGAGTTTATAAGGGAGATCACATGTAGCTAATGCTAATTTAGCTGCTAAGTAAGATAGATCAGATTTGAAAAACGGTGACGGTCGTTTAAGGTAAGCCTTCACAGTCATGTCAACTGCACCTACACGAAACTGAAAGAAAAACTGTGGTTTACATACCAGACGTAGCCAAAACAATAAGTTGTGACAGGCTAACTAACTTGCTAGCATTAAAAAACAAGTGACGTTTCTCACCTGAGTTCCAACAACAATTATCTGCGGCAGTTGGATGATGTCTGCGCCGACTGTGTTAAATACATCCTGCAGTTTGTTTATGACAGGAATAAGGGCCTCCATGAGCTCTGATACAAATCCCGACCTGTCAAATAGGCAACTTTTCTTATACTGCCGCACACAGGCGCAAAGTCATTCAATGTCCCTCGGCTAAAGCTACTGGCGTCTATTTGGATCTACCAACAACTGCGCACCACAGTTGCTCAGAGTTGAATCATGGGAGTTGGAGTTTGCTATAGACCCGCTTAACATTGCTTTGCTCGGAGTTCCACTTCTGCTGAACTACAGTTCCTATGTGTGACGTCATACTCGTGTTCAACCAATGAAATGGAAGATATTTATTTTTCCTCTACGCAACCGTAACTAGGGTGAGTACCAAAATATTTACAACCCGATGAGAAAAAGCAGACAGATATTGTGAAGCTGGTTGTTTTGAATTACTTTTTTTTTTTTACTTGAAAGGGTACACAACAGGTGAACAGGATAATTTCTTTAAATTATAGATCAGATCAAATCAAATCAAATCAAATCAAATCAAATCAAAATTACTTTATTTATCCCCGAGGGGAAATTCATTTAGTCTGTTGACTCTAAGATTGCACAGCCTGATGGCTGTTGGAGCGAAGGATCTTTTAAATCTCTCCGTCCTGCAGCGAATGAATTGAAATGAAATTTCATTTCAAGTTTCATTCATTGAAACTTCCCCAGTTTGTTATTTACATTAAGACAATATTTTTATTGCATTATGAGTTTTCTGAAATTGAATGATTAGATATGCAAATTCGCAGTGGACACATTAATCATGCACTAATTTGTATAACAAGATATTTCCAGGATAAAAATCTAAACACTGGATAAATCAAATTTCAGTTATTGTTTAATTTTGTTGATATATTTGCTTCAAAACATTTTTTTACACCACATAAAAAAATAGTAATGGAAGAAAACTCAGTTTGGTCTCTTATTTTTTATTTCTTATAACACATTTTATACAAAAATGAAAGTGCAATTGAATATGTACAACACCATCCACATCGGAAATAAATATTGCACACTACAATGTAAACAGAGGATGTCACGGTAACTAGTTCTAAATGTAACAGATGATATGTTAGGATAACAGTATGTTCTGGAGTTCACCAATAGTATTACTTCAGCATTGTAGTACTGGAGTAATCTCACATTGAATGTTAATTTTTTTAAACATTTCAAATAAAAAAAAAATGTGACAAGTATAATAGGAGGTTGTGAAACCTACAGTGTATACTGTAGTCAGCTTATAGATCAAATGGTCCTCTGCAGGTTAGTTTACACATTCTTTAACATTCTTTGTCTGCTATGCCAGTCAAAAGTTTTTATATATACTTAAGGGTTTCTGGTTAAACTTCAAGCATTTTAACTGGAAAGCCAGATTCAATTCTCTACATCTAGAAATGTTAGTAAATGTGTGATTCAGAAATCAGAAATGGTTGACATTTTTTTCATTAATGACTTAAAAAATCACAGGCTCCAAGAAAAATAAAAACATTATGGGATTCACACTTAATTGTATTCACTGAAATACTAGAATCACAAACACTGTTTTACTATTTCATACTTATATTTTCTAGTTTAGTTATTTACAAGTACTTTACTTTGCGCTGATGGAAATTTACCCCAAAATTCTGAAATATATAATGTTCAGGAATGTGACTGGCATTGTAGAGTACATGAATAATTCAAGAAGGTAGAGTGCAAACATCATTTAAACAAGTCAACATGTGGAGTGTCACAGGTTTTTGTTGACATTGCTGACATAAGGTAAACCCCACTGCTATTGTTTCTGCTCTCATTTGTGTTTGAGACTCACAAGAACAAAACCCATACAAAAGAAACTAAAACTGTACAAAAGAACAAGGTGGAAATAGTGAACTAGTGGTTAACTAACACATTAGTACTCCTGCCCTAAATTCAGTAAGATTGTTTTAATTTTCTAGACAATAAACTTTTCCACTATTAAAGAAGGTGCTTTAAAATACTGACAAAAAACTCCCCGTCAGCTTATTTCAACAATAAGTGAAAATCTACTACAATCATTTACAAGTCCATGAGCACACACAGAAAATAGCTTGAACAAAACATAGCTTATCTGAATTTTGGACCTAAGCTAAGTAAACTGAGTGTTGACTGTTTCTCATTCTGTGCCTGAATGTCAGATATCAATATCACTGCTTAAGTTTCACAGCATTTGAACCAAACGGCTTTCCATTATCTAATCAATACAACAGTATTGTATCCCGTTAAGGCAATTTTGAGTCAGAAGTAGTGTTACATTGCATTTTAGGATGCAGTGCAGTCTGTGTAAGTGGTTACCATGTTTCCTCTTCGCTGTGTCACTGTTCTACAGTGTTGTTTTGATGCACCATGAAACCTGTTGTCAGTCTGTTTGGCGTGTCTGTCAAAGGTAAACATTCTCTCAATGTCCTCGTAAATTTCGTCAAAGATACCTGATCCAAAATTTCCCTGAAAGTGTCTCTTATGTCTGTTGTGGGACTCCTTGTGGGATCTGGAGTGTTCATCAAAGTGTCTTCGGAAACGGGCATGCCTGTTCTGGCTGTAGATGTCAAAGTCCTTGAAAATGTCATTGAAGTTGAAGCTGAAAGGTTGGTGGGCACCCTGTCTGTGTCTGCCTTGTGGTTCCCCAGTGAAGTACGCAGAAGGGTCACCCAACTGGTCGTATTCTCTTCGTCTGGCTTCATCTGACAAAGTTTCATAAGCTGCATGAAGAAAGACAAGATTCAGTCAAACAATAGCATGACATTAGAAATGTAATCATTATTGCAGTACGTCCTGAAACAATTACTGTTTACACCCAGATAAAAAAAGAAGAAACTGTACCTTCAGCAATTTCTCTGAATCTCACTTCAGCATCCGGGCTCTTGTTCTTATCTGGGTGATGTTTCATTGCAAGCTTGTGGAAAGCTTTTTTTATCTGTCGCTCAGTAGCATCTTTAGGCACTCCCAGTATATCATAATAGTCCTTCTTGGCAAGTATCAGCTCTGTTATCATGAGCACGCACACTGCAAACGTTACAGCAGACTGTGCAGTCGCCATGGCTCCAATGTCCCCTGCAAAGAAGAGAGACAAAATGATCAGTTGGTGAAGTAAAGTACAATAGTGTTAACTAATGTCAACATATCTTAACACCTCAGCTAAAAGAGAGCTGGTAGATACAATATTATAGAAATTATCTGAATGTGTCCAAAATGTACTTAAGTAAGTAAGTAAAAGTACTCATTATGTAGAATGATCCAACTCTTCTCATCTTGTTTTATACATCCAAAATACATTATTGGATTGTTGTTAATGATGCATTTATATAAGCAGCATTTTAATGTTGTCAAAGTAGGGCTAACTGGTACTGTTATGTGGTTTGATTGATCAACATGTGTGATCATTTTAAATTGATCATACATTTATATTTGAAAAATAACTAAAGCTGTCAGCTAAATGTAGTGGAGTAAAAAGTACAATATTTGCCTCTAATGAGTAGAAATATAGACATTCACAAATGCAAAGACAAGTACAAACACCTTAAAATTATACTTAAGTAAATTGAGTAAATTTACAAAGTTATATTCCACCTCTGATATTAACTGGCTACTATTAACGTATATGAGATTAAGGCTGATTGTGTTATTCCTATTTTTTACAGTCTATGGTTATTCCTTTACGTTAGCATGGGCTGATGAAATAACACTGTAACGTTGAACCACAACAACATTTACACAAACTATATTTTCTTAATTTCGGCAACAAAAAATATGCTACAGAACAAGAAAGATTGACGTTTGATAATGTTTCAAGTAAATTCGCAGCAGTTATAACATGTTATGAGTATTTCGTGGCCACGTTATCATGTTGTCACGTCAACCGTCAGCCTAACGTTAGCTGACGTTGCTAACACAAGAAACTGCCCAGATTCTCCTGTCTTTTAGACGAACACTTACCTTTAAAGGGACAACGGTGTTGTTTAGCTGGTGTATTGCTGTCCTGCCTATTAAACTATTTACCCAACGCTAAACATGACAATGTTTGGTTATAGTTTAGATGAGTGTTATCGAGAAGCAGTGGTCAAAAGCAGCATCATTTCCACGTCTTCTTCGAGCCTTTCACTGCATCAGTGTAACCACACGCTATGAGTTAGTGCACTTCTGCCACCTGTCGGTCAGTGCAGGTAATGCCCCCCTCCTCAAATGCCCGATAGTGACCCTGATGTGAGCGTTCACTAAAAATAATAATATTACTAAATTAAACAATACATACTGTGATCTCATGGTGGGTTGAGGCATATTTAAACTGTTTACAATTATGTGATTATAACTTTTTAATTATTTGATGCTGACTGCAGAGAAGTACGCTTTCCGCGGGAGCGCGCACAGACTGTTTATCCTGTATTACCCATGGTACTGCCCCATTTATATACGTCTTCAGCCACTTTTATCTGGATCTACCGGGTATAACACGCACATACTATACATAACTTTATGTCAGTGGTAATAGTAAAGGTATGTCTCTGTCAAACTTCAGTCAAACGTTTCTTGTAATCTTTTGATCACAACAGTGGTCAAAGAAGTGTTCAAAGTTTATAGTGTCATCAGGCTTCATCTTTACGTGAGTAGGCACTATTGTTTCCGATGTGGCTATGTCTGATATCCTTGTTTATATATCGAAAACTTCACTAATAATAATTACCACAACAGACAGTACATTAGTTCTTTGCCCTATAGTATAACAACTACCTTTGGAGAAGTAGCGTCAACAGTCCATAAAAAGCACTTGGCAATATGTGATGCAGCATTTATCTTGTCACAAGTATTTTATTGTTAAAAAACATCTTGAAATCTGATTTTGGAGTAGCAGTTTAGTATAACTATGAAAAGCACAGCTAAAGAAGCACAAAATCATTCCCCCTCTGACATATATTAACATTTTAATCAGAGCAACCATGTAAATGTCAGACCGATTTTTTTTTTATCAAGGAACCACTGAGTCTAATTAAACACTGATGACGTTAATACATAAAATAGTCTTCACTTATCACCAATGAATAACCGCACAAAGAATGTTAAATCGTTTTTAAACGTTTTTAGTTTTACAGTCTATGTATTTAAACCGTACTTTCGATTACAATGTCAGTACAATATCTGGAGGTTTTCGCTTCACGCTGTGCGCGTTCCCGCGAGGTGCATATATATTGATAGGTAGGTACAACTCAGCGTAACACGAGCAACCCAAAGTTTATCTTCTACTGCAGTAAACTGTGGGGAGAATTTCCTCAACCAATCAACAGACTCGATTTAAGGGGCCAAGTGATAGACAGCCAATTGCAGAGCTCATGGAGTATCACGTGATCATTGTTTTTCTGTCCACTGACGTCGCACGTCATTCTGGAAATCGAGTGTCAGGTCGACTGACCGTGTGTGTTACACTGTGGTTATACTTTTGTATTAACGTAAACGAAGGGTGGCGACTCAGTGAGGAGATTAAAGGTTCCCTGACTTTTATGATACGACGGCATAAAAAGGTACGGTATATTTAGCTTGTGTGGCTTTTATTAATTCTGGCGAGTTAGCTAGCTGCGCTAGCCAAGCTAACAGCTAATGTTAGTTGCTGATGTTGACAAATGTCTTCGCGGGTACAAGTTAGATATTTTGTCGTCCTCTCAGGTCGAGTAATTTACAAAAGAGATTTAGCTTGTGGAGACAGAAAAAAACAATTAACGGAAACTAGGTGTTGTATGTGTTAGTAGTTTTATTCCATGTCATGACATTGTCACAATTTCTTTACTGTTTTGTGTCTTTCATTCATACATTCCTTTTTTGTTGTTGTTTTTCACCAGGTTAATGAAAAGGGAAAGTATAGACCTTGTTTTTCTGTGGATGTGACCTGAAAGAATGAGTCATAAATGGGCTCCAAATACCTGGTCGAAAGTGAACAGGTCATTTCACTTGTGGCGAGCACATGCTGGCAAGTCAGCATCACTTCCCTTGTCTGGTACCTCTCACTGCAGGGTTCATGCACAACAACCTTATTGCTACAAGGTTGGCTATCTCAGCTGGAGGCACATCCACCACCTGAGGATCACTGGGCGTAAGGGATGGGTCTGTAAAGCTACCCAGGTCAGACAGAGGCTTGGACTCCACACCAGCAGCCCATATTTGAACACTTCAGCCTCACGTTGGTCGGCTGGTCTGAGTCAACACATGTCGCGGGTCAGGAACACACTGGACACAGTTTCTAAAGCTGTGAGCGGGACGCACACAGAACTTCTTTCTAGAATTATCAGACTCAAGCCTTATGCTTTAAAAGGTGGGAAAAAGGCAGAGGCGAGTATTGAGTCCGTTCCAAAAGCAGAGGAAAGTCAAGTGGCACGCACCCCTGCACCCACTGATGCTGCTCTCCCCTCTACTGCACCCAAACCCATATGTAACCCATCTTCTGTCAGTCCTTCTATTCCTGCTGCTACATTTGATGCAAGTGCCACTACCTCTGCTCATCCTCCCAGTCCTTCCCAAGCGACTGTAACTGCCACAGTTGTGACTGTGCGTGAACTGAAGGACAAAAGGCTGAGACGTGTTGTTCCTGCTGTTAAAGCCAGTTCTGTTAAGAAGCAAGAGGTGCTCAAACCGCCACTGAGTGACACCGAGAGCAAGAACACAACCTCTAAACAAACCACAGCACTTTTCCATCCCAGCACCTTTTCAGGCAGCCTGGATGAGACCTACAACTACCTGGCCAATCACATCAACTCATACTTTGGCAGCAGTACAAAGACTCAGGATAAGAAAGTGGACAATGCTGATATTTCCTCCGCTTCATCTCAGGGTCAACAATCAAGTGACCTCATGCCAGTGTCCAATAAAACTGTGGCTGCTGCTCCAGTTACCCCACCTTCCACTAAGAAGGGTTTAGGGCACTACCTGTCCTACTCTGCTCCCACTGTTCAAGCATTTGTAGGAAGCTACATTGCTCCCCTGGTCCCAAAGTTTAGGACAGCGGAGTCCAAAAGTGTTGCAGTGGAGGAAAAGAAGTTTGAGGATGCACCAGTCAAACAAGTTGAGGCCGCGATCAGTAAGGAGCAGAAGGCCGCAGAAGAGAAAGCCAAGAAACTGCTGCTTCAAAGAGAGAAGGTGGGTCAACAAGATGCTGTGTTTATGTTTGTGTGAAACATAATTCCCACATCCTGGTTCTGAGTATCTGGTATTTTAAAGCACAGTGACTGATTACTGTTCAGACATTGACCAGAGCTCTTGTTACTCTATATGTATAGTATAGTGTGCTGACGTGCTGCCTGAGTTCTAGGAATCTGTTTTCAAAAATAACTCCCACGTAGAGTTAGAGTGCCACATGTGTGTACTTTATAGGCCAAGTCAGATGCTTTCATATTTAGAGTTAAAATCACAACTGACATTCAGTTAATGTCAAGGCTGGCTTGAGTAATTTAAAATAGGAACTGATAATGTTTGTTAAGATGACTCATGAGCTTTGGTTGATGATGAATAGAGGATTAATGTGATACACAGGTGGATTAGAGCCAGTTCATGTTGGCAAACACTACATTTGTGGTGTTAAGTTCAGCGAATTTAGTAGGTTACACAATATGTAATTGTTTGTTGTTTTCTTATTCTCTGATAACTTAAGACCCAGACATCTGATGACTAACATCCTTCATCCGGGTAAAAATATAGAGTTAAAAACAACCAACATCTTAAAAAGTGTGGTGTAAATGTGGCTTACAACTAGATTTAAAAAAGTACATATAAGACAGCTTCTAGCAGACAACCACAAATCGTATATAATGCTGTTGACCGCCAACCACATCAACAAGCCACTACCTTCATAAAATTATTTTCTGGGTTTTAAAGTTGTGAGCCAGATTTTGGGATAATATGCATAACAACAAAATATATAACATAGATCTAGACATTTTTTTGATATTGACATTGATTGCTTCTCTGGTCTAGGAAGAAAGAAGATACATAGATAAAACAGTAATGGAAACTTTTATTAGTTTTTATGTTATATTTTATATGCAAATGAGAGTTAACTTTTAAATGAGCCATACAGGAGCCGGGTTTATTATTATTCTTTCAATTGTACAGAAAAGGTTCAATGCAAACAACAAAGTTAAATGCTTTAGAATTCAATATGAAAAGACGCATTGATGTGATGACAATGACTGATGGTCTGCCAGTAGGATTTTCCAGTTTAGGGGAACTAGGCTCAGATCCCAGCTACTTCCTAATAGCTGGACCTAACTGGTTGCACATTTTTCTGTTTCCTAGATCATTGCCAGGGTGAGTGTGGACAACCGAACTCGAGGTCTGGTTCAGGCCCTCCACAGGGCTTCAGATGTGAGGGTTTACATCAACAGGGTGGAGGACCTCAGCTACCATCTCCTGGAGTTTCCAGAGACTTGTGGCGTTGCAGTCAAGGTGAGAAGTCTGAACAGGCTGGGGTTATTTTGCTCCTTTATTACATCCTGAGACATCAACTTGAATGTTTGGCACAAGCTCATGGTGTCAAGATAGTGTTTACAGCAGCGTTTATTTTCATATACATTATCATGTTATATTTGGCATGTGTTGTTCATCACCCAAACATCCAAATGTAGATAAAGGACTTGGCTTGTGTGTGGGAATTTTCTCATGCCAGGCAAATGTCACTTTGTCAGCTGTGGAACAGGTTATGTACTGCTCTCTGTTTAATGTCAGAGCCCAGCAGCTACTGTACATGTAGACTACATACTGCAGCCTTTATTTATGTCTCGGTCTGTGATGGTGTCAGGAGGAACTGATTCAGTACTGACCTATTTCAAACTGAGGCCACTTTTACTATTTTTAAGACACTTAATCCTCCATGAAAAAACAAAAATCGTGTTTATCCCAGCATCTTAATAGAAGAATATATTTTTATTTTTTATTATCATGGCAATAAAATAGACCACTGTGGTGCCATTGCAGTGTTTGACTGACCTGAATTTGGTCTCACTGAAGTCACGCTGTGACATAACAATGCCTTCTGACTCCTCACAAACATTTGTCCCAATTCTATCATTCAAGTCACATTTACATGACATTTTCCTGTTTTATCTACAACATTCACGACCGTGCTCTGCCCTAAAACACTGTAATGCTGCAGTCGCTTACAGTTTTGCTCTGCTTTCATTTCAGTAGGGGTTAGATATGCATCCATTTTCCATTGCAAATAATCCCAACTTTATTCTGGTTCTGAAACTATGACTTGCAAAGTGCCTTGTAAAACTTGTTAATATCCAGCCAATTTGAGGGAACAGTGGGATCGACATCTCGTTTAGGAAGCATTGATTGTTTGTACCCTTCTTTGAGTTACTGAAATGCTGTAGAAAAACAAGTAGCAGAGTCGGAGCAATGCAGTATGACTTGTAATGAGAACAAATATGGGAATTGAAGGTAGGACTGGGTGATTAATCACATTTTATTTTCTATTGTGATTTTGTGTTTTCTACAGGTTATGCAGTGCACTAGAACACAATAAGTTATTTGGGTCTCATTTTATCATTAATATTTCTACAAAATCTAGTTTTAATGTATATATTTTTTATTAGGACTGCACCCTCTTAGTATAACTTATTTACAAGAAATGTATTAGCACATCCCGGGTAAACACAAGATATAAAGTGGTGCTTTTGCATGATTATTTGAAGAGAAACTCCATTTTACAGATCTGTCGATTTAAACGTCTAACAATTAAGTCAACGAAATTGTGTTTGTAGTGTTAGCTGACAAAGACTCTCTTTAGTCGAGGACAGCCCTTATTTATATAGGTTTGTTTTTTTTAACCGGAACTTTTAAAATGAGCTTTTTAAGGTGATTACTGTAACATTTTTCAGTGTTCAATAAATACATGATGTTTCCAAATTCAATGAGTAATCATGGTTAATAATCATGATCTCAGAATTGACCAAAAATAATTGTGATCAGGATTTTGTCTATAATCTAGCAGCCCCAAATGAAAAATAAATACAGCAGATATATTATAGTTGAATACTATTGTAGCTTTAGCAGCAGATACTTTCCTCACAATTTTGAGCCGATCTCCTGTTTGCCTCATGGTGGACTGATTGTGTTTTTATTTTCACTTCTGACTACCACAGTGTGTTTCTGTGTTCCTCAGGAGAAGGTTATCCCTTGCCTGCTGCGTCTGAAACAGGCCAATGACCCAGGCCTGAGGGCAGCAGTACGAGAGGCGCTCACTCTGGTGGGTTACCACAAACCAGTGAAAGGCCGGGGCATACGGATCCTGTCCATAGATGGAGGAGGGTTAAGGTACAAGTTCAGCTCTAATCTCTTTGCTTCTCTTTCTTGGAAGATAGCAGCCACTGATGTCAAATCTTTTCAAAGTGGAACTAAATAGTGTTTACCGCTGTCAGCGACATGTTTTGAGAAGCAATTCACTGCTTCTATTATCAGTTTCAGTCTGTCAAGTAAATGTATTGTTGAGAAATCTCCAGTTTAATAGATAAGGATTTATTTCCTATTTGTCTTTGTTATGCTTGAGGGAAATCAATCAACTATCGCTCTTTGTTGCCAGTATGTGTGCCATGGTTGTCATCTGATAAATGTATCGCTGTGTGTGTGTGTGTCTGTGTGTGTCTGTGTGTGTCTGTGTGTGTGTGTGTCTTACTTTGGACTTTCAGGGGACTTGTTGCACTCCAGACGTTACACAAGCTGGAAGCCATGACCGGGAAACCCATTTACAAACTGTTTGATTATATTTGTGGCGTCAGCACAGGTGCGTTGTCCTCCTGCCCTACTTCTGCGTGTGAATGCATGTGCCTGGATTATGTGAGCAGAGTGCAACATTGCAGGCAGGACTGGCAGCACTGATCACACACTGACCTGACCCATTTGCTGCCTTGCTCTTGATTTGACCTCAATTTTACCACCAACACCACTGTGCTTTGTACTCGGGTTAGGCCACAGCAGAACAGCTCCAAATTGTCCACATTCTTTAATTTATTATATAATTGTCCTGAATATTGCTTCATTTGATTACAGGAATTGTCAGTAGGTTGATTAGTATTTTTCCCTGTATGCAAATTCACCACAAGGTGTTGCTGTTGCCCATCCTCACACTGTGCTTCTCCATCTGTCACTTGGTTGTTTTTATTTCACAGCAGATTGAAAAAATATTTGCAGAGTGCTTCGTCCTTTAATCACTACCAGAAGTTTCTGTTTGTCCCCAGTTCCTTTCACTTCTCTCAGGCATAATCTCCACCAGTTGGAGGTACTTCATTTTCACATTAAGTCAACATTATCAAAGCATAATGTAATTCCCCCTGCTCGATCAAATGATGTTCACACATTTAAAACCCATCTGGGCCACATCTGGCGAGTTTGATCACCCACATTATTCAGGTACACCCCATGTCTGCCCTCATAGCACTGTTAATCCTGTCAGGGGTCCTTAATCATGAAGAGGAAGTCGTGGAGAAGTATTTTCCTGCACTAATTCACTTCCTTCGAATGGATCATCCAGTAGAAATGTTACTCTTAACAGATAATCCTTCAGGAAATTAGCATCGCATTAACACCAGGCCTTGAGAATAACAACAACGAGCTGTTCATTACCTTGTTGCGTTCCCAAAGGAGTGACTCTCATACTTCCTGTTTACAAGAGCATGCTATTGTATGTTTACCACGCCTCTCGCTCTTTGAACGTTTGTGTGTTTGTTTTCCTCAGGTGCTATCTTAGGGTTCATGCTCGGTGTGTTCCAAATCCCGCTGAACGAGTGTGATGATCTCTACCGCAAGTTGGGTTCAGATGTCTTTAAGCAGAACGTCATCGTCGGCACGGTGAAGATGGGCTGGAGCCATGCTTTCTATGACAGCGAAGCATGGGAGAACATCCTCAGGTCAGTTCCCTGTGGCTTTTACAGCAGAGTGGTGCTTGTGCTCAGTTAATTTTGAGCCATTTTGAAATGTCATGAAAGCAGAGCAGTTGATTAATGAATTAGTCAATTGAGAAAACAATGAATTGGCAACTATTTTGAAAACTGAATAATCGTTTTAGTCATTTTTTAAAGCAAAAAGCAAACATTTGCATGGTTCCTAAATGTGAGAATCTTGAGATTTTCTTTATCATATATGATAATGAACTAAAGAGCTTTGGATTTTGTGACTGTTGGTTGGATAAAACTTAACACTTAAAGATGTCCCCTTTGGCTCTGTGAAATGACACAGAAGAAAATAATGGGCAGAGTATTAAATGTTAAATCAAATCTGTATTTGCTGCCCTACAAGGGAGAGTAATAATAAACACACAGTGATTTGGAAATACCCAACTAAAATGAGGTACTCCAACATCATGCATGCTCTAAGTTATGTTAACACTGCGTGATAATGACTTCAAACTGCGGCTTTATTGTACTGCACTCCCATGCAACAACAATATATCTTAAGTATCCATCAAAGCAGATGTGATGTTCACTGTGATGGATAACTTGAGCAGAAGTCAGACTACAGGGAGAGGAAAATATAGCCTGTATAGAATAGAATTGCCTTTTTTTGTCACTGCACATTGAAATTGGAGAAATGAAATTTGCTATGCAGCTCTTGAAATGGTACATTTAACTTCCCACACATGAAGTGCTCACAAACCACATAAACACACGCACACACTCAGATAAATAATAAAATAGTAAAAAATAATAAAAAGAAGTCATAAAAAGAAGTGGCTTATCATGAGCTAATATTTGTACATTGTGCCAAATGCTGTTACACCTTATAGAGATATTATTGCACATTATATGCAGTTATTGGTCTGAGGAAATTGTTTTGTGGAGTTCAGTTCAATAATGGCTTTGGGATAGTAGCTGTTTCTGAGCCTGGTACTGCTGGTATTAAACGCCCTTTAGATGGAAAATATTATTTCAGATATGAAAAAAGTGTAAAACAGTGGCTGGTTGGAAAAATTGTAAAAATATGTTCAAGAATAAAACCACCACTGCATGTTTTAATGTTGTTCCATTAGCTGATATGCAGGAAGATTTCATGCAGCTTGCAGAAAGAAATCTTTAACAAGTCATACTACTGTCCAATATTCACTAAGCCAGAAAATAACATCATCCTATCTTTCCTTCCACAGAGAGAAAATGGGCTCTCACCTCCTGGTGGAAACTTCAAGAAACCCCGAATGCCCCAAGGTGAGCTTCAGAAGTTGCTCTGACTCATTCCTCCCTCTTGTTCTGCTCCGGCACTGACCGCTAAGCCTTTGTAATATCCCAGTAAACAAGATGGAGCAAAGAATCCTCCTTTCTCCATCTCTGCCTCTATCTATGTCTTGCATGCCTCTGCAATGCCAAGTGAAAGGAAGATGCGCTTTAAAGCCATATACGACAGTGTGGATTTCATATGTCAGGTTCCTCTGAGGGTCACACAACAGAGGATATTAAATTGATCTGTCAGAGTGTCAGGATAGATATTATGTCTGCATTTGATATGTTTTTGTTTGTGAAATCCTTCCTCGTGCTAAGACAGTCGAATTGTATGTACTTTTCTTTACCTGTAGGTGGCAGCAGTGAGCACCATTGTGAACCGGGGCACTCCTTTGAAGGCCTATGTGTTCAGGAACTACAACCTGCTGCCCGGGGTGCGCTCTCACTACCTCGGGGGCTGCCAGCACCAGCTGTGGCAGGCCATCCGTGCCACGTCAGCAGCCCCTGGGTACTTCCAGGAGTTCAGCTTGGGCAATGATCTCCACCAGGTCAGTGCCGCTTGATGATTAAATCATATAATTTATCTCAGAAATGTCTCCTCTCGCTGTTGGTTACAGGAGAGGGGAAGTGATAGGACTCATGGCAGAGTGGATTTAAACTCTGCATTTAGATTTTAAGCCTTTAGTGGATGCTTTTATTGAGAAGGATTGCCATGAGCGCCGCTGTTACATAAGCTTAAATTACAAGAGAACATGTGTCACAGTCACAGAACAATAAATTGTGAATGTTTTTTTTAAATGGGAAGTTCTCTTGAGAACTGTTGGTTCACTTTCTTACAAAAAAACGACACATTACGAGATGAATACAGATGTTGCATTCACACATTTTAGGTCTTTTTTTTAGTCCTAGTCTCTATTTCTGCTTTTTAACTTGATTTAACCATTTTATGAATCACCAAATGTAGTTTTTCATGATTTATTTTTAATTTCCGGGGTGAAGTAGAGTCCAAATGTAGAATGTAAATGACTGTGGTCAAAATGACTGATGATTAATAAGGCACTAAAGGACAAAGTTGTGCATATTTCCAAGTCTTCTGGCTCTACCCGCAAGCCAAACGTAAGATTATTCTCACCAGTCCCACTGAAATTTGTCACATAGCCAGAAATGTAAACTTTGATGCAATACTAGTATGAAAAAACAATATCTCTATCAATATCATGGGGGGAAAAAGTCCTAGGCTGACAAAATAGGCTATTTCTTTTCTCACATAGTGCTTCCTGCTTGTGCCTCGGCCTGCAGTCATGTGGTGGGTTTGTTACTGAAGAGAAAGCTGTAATAGCCACAGGTAGAGGACAAGAACATTGTCTTCTTGTTGTTTTATTTATGCAGCCTTGGATTGAAAAAATTCTGATAGTAAATTACTTACCAAGAAAACTGTATCGGATATCTGAAGAAAAATAAAGTAAATCCCCCCCTCTTCCCAATGAGCTTGTAGTATGAGACCGTATCAGTTTGATATCTGCAGATACTTAATGTTGCCGTATCAGTATCGGACCTGAAAAAGTGGCCATCCCTACTACTTCCCGACCCTGAAACTGTTACACTGTTAGCTCTGTCCTGCAGTGGTGTTAGCTCCTTTAGCGTAGCCGCCAGCTCTGCTGCATCCATGCCGAGAGCCGTGTGCAGGAAGCAGATATGCTCTGAATTCTGTGCACAGCCACTTTAACTTGGTCAGTTTCTAAAACTGAATTTAGTGTCCATCTTTAGGATATAATAACATGTTTTTCTCTTACAAAGCTGCTGTCAGACTATGAATATTTTACACTCCAAACTGTTTTGGTATGATGCATGAAAATAACACAACAAGTCCTCAGTTTGCCACCCTGTGCACAGCTTAAAGTCCTCTGCTTGGTGGGTAAAATATTGTGACATTTAATGCTAATTGTACCTTCTCAAGGCTTATTTTATGCTCTCTTTCACACCCTGGTTCATATTCACACCATATATTTACACACCTAGTGATAATGTAACTGCAGTCCTCTGCTACAGTAATCCAGGGCTTATTGTTGGGATGCTGGATTTAAAAGCCCTGTACAGTCAGTGTTTGGATGGAGAGTCTGAAGGATTTTTGAGGAGCCTAATGAGAAAATCCTCCGCACTGCAAGTGAGAGGGAGGAACCTCATTTCCGTCCTGTCAGTGTTTATTTCCAGTCAGTTACATCTTGACAGGAGAGTGAGTCGCTGTGAGACACACTTAAATCCATCTCCACTAAACAGGTATGCATTAGCCATCAGTGACATAACAAACCGCCAGTCCACTCTCCCGTTTTACTGATCAATATGTTTTCCTGTACCTTTTCGGTAAGGGCTGAGTCAGTAGAGAGCACAGAAGATATAAGAAACCACATGAGTAGATGGGTAGAATCTAACAACACAAGTAAATGTGAAAGTGCTTTAGAAAAACAGATAATAAGCACAAGGGAAAACGTAGATGCAAGTCATTATGCTCCACTCCTGCCTGTGTTTGACCTGTCACATCCAGACTTCAAGATCTCCTTAAATCGACATTCAAAACACAGAAGGGGTGTAAAGACTGAGGAGCTCAACGTAAACACAGCACACGTGAATGAGCATATGTTCGCTTCAAAGGCGAGGTCCCGTATCGGCACGCTCCCACACTCTTAATTGGAAGCTGTGTTCGTTATGTAGGTGAATGGGGAAGTTCAGGGAGACGGAATGAAAGAGACTGGCTGATGAAAACCAACCTGTGGTGGGAGATTTCCCCCAGCTTGCCGTCTAGCAGGTCTCACACTACTCTGAGATGCATAAATTAGCCCAATGCAGAGCTTCCTTCATCGCACAGAACTGTTTGACTGCCACAACTGCCTCGTTAGAACGAAAACACACACAATCTCATTATGCGACTGTTATTCCAAACACTGTTAACTGCAGGAAACTTCCCACTCTGAGGCGACAAGACGACACGAGTAGTTTAATGGTTTTAACACATTTAATGTGAAATTAGTTATTTTTATCATCATTTAATTTCTGTCAAAATAACTTTCAAATGAAAATTTAATGGAGTTGGAAAAAGAGAGCTTCTGTCCTGATTTAGCAACATGTGCTCTAGTATGTTTTTCTCAGGCTAACAAATCTTTGGAGAATATTTTAAGGAGATGTTTTGCCTTGACTGGCAATTCCTGTGTGATTTGTGCTTTTGCTCATTTGTTCCACTTTCAATCCTTTTTTGTTTTTGTTTTACCCGTGTTCACCGTGGCTGAAAATATTCTACTAGCATTTGTTTCGCTGTGCTTTGTTATTCCAAAAGAGATTTCTATCATTAATATTGAACCATAATACCTCTACAATACATACATTAAAAATTCAGTTTATGTTTCTTATTAATGCATAGGTTTGCATTACCATGAGGTCAGAGGAAGCAGGAAATGACTCCTTTCTGTGCTGGAATTGAACCTTGGAAATTAAAGTAACAGTGGCACATGCTGTAACCACTATCTGTTGTGTCCTTATTAGCAGTTTGTGAGAAATGTAATTTAAAAAGAGATGCTGATATCAAAAATAATAAGCTTGACTTGTTTTAGTTTTCAGAGATAAAGCAAATGCTAATTTTTCAAAACTAATTTAAACGAGGATATAAATTATTAATGACTTGTTAAACATGAATGGACAGAGTAATCTTGGAAAAAGTCAAAGAACAGCATTCATTATAAGTTTCTTCTAAAATATACATTTCCATACAGCTCGGAGCCACATGACTTTCCATGCAAACCTTGCCAGCTTCGAAATGCCACCCAGTCTGACGGCTTTATTTATTGGCTACTTGAGCCGCTGAAACCAGTCATGAGCATAACATGCTGTCTGTATGATGTCAGGATTCCCTAGAGAGAGAGGCATCTCGCTCTTTTCCACAAACGCCCACAGAGTTTTCCACTTAATTCAAGCCTGAAACAATCGCTCTTTTGTACGGTGAGCGCAGGAGAGTCGCCGTGCCATGTGCTGAACGAATGCCGGAATTCTCAAGCTGCGTTTTTAAGAAAGTTGTGATTGTTGTTGATGTTTTTGTGATTCTGCTGGCTGGAAATTAAAAATCTGACAAAGCCAGAACTTTAGACTCAGAGGGGTAAAGTAAGGGGGGAATTGTAACTTGGAGCAAGACCTTTGAAGCAGAGCAGCCTTGTTATCAAAGCCTCACACTTGCTACCACAGCCATGGAGAGGATGCCTTAGTGAGGGGGAACAAGGGGAAAAGAGCGAAAAAATGGAGGAGATGAAGGGAGGGTGGTTCCACATTAAAGCTCTCAGTTATCTCTGCTCTAAAGAACACAGAAGTAGGAGACTTCAGACGCTTCACAATGGATGCCAGGGCATGCGTGGAATGGCGAGGAGGGCCCAATTTTTTCCGCCTAGTTGCCATGGCGTCTCCTGAGGCGAAGGGGAGGAATGGGAGCATGTTTTGTGCCCACCTCTGCCAGCATTTGATGGGAGGCATGGGATCAGTGGGCCACCACCCTCACTGTGAGCTCTTGAGAGCCCCAACATGGCACAACATTCAACAGAAAGACTCCACACAGCCTGAAACAGAGTGCGTCACATCACCATCCCCATATCTTGTGTTGCTAATTAATGACAGAGGCAATGAGACATTAATGAGTCTAAGGAAGTCTGGAGGATTCGGTGCAATTCAGTGGTGAAGTTGCAACATTTTAGCATGTTTCATTTGGTTTGGCTTGCTTCCACACTGCTTTATCAAGCACACTAAGCATTTTAAACAAATATCTTACTGTTGACGCTGTCCTGGACAGATTATGTGAGGGAAAGAGATGAATCTTTTTTGAAGCAAGTCGTGGATTTTAATGGCTGAATTTTTGCACTTTTTTGCAGCATTGATCCACTGTTTGATTGAATCCATTAGCCTGCATTCTGTCGCTAAATAATTTGAAGACTTAATGACAAAGACTTTGTTTTTGTGTGTAATCGTCTGACCATATTTTGTTAAGAACCTTTACTTCATCATTAGATCACATCTGTCCATTTTTCCAACCTGTTACTACCTTCCGTCCACCCAAATTAAACCCAGAATGCACTACGTTTGGTTCACATCCTTCCTGTGGTAAGTCTGTGTTCTCACCTGCGGCAAACTGAACTCTGGTGCACTTTGAAGCAATCAAGACCCCGTTTTTTTAGCAAACTTGAGTTTGGTTCTTGTCCGTTGGAGCATTCACATCAGCAAAAGCAGTCGGACTATCTGACAAAATGCACCAAACTGCTCGGGTGTGAAAGCCCCCTAAAAAAGTCATGAAATGCTGCAGCTTTGGCTAAAGAAGTCAGACTGTTTTGATCCTGTGTGAGAAAAGAGGAGAGACATAGGGTCTCATATAATTGCCATTCCAAAAGTGCAGTTGAAGAAATCACAACCTTTTTGTACCATTTTTCCCATTTCTCTTTTTCCCCCTCTTAAAGGCCACTGGAGGTGAAGTTATTGGTAATAAATGACATGCTCAGCAGCACTGCAGTGCTTCTCAGATGAGTCAGACAGGAGGAGAGGTGGTGGATTCAGAGAAGCGACCGAGAGTATAAACCAGAGCTTTTAGCCACTTCCTCATCCCCGGCTTCTCCTCCTGTGCTAAGCCCTGAGAGCGAAGCCTGGAGGCTGTTGGAGGATGGAGCTCAGACGTTTGAGCCCTGCTGCAGACAGCTTCCTCCTCCCAGACAGACTCAGGATCTTTGTCCCTCGAGTATAAACTCGCACACATGGATTCTCTCATTGTCACTTCACTTCTGTTTCCTCCACTGACTGCTCTTTTTGTCCTCTTGTATTCATATGTTTTCACTCATGCACAAACACTTGATTGCACTGCCACACTTATTTAGGGATTAGGCCAGTCCAATGATTATGTTGACTGAGTGCCGTGTGAAAGCCTCTTCCTGAATATTCCTCTGTCTCTAACCCCCCTTGTCTTCTCGCAATGCGCCACACTTAACAGGCTTCTCACTGCAGCACCTCCAGATGAGATTCTTTAGAATAAAGAATATAAAGCCTTGAACCTTGCATCACAATGTATTGATATGCAAGTGTGTGTTCACTCACCTCTCCTGTGTGCAGCAGGGAAATTAGCTGCAAATTGCTCAGTAGGTGATGGACAGAAAAATTATGCTCTCTAATATGAAGTTGTCAAATATGTACATAAAGCCTCAAGGGAATATAGACTACGCAAATATGAGCAAGGGTGTTCTGCTCCCATTTATTTCACTGCAGGAATTGGCACAGTTTAAACTGAATGGCTGCAGCCAGCAGGGATGATGCATTGTTTCAATACCGGGTGTACATGTGTGGTCATGTATTCACTCAATGTGTGGGAAAAGGTAACAGTGAACAGTAGATCTTAATTTCTTCGCCTGCCTGGGGCAAAGTTGGCACTCACAGATGGGTCCCTCCTCTGTTGACAGCTTGGGAAGATGACTTGAACCTCAGTGTGACCCTTTGGGGCCTCTAAAGCAAAAAGGCACAGAGGAGAAGTGGTCGGCGTAATCGCATAATATGGCATGAAGACCTCTGACGTGACCTTAAGAGTGGCACTCACCACACTGACTATGTTGTCATTCTCATCTTCACTTGTGACAATGGTGGCTTTTGTGTGGATTGGATGCCATTTAGGCAATTAATTTTACTCACTGAGCAGACTTTTTCTTTCTGGTTGCATAGTGTGACTGAGAAAGCTTTGCTTTTATGTGCAAACAGCGTTGATTAATTTTGCAGATTTGTGCGAAATATTCAAAGTACCCAAGAGTTTATTTTTACAGCAGCCTTATTATCTACTTAATCGATTGAATGAGCATCTCTGGAAAACAGTCTGGGTATTGTCAAAGGCATAATCAGATGTCCACGACTTATGTAACGCTCCCCTAATTAATCATTTGAGAGAGGGGAGCCTCGTTGGCAGAGCCTCATAATAAATCATGAGAGAGCTCAGTGCCCCTCAGTCCAGCCCTGTCAAAGAAGCCAAAGAAGAAATCTTAATGACTACAGCTGCTCATTGGGACTGTGATGTGAATGCTTCACCAGATGCAAGTCGAAGGCTCACCTCATTTAGATTTAAGCACGCCCTCTGTTCTCTTCTGTGTTGTGGCCGCTCATTATGACCTTTGCACAAAACGGCATTGAAGCTTACCGACGGGTTAGAGAGGCAGGGAGAGATACAGGCACACAGGCTGAATGAAGAGGAGGAAGTTTGCTGTCCCAGCTAATGGGAGCTGACATACACTGGGGCGTGAAATGACTTTTACTGATCCTGACGATAGCACCTCTTTCCTATTCAAATCAGCACTCCCTCTCCAAGACGGCTTAAACTGGCACAATGAAGATAAGCTCCCAAAAGTTAATGACAGCGGGGACATTTCAAACAGCAATGCAAGGGACCTATAAATCGTGCATGTCTTCATTTTGTTTATTTATCACGGCTCATATCATCTCAGTAGTTTTATTTCAGAATATGTTGCAAGAAGAGTATCTTTTTAAAGCTATATTTCAGTCTAATTGGCCATCGGAAGAAGTGAAACATGTTCCCAAAGGTTTAGGAGCCCTAATTAGTTGAGAAGTTGCTTTATAGAAGCTACAGGAAAATTAGGAGCTGATTTGTGAATCAGCCATTAGGCCCTGAGGGGCAAAGGCGAGGCCGGAGGAGCCGAGATCCTCTGGAGTATCTACAGACAGGATCTGCCGGAATCGAGGAACGCCGTCAAAGGAAATCATTACGCCTTTCAGGAAGGCAAAATTCGAACTCGCCATTTCAAAATTCTGTTTCCGTTCAGACTCTGAGGTTAAACTCGTGTCAGATGTTCTCGACTGACGGGGTTGTGCCCTCTGAGAACATTAATTCGTCGACACATGGCTCGTTTTTTTCACAGCGAGATTGAGTCATTGTAAGCATGAGCAGCATTACAGCTCTAAATCCACATAAATGGAAGTGACCTTTGCCTGGCGTCATGCTGCGTGTTTGACAGACAGCTCAAGTTTGGCCATTTTGTATGCAAAGCTCATTTGCAGTTTGTCCTAAGTAGATCTTTGTTTCTAACTTAACTCTGAGTCCAAATATGCCCTAACCTCTCAAATCCCTTGTGTGAGAATGTGGCGGGCGGCCAAGTTTGGATATCTCACTGAAAAGTGGCTTTAAAAAGCGCCGGCTCTCCTGCTGCAGCTTCCAAACTATTCTCAGTGTAGGTTGAGTCTGCCACCACCTCACCCTCTTTTCTTCCTGACAGCTGTGGAAGGAGATGATGGATGCAAATTATCTTCTAAATTATTGATCCCTGTGAGTACCACACATAAATAAAACCTACCTACTGTCTTCCAGTGGCACCAAAGCTTCCTCCCTGCCAAAAAAATCAGACTTTTCTTAAAGGCTTCAGCTCATGCTCGGGATTGCCTGAGCAGGTGCATTGAAATGGAGACAAGTTATAGCATTCAGCTCTCAGCTCACAGGAGCATTGTGCGGTTGGCTTCTCGTGTTACATGCCTGTGCTCGGTGTGCAAGGCCGGCCACTGTGCTTGTGAAACTTGCCCCCAGCTATCAACACAAAGAACCCGTGACCGGACCCAGACTGTTGCCATAATTGCCACTGAGTTCAGAAAATGGAGCCTCTCACAGTGGTGTGAGTGATAAGAAAACTGCTTAGTTGTTTTGTTTCCAGCTGGGTTCGTCTGGTGCTCTCCACAGTGCAAGTCCCTCTAAGTCTCCATTAGGAACAACTCCAATCCAGGCATTTTCTCCCTTTTCTGTGATTCATTTCTTGGTCTGCCAGACACCCTACTGGTGCATAATGACGTGCTTTGGACAAACGGCTGCCTCAGCAGTTCCTCCATGCTTTGTGGCAGAGTGAAACCCTTTCTGTGTGACTTCCATCTCAAGCCAGTGGGACGGGTGCCCTCTGAGTCTCTGGCTCACACAGAAAATTCTCCTCATCACCAACTGTAAGGTTTTAAATGATTCATACAGCTAATTATCATAACAGATTACTTGTTTTAAATCACAGAATGTCCCTCCATCAGTTTGACTCACAGGGACTGGAGACATTTGCCTTTCTAATTTTTTATCTTTCCCTTTTTTAGCCACCTTAGCACAGTGGATGGCAGTGTTGGTCGGTCGAACGCGTTGGTCCAGACTAAAGTATCAAATATTTTATACAGAAATCATGGTATTATTTGTCTTAAGTGGCCTGCTTTGCTGAATTTCCTATTATTTCTCATTGCAACTAAACTGTTCATAGAGAACTACTATATTAAAAGCCACAACAAGTGATACACGAGGCACTTGCTGTCATGGGAGCTATTACTTGATGCAATGCCCCCAGTCTAACCACAATAGCAGGCTCCCTTTGCAATTCCATTTTCCTGGTCTTTGGATTGATGATACAATTTCTCAGCCCCGCTCCCTGGATGATTAGCAGACCTTTGCCTTGGTAGGCAGGCCGCATATTTCCCATCACATCGTGTTCTCCTGCAGATTTGTACAGAGCTGTTGTTAGGCTGAGACTCTACGTTAGTGTGCTGAGACGATGAGGCGCTCCCTCCCCTCTCGTCCCCAAGGCCCAATGTGTGTGAGTCCCTGTGACATATGCTGTCAGAAACACGTACCCACATTATTATATGCATTGACTCTAAGCAGGCATGAGCTTTCGATCAAACATGCACATACACACAGTCACATAAACAAGCACTCTTACCCCGAGTGTGTCCCTAGATACTTGGGGCCCTGCGGCTCCCACCCCCCAGCCTGGCCTCTTTAATGAGGACTGGCCCCTGTGTGTTTGATCCTGCTGCCAGCCCGCGGCCCCTCAGCCTCATGCCTATTCAACAATCCCCACAGCCTCTCCACTAACCCCCCACCCCCTCCACCAATTGCCTTGGGTAGACTATGGATCCAAAGCAAAAGCACTCCTGGGCGGCTGTTCGATATCAAAGCCAGTCTGACTGAAACTGTGAGGGAAAAGGAGGGAAAAAAACAACAATTTAGCTCTGTGCTTTGTGGACTTACAAGCAGCTCTGGAACGGCACATTGATTTGCTCTTTTTGTTCCATCAGATGTTCTTCAGAAATTTTATGTATTGACTGTTAAAATCCATGAAAGGTTTTGAGGTTTCTAAATGCCAATTAATTGGTTTCGCCGACTGTGGTCTCGGTACAAAAACATTCACGGCGTGTAAATTAGTTCACGAACATGACACTTCTTCTGTTTTGTGCACAGGATGGAGGTCTACTGATTAACAACCCCACAGCACTGGCTATCCATGAGTGTAAGTGCTTGTGGCCCAACACGCCCCTGGAGTGTGTGGTCTCGCTCGGTACGGGCCGCTTTGAAACACCCGGCAAGAACAGCACCAGCTACACGAGCCTCAAGACCAAACTCACCAACGTCATCAGCAGCGCCACGGACACGGAGGGTAAGTGACTCCATTACAAACCGTTATGACTCTTTATGTAATACAGAATTCAGTTTTAAACAAAAAATGTGCTCTTATTTTTAACCTAATTTCATCTTTGTTAACGTTTGTTGTTCGTCTTCTCATATAACATAATATGAGGGTGTCAATTTAATTTCTGCATCAAAAATTGTTGGAAACAAAACTTTCAGTTTCAATTATCAAAATCAAAAGCAGGATCAAACATTCTCTCAGTACTTTTTTCCCCTTCATCCCGCCTACTTAATTAAAAAACAAACAAACAGATATTAGAAGATATGAGCTCTATTAGTATAACTAGTTACAAGAGAAACTTTACTTTACTGGCTAGCATTGCAGTGAAAAAATGTATTTTAACCAACTGAAAGTCTGAGGACTCTCTATTACCGAGGCACTGGATACATTAATTGGTGTCTTACTGCACACCTGAAAAGATATGTTACAATGTAAGGAAAAAATCTGCAACCTTTAATAAAATTTAGGATCCATTTCTCAATATTTTGCCCTTTTTTATACAAGATGGCAATAAATGCTCGACTCTTCTTGGATGGACCCAAAGTTTACCATTTGGAGTAGCTGTCAATATGTGTGGGTGCAAGTAAATAGAAATAAATAAAAGAAAATGAAGAGCGATAGCAGCTTTTCTTTATTTTGTCTTTCTTTTTTATTACCACTTAATACTTTGATGGTTTATTAATTACATATCGACTTACAACGTATCAATCCTTGTTGTTGTTGTTTTTTATATCTTTTATTATCTGAATCCGTTTGTATGTTTAAAGTGCACAAAATGTATGTTTGAATATTGTAGGTACAAAAAAACTAAAACATAAAACAACACTTCAAAGATGACACAGCATAACTTACTTGTAGCGGCACTTTTTGGGACACCATGGTAAACACCGGAGTCGGACATGACAGCAAAACAATACTGGGTCCCCACTGGGGAAACACGTTTTGTTCCCTGTATGTTTTGTTATAAACAAAGGGTCCCATACACCAAATAAGACAACACAACAAACATGTCAGGACATATTAGCAGCCATCATAAACAAATAGATCTGAAAAACACCAAAGCTGTTTTTGTAAATTACCCTTCTGTCATCTGGTGGCTTTGCCTTTTGTTTTTGTATTAGCAGTTTGTCTGACCACTGGCACGCTGTCAAGAAAAACTGTCCAAAATGTGGAAAACAGTACTTAATGTGTCCCAAAAATCATGACATCACATGCCAAACACAGACAAGCTGCACCAACAAAGAGGAACAAACATGAAACTCCCCAACAGAAATGAGCCAACCTAATGTTGCATACCATCTATTTTGGCTTTGTTTAGAAAGATGACTTAGTTGCCTTCGTGTTACTTTGTCTAAATTATTTCACAGTATAATCAAAATGTACAAAGACTTGAATGAATTATGCTCTTTGTTTCTGTGTCATTTCTTGTGCTTTGATGTCACCAGTGTAGAAAATGCTGCAGTGCAGGTTGACTTTGTTCTGGATACGTCCCATTGTGGCCCTCTGTAGTGGCAACCTCTTCTGTCTCCTTATCACCTCTGGACATAGGCACCTCTGCTGTGCCTAAATTTGGCTCGGTCCCCTCCCTGTTGCTGCTGCGGTGGTGCAGTGGCTGACCTAGATGCTTCTCTGCACTTGTTCCTCCTGTATTTGGGATTAAGCTCCCCCCCAGCTCTCCAGCAGGCTTTGTTATTTAGAAACAGCAGATTAGCAAGAGTGTTTATCACGTATTTTCTTCTCTTTTTTTTTATTTTTCAAAAGCTTCCCCTCTTGTCTCAGTGTTCACAAGCCTCCTGCTTTGTTTAAGTGTATCAGTAGCGCTCGGTTTGTTGTTGTACACAGATAAGGCTAATCTAATGGGGTTTTCGATATAAACAAAGCTCCTGATGGAGCTGGCTTGCACTCACTCACAAACTCACTCTGGCCTGTTTAGCAGGAAACAAATTAGGTTCTCAATGAGGTGGGGCTGCAGTTTAGACCAGAGTCTGTATCCAAGGACTGGACCTAATCACTATGACATCACCTGTGATCCAGAAACCTATTTTACGCTAAATGGGGGCGTAATTTACAAAATCAACATCATGTTGTAATGAAGAAGACTTGAAACTAGAGATGTAGACTTTCATACATTCAGACATATGTTTTTACAAACAGCTGAGTCACTTAATGGTCATTTTGTTTTCAGTACAGAGCAATGCTGTTATTTATAAATCTTTAATTATGGTAAAAGAAGCTAGCGCTACCTGGCCGCTATACAAACTGATTAATTTCCCTAAAAGCTAGTTAGTTACAATCCAAGACACCAATAGGTTTAACTGATTATATTGACCAATACATTGTCCCAGAAAATATTGCTATAAACGCTATTATTGAGATTTTTTAAGACCAATCTATGCTTCTGACATAATGATAATTTGATGGTATTATAATGCAAGTACAGCCTTTCAAAGAGCAATGAACTTTAATTCTTAAGAATATTCACACATGAAGATGTTTCATCAATAATTCAAACCACAGACCAGAAATGATTGTATAATGTGTCTCAGTGGTTTTAACTTTTGCCCATTTGGCTTTGGCGCTGCACCCATCGGTACATCCTGCTGTTTGTCAGACATCATGTTGGTTAAAGTGTTGGTGACATAACTAAGTAAACAAACCTGTTGTAAACACAATAGGAGATATCTTGGTCAGCCAAAATGATAATTTTCATGTCCATATATTATACAACAAGTCAATATTTTTATTATTGTGACAGGCCAAGACATAAATCCGTCATGCCATGATATTATACAGCTGCAGACAAAGAATATAAGACTAGTTTATTTATTTATTTTTAAATAACAAAATGCCCACATGGTAATCTCTCTGCTTGGTGATAAGTCTGGAGCGGCACGCTGCTAGCTGATAGGAGCAGGAACAAACTGTCTGCTGTTGACTGTAAATTGCAAAAAAATAGTGAATTATAATAGGATATAAAAACATCTGTGGAATTAACTACACACTATCTATTCAAAGAGCAAGCTTGTCTCATATCAGGACTTTTGTAAATCCGCTTATCTTACTTTTACTCCTCAGTGTTTAACTTTTCAAAATGTGATAATGTAATACAGTACAGACTGGATATCAGAATACAAGAAATAAAAGTCAATACAACTATCCATATAACCTTTAAATAAATACTGGAGTTTTGCTCCACAGCCTTAAAGGCAGCAAGTTCTGCTCTAATCCATTTCTGGACTCCTGCTCTGCTGAACTGCTGTGGGAACACGGAGAGAAACAACCTCCGTCACCTTTTTGGATCCTTCAGGCGTATTTATCCTGTTACTGCCTCTCGCTGCCTGTTTGTTTGCATTTGCATGTTGTTGATTCTAAACCTCTCAGACGTAGCATTTGAAAACAGCCGTGATGGACAAGCCAGACATTTTCACTTGGTATTACCTCGAACTCTCTCACTCTTTAACACATGTAAAGCTGTCACCGCGCTGACAGTTTTGACTTTCTGTTCATCCTGTTCTCACTGTTAACACAATATTCAAATGTTTGCACATATTGAGACTATTAAGAAGTTGATTGCGGTGTTTGTTTTTTTGGTGCCGCTTCACTCTCACCTCTCTGCCTCCAGAGGTTCACGCCATGCTCGACGCCTTCCTTCCTCCCGGCACTTATTTCCGCTTCAACCCCTACATGAGTGAAGATATCTCCATGGACGAGAACCGGCAAGAGAAGCTCAACTTGCTGCAGGCCGAGGGCATCCGCTACCTGGAGAGGAACGAGGAGAAGCTGAAGAAGGCCGCTCGCATCCTCACCCGAGAGAAACACTCCGTCCATAGGATGGCAGACTGGGCCAAGCTCAGGGCGGACATGTATAACGGTTTGTCCTTTAAGTCCTTTAAGCTCTAGATCCGACACAAGCCACCTTTACCTCACACGGAAACTCTTCCCGTATTCTGAACTGCCTAGAATATGTAAAGTTACCATTATAGGTGTGTGATAGTTGTTGATTCTTTGACCTGTAGCTTTGAAAAATGTGTAAAAACACACAAGTAGGTAATGTGTCCAACATGCCAAACACTAACTTCCTCCGCACTCACACTTCACACTTTGTGAGTTTGAGTTCAAATCTGCATGAAAATGCACCTGGTTGTCATTGAGGCTGTCGGCACTCTGTAGCATTTAAAGACGTTTAAAATTACATGCAGGTTTGGGAACTGCCTAAATAGGATTTCACTATCAGCTTGCTAGCAAATGTATATACTTGTATACTTAAAGGAATAGTTCAACATTTTGGTAAATACACGTATGACTTCTTGACTAATGTTCGATGAATCTGTACAGCAAAGGAATAAAATGTTTCACATTCTTTTTACAATGTAAAGCACAAATAATCTTTGCATTGCCCTATTTTGTATGAATATATAACCTTCATCCTGTCCCTTGTAAAATGCTGCTGTTTTGTATCCTACAGACCGCAGGTTGACAAATAGCAACGTTTTTTTCGTGCCCCTTGGCATCTAATAATCTTTGAATGGAGGCCAATATACATTATTCAAGACAAATGTCTGGTAGTTGTTCTGTGTCATCTGAAAGCTGGAATATTTATACATATAATGGGCACAAAAACTCAGCGGTTTGATAGCTTAGCTTCCCCTTAAGGCTGGAAACAGAGAAACTGAGAGAACAAAATCCACTTGCAGAGCTGTTTCCCATTTCCAGACTTTCTAAGCTTACTGGCTTTAGATGTATTTTAACTGCACAGATCAAAGAATTATATCGATCCAACTTTCATCAAGTATGCAAATAAACACATTTCCGAAAATGTTAAACTATTCCTTTAAAAAAGCAGAATACTGTAAATGCTACAGTAGCCGGGATCAGACTGTTTCACAAAGTCAGCACTTTTTAACCACTCGCTCTCTGTTTAAAGATTTGTTATGTCAGCCAGTATATCCTCACAAAGCTTTGTTTATACTGTAACAGAAAAATGTATAGATGGGTTAAGTGTTTAGCTGCCAATCAGGAAAAAAAAATCTTATTATTTTTGTAAAGAGTCTAATCAAAGTCATTTTGAGTATCAAAATGACAACTAAAATTTGCACCTTTTTAACGATGCAGCTACTGGTCAACTGTGTGATGTATACTTCTAATAGTAGCATTGGTACATGAGGGCCCACTTTAATAGGCATTTCAGTATTGCAACGTTGTATGTAAATGCATGTTCTATTTAAGGTTTTACGCACAAAGATAAGTAAATATTGAGTAAGAAAAATGTAAAGAACTGTATTTTGCAAAGATTTACCACAATATTGAATCCTAACATACCTATAAGGATGAATAATTATGATTAAATATGAAGAGCAGATATAAAAGTGTTCAAAATGAGGCACGCTGTCATAAAAGATGTAACTTTTATGTGTTATTTTAGCCTCGGAGTATTTTAAGTTCACTTGTTTCAAACGCTTTTATCATCGTGTGCTTGATTGTTTGGTTTTATGGATTCCCCACAGGCTATACACATTTTCTGCTCTGTCTTCGGTGTGCCCTCTTTCCCTTTGATGCCTCTTCTCCAAAGCCTCTTTCACCCTGTCTACCTTGAAGTGCTCTGTGTCAGCCCCCACTCTGCTTCACTGTGACGTTTGTTGAAATCACGCAGGTCAGAGCTGAGGGACTGGTTTAAAACAGATTGCTGCTTATTGATTTGCCATGGCTTAAAGGGACAGTTCGCCCCCAAATCAAATATATATATATATATTTTTTCTTCTTACCTGTAGTGCTTTTTATCAATCCAGACTGTTTTGGTGTGAGTTGTCAAGTGTTGGAGGTATCGCCTGTAGAGATGTCTGCTTTCTCTCGAATATAATGGAACTAGATGGTACTCGGCTTGTGGTACTCAAAAAAAATACTTTTGAAAGACTCAAAAGCCTCTTCCCAAAAATCATGACCTGGTTACTCAACATCATCCACAGACCTTGTTGTGAGCAGTTTCATGTTGGGACTATTTTCTTCTAGTAAAGTTCCTCCATGAAATTACTAAATGAGTCACAAAGGCTGGAAATAGACTTTGCTTTTGAGTGGTTTAAATGCACTTTTTGGTGCTTGGAGCAACACATGCAAATATAAATAAAAGTGTCATATATTCCTATTATATTTAAGAGAAGGCAGACATCTTTTCAACCAAAAACAGTCTATTTTCTTATAAAAAGCATTGCAGGTAAGAGACAAAATATCTGTTTATGATTTAGGGGTGAACTTTTCCTTTTTAAATGATCTTAATAACATGTGCAGCTAAACAATGCACTGCAGACATTCATGCATAACCTGGTCAAGTACTGTATAACTGATACAGCAATGTGTCGGTCACTCCCATAGGACCTGAGGTAAAGTGGATGCAGATTTTACCCAGATTAATATAATTCCAATGTTCTTCTGTTGATCCTGTGTAAAGACTGTCTGAGAGTCTATGTAATTAAAACCCATCACTGAACCTCGCCGCTTCTTGCCTCCTAATTATACGAAGATTAGCTGATTGTGATCTGAGGGAACCTGCTGTTTTCGCTCACAGCTTGTGGATCATCTCAGGAAGAGGAGACGTGCGGATATTAAGTCAGTAACTTGTACTCACAACTGTTTCATTATTCCAACACTGATCTGGACAGATATGCTCCCTCACCTTCGCTGCTCAATTTCCAAGGTGATCGGTGTGATTAGCAGCACACTCTGGTTTGGGAAATTGCTCCTGCAGGCTCATGCTGTATCCAGACATACCAGCAGTTCCTGTGAGTGTGTCTGTTCTCTGTAACTCAAGCTGGAAAGGTAGGGGTGTATTTTTCAGGGGAAGGTAATTTGAAGGCCCTTCCCTGAGCTGCCTGTCATAAAAGAGAGGAAGGTGAGATGAGATGACTGTGCAAGGCTGTGCTCAGGCACCTGGGTAACAACCCTGGCTGTGATGGATCGCATTTCCCTCCAGCATAAACACCATGCACTGACACAGCTCTCCACCAACTGCTTACACGCATGAAAACACAGCCATGGCTACCGAAGGCAGAGGACACAACAAACAGCATCAGCTGTGGTCTGAGGGGGGATGAAGCGGCATGGAGGTCATTCACATGTTGTTTCTCCAGGAGTTTAGAAGGATTGCAGGAAAAATGGCAAGAGGTGACTGACTTCAGTCAAAGGTTTGGACACACCTCAATCAATAGTTTTGAACATTGTACATTCATACTGAAGACATCAACATTTTTAATTATATAGTAAAAAAATGTTAAATGTGTATTTTATATTTAAGTTTCTTCAAAGTATGCACCTTTTGTTTTAATGAAAGTTTTGCACACTTAGTTATTCTCTCAGTCAGATTCATGATCTGCTCACCTGCAATAGTTTCCAGTCATAGGTGCGTCTTGTTAAGAAGTAATTTGAGGATTTTTCTTGCCTTCTTAATGTGTTTGAGACCATCAAAGCAAAACGTTGCTACCTTGAAGAATCTAGAATATATTTAAAAATTCTGGTTTGTTTAACACTTTTTTGTTTACTTCACAATTCCATATGTGTCCCATCATAGTTTCCAGGTTTTTAATATTCATCTACAGTGTAGAAAATATAATAAAAATAAAGAAAAAACATTAAATGAGAAGGTGGGTCCAATCTTTTGACTGGTACTGTAGAATAAAAAGGTATCCTGAACATTTTTAGAACTAGTGGGATGAATAAGATCAAAATATGTGTTAAAATCATATCGCCTCCAGACAAATTTTCAGATTTACTGCATTGTTATAAAATAAAATTTACTGTGTGGCACATGAATACCATAAATGGAACACTGTTGAAGATATTAATCTGATTCAGTGTAAATCGAATCTTAAAAAAAAATAAAACAATCCAGGTCTGATTCATCAGCTATTCGCATTTAAAGCAGAGACTAGCAGATAATTGAGAATAACACTATTATTGCTGGATGAAGGGCCCTTTTTTCTGGAGCATTCATCAAGAGTCTTTAAAAGAGTCTTTTCTGCAGCACGTCTACAAAAGCTCAGCTGATTTGGTGCTTATTTGTCTTCTAATCAACATGCAGCCACCAAGACGTTTCTCTGTTCCTCAGTGAAATTATTCTTTTTATCTAAATTAGTCTTTCACTGGAGAGATGTCGGTGAAATTTCTCAATTAGTCGTAAGTATCGCAGCTCAGTGTTTTCTCTAAGTCTGTGGAGGGGCTCGTACTTGAAGGGGTCTGACCCCAAGAAAATGTTTAGGAATCTTGTTTTGAACGCGTTGGGAGCCAGGCTGTCCAACAAGAATCTACGTGAGTATGTTGTTTTTATTTTATTATATTTCATTTTGGAAGTCAAGACAATGACCTGGCCGAGAGGCAACAACTGCAACTTCACACATCATCCACACAGATGGAGCACTTACAGCCTATTAGACTCAAACTTTACCCATCGCACTTTACCCATTTCTTCTGACTTGATCTTTGCTTGTGTCGTATGAATGCTCAAATGTACGTCGCTTTGGATAAAAGCATCTGCTAAATAACATTGTACAATTATAGGTTGATTCAAGACATTAAAACATAGATTCACAGTATTAAACATCACAATATGTACAGTTTATACAACATAGATCTATGTACCGTATTAAGCTAACAAAAAGCAGATGCAGCTCTCAAATTATCACTTATTATTATCAATTATTATTTACTGAGTTTTAGCATCTTGTGCAACTTATTTCAGTCACTAAGAGCAACAACTTGGAATGAGTGATGGTGGTAAAGAGTACGCTCCATGACTTCATGGCTTTACTGTTTATCTGTCTCTGCTTATTGCACCCAAACCACCTGCTTACTTTGTGATGACCTGACACTTATGTAGCTTCTACTCAAAGCACAAATATGTTGTTGCACCTAATAACAAGAAGCTCCGCTCGTATGTGAACCATTCCACAAGTTATCAAGGATTTCCCATTGCAACTCAGCTTTTGAGAAAGTGCAAAGAGCACGGACTTCATCTTTGAGGGTTTGGAGACAGTTTATTGACTCTGAATCACACAGCAGCTCCTCTCACATCCTCCGTGGTTAGGAGTTAATACAGTAAACTGACCCGTAACACTAAAACCACTATACATCTTTTCTTCCAATGAAGCTGATTACTTTCAGTGTTGGCCTTCGCATGTTTTTTTCCTTGATCGCTTTGTCCAATAGTTTCTTTTCAGAGCAAATTCATATTCTGACAGAGAAAAGGGGATCTTTAACCCAAAGACGTGGTCATTGAAAACACATTCAGGGTTAAATGAAGAAGCTTTGATGACACAGTCATGGTAACAGTGGCCAAACTTGTACTTGTGAACAGTCTTAATGCCAAACAGTCTGACAGTGATTCATGCTCTTCACTGATGAGAGATGAGTCGGTGCAAAAGCCGCCAGTTTGTGATGCTGATTGATTAAAAATTGCTTATAAATATTGTGGAAAATAGCCAAAAGTGCTGTAAATTAATACTGAAAATGCAGAAACAAAGAAAGCTACTTTGCCAGGATTCACATGAATATTGGTGATACAACACATGTCACCTACTGAAACACATGTTCTCCATATCTGCTGTATTTAGTGGATTCATGTCATGTTTTTGCCCCCTGTGTGCTAACATGGTTAGCAGCCAGTAAAGGCTGCTCCCACTCAATATAGAAAAGTCATAATGTAATTACACAGCAGGCTGAGAGAGGAAAAGCATCCTTCCCTGATGTAAACAGATCTGACTCATGAACTTGTCCCCCGGCAGTAATCACATCAGTAACTCGATTTCTTTTGCACCTTTGGCCGAACCTCCAGACTCTGAGTATAAATACGTCTCTCCAGTCCATGTCGGGAACATATCTCAGACCGGGAGGGTTTGACAGGTACTGCGTTCTCCCATCTTTGTTGTTATATAACTGCTTATCCTCGGGGTGGCTGCTACTCAATTACACCTCACATTTAGCAGCCGCAAATAAACCCAGCTCATTAGCACTTAATTAGTTTTGGAGCGAGCGGCAGATATTGAGATAAGATGTGAAGAGTTTAATTGCAAAATTTGATTGCCACTTTTGAAAAAAAGTGACAGAAAAACAAGTGAAAGAAAAACAAACCCTGACAGACCGAATGGGTAATAAATGCTGTGACTTACTGTCTTTGACAAAGTCATAAACTTTCACAATGCAGATACACAACATTGTAAAAACAGAGTTCTTTATATTGTCTGCTATGTTGTTTTCCACTGCTGTGTTTGAGCCTGCTGATCTGTGTTGAATCTGTGTTAATTAATCGTCACCTCTGATGGGAGGCAGGTCATTTAATGGGCGGCTTGCTGTTGCTTTATCTGTTCTGAAGTTTGCTCTGAGAAGAATCAGATGAAATAACACTGAGTCAGTGAAGAAAACAGGCCGAGCGATGACTGTCTCTGCACAATAGCCGTGCCATGTGTGAAGTTTTGCATCTCAGTGAGCGGAGGACTTCAAGGATCCACTGCAGTAATAGGCACGATAATTGGAGTTACCAGTGAGGCAGAGACGACATCTCCTCTGGTGGTTTTTTTTTTTGCATTTCAACACAAAGACCTGATAAGATTCACTTTGCAACTATGCATGTGCCGTCTCCATGGTGCTGTATCCTTGAACTTGTGAAAATCCCTCCGAGTATTTTACGGATAATATGCATGAGGGAAATTAAGAGAATATTTTAATGAGATTCAAGAGGTATGCAGACATATCTGGAGGCGGTCTGAAATGAGAGGCGAGAACAATTACAATACTTCCCAGTGTGGCACTATCGGCAGATGTGTGTAAGAATCCCCTGGCCCCTTCAGCTGATGATGAGGGAAACTGGTTCCATCGACTCTGGGGAATTACGTCCAACGAACGACCTTGCTTGCATGTTTCTTTTTTTTTTAGTTTTCAGTCACATTTTAACATGCAAAGCAGAAATGTTTTGGAAAGTAGTTCACAGATAGCTGCATGAATCAGAGTTCAGGATCATGGAGTTTACCCTATAAAAAGGTAATTTCCTTTAGTCTTCTCATGATGAACCACACGTTGGCTTCTATCCAAATGATTATATATCTATAACCCCATTTTCATCTTGCTTCAAATCCACGCAACAACCTAATTTCAGCTAATCTCAGTCAACCAGCCTCTGGATGGCAACTCAAACCAGAAACCTTGTCTTCTTGCCAACCCGAGCTTATCACAGTAATAACTGCGTCACTTGCTCTCTGTGTTTGATTCTCCGGCTGCAGATGGCTACCACTGCTAAGCCAGAGATAATGCATGTGTGTAACATGCACTGAGAGAAGAGAGAGCATGGCTGGCAGCAGATTGAAGAGGAAATGTCGCTTTTTAAAGTCACATAAGCTCATCCAGCAGAGTCTTGGTTGATCCCACAGGCTACTGTATGATTATTAGTGCAATCCTTCTCTCAGGGCAAACCGGTGGAGTGTGGCAGGACATGCAAATGGCTCTAAGCAATTAAGGTCCAGAACAGCTGGAATGAAGTTCACTGCAAAAAGGTGAAAGCACTCATGTCGGAGTAATAGCCAGTGGATTTGATGTTTCTATTTTGTTTTTGTTTCTCATTCTGCAGGCCTCATTACTGGAAATGTACAGGATTATAAAGCCTTAAAGGTTGGGAATTATGTTACTCCTGCTTGTAGCATTTTCATGATGCATAAATTCAACAACAATAATAAAAACAGCTAAATAAAAAAGCGGCTCCCCTGCTGTTAAATAAGAGAAAATGGCATGGCTGAGCATTAAGAGACAACTTTTGGCTTGTTTTATCCTAAAACTCGTCCAGCTGTTGTCCATCTGTGTCTCTGAGCCTGCAGGGGGGCTGAACTACTATTAACGTGTCTATTTGGATAACAATTTGCTAGAATGGTTCAGTGCCTTGAGGCCACCATACATCGGCAGCGGCGCTGCAGTGCGCGCAATGGGCGTGCGCACGCCCCAGAGTGCTGCTGCGCGCCCCCGCTGCTAGCGCGTGTATGTGTATGTGTGTCGGTGAACTGGTGGGAGAGAGGAGAGAGGACCAGTGGCTGAGAGGCAGAGGAGGCAAGTGCAAAGAGGCTCGGCGCTGAACGGGACTGCACGTAAATAAACACGGCAGAGGCATCGCTCTGACGCGGGGGACTGAAGACACAGGACGGGCTCCGCGTTTCGCACCGCCGGGGGAAAAGAAAAGGTGAGCTGAATTATCACCATTCATAATAAACACGTGTCGTGTAGCTTCCAGCTCGCTGTCAGGAGTTTGTGAGGGGGAGAAGCTGCACACTGAGTTGGATGCGAAGGCTGCCAGTGTCCTCTCATGGACGGAAAGGGTTGTTTTTAAAGCTGGGAAAATACATTTCCGGATACATATTTACGTGTTAGCATGGGGTCATCAGAGAGAGCAGGTGCAGGTGTGCGTGTGACGGCGCGCGACTGTCAAATGTGTTAAAGATGCTGCGAGAAATCATTGTCACTTGTCTTCCAGCTTGAAGCATTGATATGATGTGTCTTTTGCTTCACTGTGAGTAAAGATAGATATTTAAACAGATAGAGGGATGTGCTGTATTTGACAGTTGTTTTTTTAGTCCTGTGTTGATGAAATAGCTGCCCTCTTTCACAAAATCCCTCATGTCCTAAGCTGATTTGCTCCCCACATGTTTAATTCCCTACATATTCATGTCACAACTGTCTTGTTTTGACTGAGCGGTCAGTTTGTTTAGTCTAATTTCCCCTTCATCACACTCAATCTGATTACGATAGCCAGCCCCCCGAGATTCACCAATTACATCCCATGCCATTTATTATACAAGCCAAACAATTGCTTTACTGGAAAAAAAAAAACACATTCCCACCCAAATCCTCTGCTCACTCCCCCTCCTCCTCCTCTTCCCTCCCTCCCTCCGCTGCCACCCCTCGGTCAAAGCTTCAGTCAAGGGGGGACTCGCCATCGTGCAACAACACCCCCCCACCCCTCCTCCTCCTCTGCTCATCCCCAGACACTCTCACTCACACACTCACCCAAACACACATGCCTCAGCTGCACACTTTCGCTGCCTGCCCAGATAGCCATGTTAATACAATGCTAATGACCCCTGCTTTTATTGTGTTCTTACTTTCTCTCTGAAAGGGCTGACACACTTTCTAGTAATGTTTATTCACTGCAGGCAGACTATTGTTAATCCGTCTAAGAAGATAACAATATCCCTCTTACCCTGCCTTATGTCTGCATTAATTCACAAACAGGCGGCAAAATGTGAGATACCGCTTCACGTGTGCATCACCCCGTTTGCCTTTTGATGGCCACTCCAGTCTTATCTCCAGTCAGGATGTTGCTTTAGCCGAGAGAGCCACTGCTCTGCAGCTAATCGAGCTCCACTGACAGGACATTTCAGGCTCATTTGGCCAACGTGGAGAAATCGGGACAAGATATTGACCTACATTGTGCTGCCATCTTTACTTTCACCCTCAGCACAAACGGCACTAGGCGGGGGAGATTTGCATAACTAAAGGATTATCATGACACACGTTGGCCGGAGTTATTGTGAGAGCACCAGTCAGTCACACTGCTGACCTAAAACCAGTGGCGGGCAGCTCTGCTGAGGGGGCTATGGGAAAAGCTTGGGTGTTGGAGGGAAAATGCCACTAATTTCAGTGTGTGGGCCGCACAAACACGCAGACCATTCTGCGAGAAGTGATCAACGCTCCTTCTGTGAGCGGCCGTCTGTGGCATTATGAACTCCGCCAACCGCAGGACAAGACAAGACAAAGTGGCTCATAGATAAAAAGCCTCGTTCTGTGTCACTTGTGGTGGTGACGGTGACATCATGGCTCAGAGGAACTGATCTGAACTGAGAGTTGGTGATTCACTTCACCAAGCGCGCACTTACGTGTATTCAAAGATGGGAAAGTTAAGATGACCCCAACAGACTGCAGCTGGGGGGCAGAGAGGAGACGTCAGAGTCAGTAGACAGAAGTGTTGTAGACGTTTAAAAAGAAGAAACTCAAAGTCTTCTCTACTGTAAGGCTTTGAGTAAAAGCTGAACCCTTTATAATTCCTCACTAAGGAGGGAAAATGCTCATGTTTCTTTGCATTTCTTTAAACTATTGACAGTCGTTTTGGTGGCACTAAGCCCAGGATGCAAATACATAGCACAGATAGTGGAAGGGGAGAGTTACGTCTGAAATATTTGGCTGATATTGTTGTTATTATTCCCTCTTTTGCATCAGGAAATCATCATGAAGAACAAATAACTGTAACTGCCCTTAAAGGACTGTTTTGTCCGAGTCTGACTCCATAAACCTTTAGCCAGGACAAAATTTATGTGACAACTGCCATCTTTTTTCTGCCAATATGCCAATTGCAGTCAACAAGTCGACTATTGGCCAGTATCGATGTTTGCCTTGGCAGCGTTGCTACATCAAAGTCTAACAGGCCAAGAAATGAGCAATCAGAGCGGAAGTGATTCGTTCCATCAGTCAATCAATTCAATTGTAAAACTATAATCTCTACAACTATAATCGTGTAATTGTGCGTGCTGAAGTGCCAACAATGCTCCAGTTGCAGCTTCTCAAATGTGACAGTTTGATCGCTCTCTTTGTCATAAATGATTGTAAACTGTATATGTTTGGGTTTTGGGACCAGTGGTGGAAGAAATCCATGAATTTGAAGACAAAAACTTTGCATTTTATGGCATTTTTTGCCATTTTCTGACGATTCATTGACAAAATGATGAATTGACAAAATAGTGAATAGATTAATCTATAATGAAGACAGCAGCACTTGTTTGAGCCCTTCAGAAAATCAGACAGTAAACAAACCAAACAGATTGTCCAAACCAGGAAAAAAACATATGTACAAGTTAGTTTCTTTGTATAGCACCTTTTGCTTTAGAGAGTAAAATAAACAGAAATTAATGATCTATACGATATTGTACATCTTAAAAATTTCACACATTTTTTGTGATTAAATTAAAAACTGAGAAAAGGAATAGGCTGAAGCACATGGTTTATTTATGCCTATCCTAAACAATCCAAGGAAAACACAATAAGAAAACACAATAAAAACAAAAATAGACAATTACACAGACTGGTCCAAACAAATGAGTCTTAAGCTGCTTTTTGAAAATGTCAACAGATCGTAAGACCAAAGGAAGAAAACTCCAAAGTTTCGGAGCTATAACTACAAAAGTCTCCCTGAGTCAAACCAGCGTGTTGGTCTGTCAACTGTTATGGATGTTTACGTCGGACAGTTTGTGTCAAGACTTTGTTTTTCCTCTTGCAAATAAGTTTGTCCACCTTGTTGTCTACCGTCTGTATGGTAAACTCAAATCCTGCATTTTCTGGATTCATTTTAGAGCTGTTGTCATGTTCTTCGATCTTCACTAAAGCCACAAAACTTCTGCCCAAGTTTAAAAAGTGCTGGGGTCATTTCTTCTCCACTGACAGCGGCTAAATAAGGCCCCGTGATCGTCCCCTGTGTCTGATTGACTGAATGATTGACTGTGTTCTGGGGGGACACGTGTACTCGCCCTGAGCGGAGACAATCCGGCAGCCGTTGTGAATAGAATTGCTGTGCTGCTCAGCTGTGATGAGGCCAAATCTCCGGGGACTGATGGAGGCCCATGCCTATCCATTAGTGTCACTGCGGTGTGGGTGTTTCTTCCCAGTGGGCCAGTCACACACAGCAGCACAGCACACTGACATCGCTCGGACTTCCTTGTCAGAAGCATGTTCGTCTCATTTTGGGACTGATGAGCGCCTCATTAGGGGACCTCAGAGGGAACGCCGCCCCCCTCCGCTTCACGGCTGCCTGAGCACTTGCCTTGGTTGTAATTTGGACAAACGTATACGTGAGCACATGCAAAGAAGGACATACATGATCATTACACACACACACTTTCCCTCTCCCTGTGTGTGTGTGTGTGTGTGTGTGTGTGTGTGTGGGGCCGGTATGGTTGCAAGCTGGTGGGTGCAATTAGAGTTTCACACTCAGTTAGGCAGCAGTCTCTAATGGGGATTGACACGTTCCTGCGGATCCACTCCACCCAGCTGCAACTGTTGATGTTTACATACTGGACCTGTATCATATTATCAGCAGAGGATGGTGACAGATGACTCAGGAAAATGGATATCAGATGATTTATGTGTTGCTCACAGCGAGACTCTGACTAGTTTTCACAGTAATTAGATAAAAAGATCTGGAGATACTTTTCCCTGTTTTTATCCCCTGCAAAAACACAGCTGCAATGATTTATACCGAGTAGCTGCTGAAATTATTAGTGGGTGAATCGTAACGGGAAACGTATCAGCATCAATGGAATAATTATTGAAGTCATTTATTAGGAAAACATTGTCTAGTTCCGGCTCCTCAACTGTGAAGATTTGCTTCTTTTTCCTGTTTTTTATTATTATAAACGGGTCTAAAACAAAACAAGCAGTTTGAAGAAGTCTGGGAACTTGTGATGAGCTTTTTATAGACTATGAGATTATCTCAAGTATCCCTTCATTAAAACCAACTGTCAGGTTAGGAATCTTCTCATTAAGAGCATCTTATAAAACTGCATTCACATATACAGTTTTTACAATATTATTGCAGTATTTTTCCATACAAATAAACTGTCAATGTCTAATTGCAAACCTGAATCCAAAAGTTTGGTTGCCGTGTAAAACGTAAATAAAAAAAGATTGCATCGAATCATCTGTATATCTTTGCAATATATTTACAAGTTCCTCAGTTTGAGCATCAGATATCTTGTCTTTGTGCTGCATTTAATTGAATGTAGGACACAAAGGATTTGCAAATCATAGCATTGTTTTTATTGCACACAATCCCCCAGCTTTTTAGGAATCATGGTCGTAATTAAAATGCATTTTTAATTAAATTCAGCTACTTTTTAGTTGTTAGTTTATTAGTTTTCAGCAAACTGTTTAGACTCCTTAACTTGCTTGATAGCTACTTTTCTGCAACACCATATGGAAATACATTTTTTTTTACTCTTTAATCAAATTTTGATTCATTTTTCCTCTAATTAGTTGAGCTACAGAACAACATTTCCATTTGGCCTCCGGCAACTGCAGAAGTAGCCCTTAGGGTGTGAGCACTGGTTGGGAATAATTGTAATAGACAGATCAATTAAAAAATAACTGACAAATAAACTGAGTGAAAATAATCCTAAATTGCAGCGTCATGTTGACATTTTTTGGCATCTTAAAGTGCATTATTTCCCAAGTAGAGCTGAAACAATTTGTTGATTAATGGATGAGCTGTTGAAAAATATTTGATTATGCTGGCTGATTATTAATTTAAGTTATTTCTTTAAGCAAATGATTGGATATTAGCTTCTCAATTGCAAATATTTGCTGTTTTTTATGATAGTAAACTGGCTTTTGGACTCTTGGTCGGACAAAACAACTTTAATATGCTATGGCCTCTGAGAAAACAACTAATTAATCAGCAGAATCATCAATAATGAAAAATGTTGCTAGTTGCCGCTCTAATGCTGAGCTTCTTTATCACAGAAACTGTCCTGTATGAATTAGGGAGCTGCACTGATGCATTAGATTGTGTTTTTTGGGCAGCAGGTAATGTGGACAGATGGCGGGTGAGTAGCGGTCAGTGCGGATGTCCCTGAACGGCCCAGTGTGACGGCATCATTACACCAGAGCTTTACACCATGACAGTCATCAAGCCTGATCGCTCAAGGTTGCCCAGGGAACGCTATTATCAGCTGTGTCAGGTTATTACACCCCTTAGTGAGAACAAAGCATGGTGAGATGCTCTTTTCTGTCCAAACCAACTGCAAGGGAGTGACGGCAGCAGAGCCTCCTTTTGAAGTGGGAGGTTGGGGTAATGGATCGTAATGCTGTGGGTTTAATGTTCCCTCTCTGCCCCCAGCAGAGCCGCTGACAGGTTAACTGGCAACACAACATCTCACTCCCAGTCAACCTTGACTTCAGGGACTTGATATGAACAAATGAAGATGAGATGCTCGCCATGTTTTCTGAACGCTCTTGAGATGATCTGCTGGCTTGCCACCCACTGGAACAAGTGGAGGGAGGGAAAGGGAGAAGAGGGAGTGTTTTTGAAGCTCTCAGTGTTGCAGGAGGGAGGAGGGGTGGATCATGTACTTCAGTCGACGCTGAGAAGGGGCAGGGGGAACAAAGGGGGTCTGTTTTCGCTGTCTGTACTGGCGGGGCGGCTGTCCTCGCCTCTTTCTTGCAGCATTGGGGGGGGGTGATGCAGGGTTATAGCTGAGGAGATCCACAATAGAAACTCGGGTGTTGGAGCCTCTGTTTGAACACACAGTTGTTCCTGCTGAAGAGGGCTGGAGAGGCTGTGCTTGCTACCGGCCGCCTCGGGCCCGTTGAAGCTGTAGCCAACTTTGGATGGGCAGCAGATGTTGGAGAGGTAGTTGGTGGCCCGGTGGCATCACATAACAAGGACCACTGCTTCCCTTTCCCGTCCTGAAAACAACAGGAGGTGGGCACCGCTCCACCGGCAGGGTGTAGGCTCGCCAAAATTACACAGAATTCAGGAAGAGTGTGCACTTGAATGCTTTCTAGTCTGTTCTCAAGCCTCCATCTTCCTCCTATTTGCATAGAGCTTAAGAGTAACTCGGCCGCGCATCCCACTCTCTGTTGGCACAGCGAGGCGGCCCACTTGTGTTGTCTAATGGCTCGGCAAATACATCGCCACAGCTCTTATTCTGCTTATAACATTGGAGATTTAAAGAGTGCGCCCTGCCAAGAAACGCACCGCAAGCCTCCACACTCGCACCAGCCTGTTGTTGAACGTCACAGCTAGGGCTGAAACGATTCCTCGAGTTATTCGAGTAATTCGATTACTAAAATGCGTCGAGGCAAAATTCTCTGACTCGATGCTTCGTTTAAGCCACTTCCGCTTTTGATGCCTACATGTCCGCACAAAGTGCGGACTGCAAAATAGAGACGGAGACCGACGGAGATGAGCGACAAGGAGAGCAAAGAAAACGACGTAAACTGTCTAAAGTGTGGGGCCATTATAAACTAAATCGGACGCAAAATACAGTACAATGCGTGTACTGGAAAACAGAATAAGCATACCATAACAGCACTTCTTCAATGCTACAGCACCTGAGCCGAAAGCACCCGCTGTATGCATCGAGTCTGCCGAGCGGATCCAACAGGAAAGTCTAATGTTAATGTCACGTTCACAAAAGTATTTAATTTAGATCAGTGATTGCTAGTGTAGATTACGGCACGTAAAGAACATACACGTAGCTGAATAATGGCTGATTAACAGGGGAAATAATTGTAGTGGCCACATAGCGAGATTATTATGATTGTGCCACGCTCTCTCACTCACACACGCTCGGGCGCGCGCGAGCGCGCACACACACACACACAGGAGGTTGTCAGACCTGGTCATTGTCTGTTATTTATTTGTTTAGGTATTTATTTTATGACAATATATTGGGTTTATTCATTTTAATTCTATTGCAGAGAGTAGGGTCATCAGTTGTAGATCACACCATAATATGTACATTAGCCATTAATTTAGGCCTAGTAATCAATGAATAAATAACAAAATTAATTATACTCTACTACTTCTTTTTTTTCCAGTAAATCGCAGAGTGGTACTTTGGACAGCTTTGTACAGAGGGCTCCATCATGTTCAACTGCGCAAGCTGCTGAGTTCACAGACATTTTGTCATCTTTAAAATCCAGAATATGCCAGTGAAACTTAAATGCACTCTTCTTTCTTTAAAGAAGCAGCTACCAGTTCAGTTATGTTAAGTCTAACTGACTTCTGTTATTTTCTCTGCCATATATTACTATTAAATTAAGTTCAAGTAATAAAATGACATTTTAAAAAATTTTTTTATCCGATTACTCGATTAATCGCCAGAATAATCGATAGAATACTCGACTATTAAAATAATCGTTAGCTGCAGCCCTAGTCACAGCCTATAAACTTGTAGAAGTGGGGGTTTGCAGAGATAAGCGGGGCGCAGGCGTAGATTATCTCCCAGCACATGATGCAACAGTGATTGAATCAACAGGAGAGACGGAGACACTTAGCTGTCAGCTCATGAATAAAGTTGACATGGAGACACAAAGTGGCTTCTCCATGCTTCAGGAGGCTCGCTGACCTCGAGGTCTTATTTAGGCCAGGGTTTCTAATGCCCTTACCCTCTGCTCCACCCTCTACCCCCTCCCACCACCCGGCCGAGGGTAAGACACCATGTTCGCAGCTCAGCAGCCACCACTGAAGGGTCCTTAATCCAAGTGGGATGACAGCTTGGCTCTAGATGCTGTTTCTGTGGCGCTGAGACCAATGGGCTTTTCTTTCGCTCTTTTTTCATCTCTTAAACCCCCCAAACACAGCCGCAGGAATCCTGGGAAAAAAAAATTCTCCCGGGGGAGACAAAGGAATGGGATGGTAAACAAATCCAAGTGTAGATCTGAGATTCCTCCATTCAGTGGAAGATAAATGTGCATGTCCTTTCAGATATCAAAAGCACAAAACACAATGCTGGCTTCGGCTGCTTTGTTGTAGATTTTTT
>CAFUXE010003093.1:704612-719036 GCA_903364295.1 Serranus cabrilla
TTTTTTTTTTTTTTTTTTTGTCCCGGTGCCACGTGTTGTGTAAAAAACATAATCTATACCCAGATAATCTTTGTCCAGGCTTCAAAATGATTAGGGGAGATTGAGGTCAGAAAACCATTAGAATCATAAAATTTGGTGCCGCTGTCACCAGATCCCCTTTTCCTTTGCACCAATCAGAGGAGCCGTGCAGAGATCACATGTGGAAACAGGCCACTGATACAACAGTGAGCGTCAGACATCAGTTTGCCAGCAGACTGAGGGAGTCTGCCAGGAAGCTCTGGCAAAATCTCCTTTTCCAGGAGGATCCTTCTCCCATGCTGATGTGTAGTTAACTCTGGGGAGGGTAATGTTGCTCTTAAGCCTCATTTATGTTACTAATATTCAAAATCTGTATCAGTTGATCCGTTCAGTTGATGGACAGTCGGTCATTAGCTGTGTTTCCATTCAGTTTGGAAGCAAATTGAAGCAAACTTTTGAAATGTTGGAAAAATAAATGGTTTGGAGTGAATAATCCTGGTTACAGAGTAGCTTCATCAGTAGATGGCGCTCTGGACAATGCATGGCTGTAATCCACCAGTAAACACAGAAGAAGTGGAAGTTGCTACAGGAAGCAAAACAGTTCATCTTGGCTCTCTAACCCACATGAAAGAAAAATGGAGTCAGGAATTTGGTTAAATCAGGCACCAGTTGTTCCTTTAAGTCATCCAGTATTGGGCACGCTGTCCGGAGATGAAAAGCAAAGCAAAACCACCTCAAGCGAACACAAAGTCTTTTTTTTGTGCAGTTAAGAAAATTTATTCGGAATATTTCAGTTTGCAAGCAGCTTTTTTTTTATGCAATACTTCCAAATTCACAAAAAAAAATCTTACAGGCATTCATTTATTAAGTAAAAATGTCAAATGTTTGTTGGTTCCTGCCCCTTAAAAGGTGAACATTTGCTGCTTGTCTCTGTTTTGTAAATATTAGTTGAATATTTTTGCCTTTTTGACTCTCAGTCGGACATCATCAATCATCTTGGAGTCTTGACTTTTGTTTTTCTTGGGTTGGAGATACTGTATTGTTGCTTTGAACTGATTTAAACAGACTTACAGTCAACAACATTTGCCCTGACTGATGTGTATTCATACTGTATGTGCGCCATATTGAATTTGCCTTCTTTTTCCTGTAACAACACAGATCCAAAAAACAGATTTGAGCATTTTTCAGAATTCCTGGTATATTAAGAACATCATTTTTAGAAGTAAATTGCCTTTAAATTTGATTTATTAACCAAAACCCAAGGACATCCAGCGTGGAGTTGGCCGTGCCCAGGCCCCGTGCCAAAGCAATTTAGGATCAATTGCGAGCAATGGAATAGCAATCAGTATAATCTCCTTGCGGTCAGTCCTTTGCCGGTTTCTCAGCGCCGGGCGTCTTTAGGAGCTGGAAGAATGTAATTGTCAGTAAGATAATTCCTTGCTGTGGGCTAGCTGCGCCCGGCTGTGAGGAAGGGGAGGATGGACAAATGGCAACTTCATTTATCAGGATCTCCTCTGAGGCTGGCTGGCCTGATAACCCAATCAAACGTCTAGTGTGGCTGAGAGCTGTCTGGGCCAACACTGGGCTTTTTCAGCTCTGTGTTTGTCTCTGTGTCTGTGTGGAAATATCAATGAGTCTTTGTCAGTGCGCCATGGTTTATAGCCAAAGCCCCACGGTGTTAAGAGCCTAAAGTCTCTCAAAGCAGAAACGACACTCGAAATCTTGACGTTTCAGAAGCAGAAATCGTCTTCTCCATGTGCTCCGTTTCCTGTACATTTTATCGCACAATCACACCATTGTGTATTTGGATCTCAGCGATGAATGGCATTCCTTATATTGGTTTTAGTTGGTTTTGTTCTGGTAGAGGTTGAAAAGACTCCGGTCTGAAGCAGACCTAATGCTCGGGTCTTCAAGGTTGGCTGGTTCTGGGCCTCTCAAGTCACAATGACCACATCTCTGTATGAGCGGAGCCATGGTGGACATGTTACTCAAAGGGGGCTGCTGCGTGACAGAGAGCACGCCTCCACAGATCCTGAGAGAAAAATAGGACACTTTCAGTCACTGGTCATTTGTGATGTGTCACTGAGGTGGAATTCATATAGCTCCTGGTTCTGAAGTCAGTATCGTGATTGTAGTTGACATTTCGGGGTATGCAGAAGGCTTCCAGTCAAGGGCCACTCTTTAGATGTTCAGCGCTGCTTTCATGAAATGTGATTGGTGTGGAATAATGGATGAAATTGTTAATGTACTGAGGGGCTGCAGTGAGCTGCTGTCGCTGCTCTCGGGGTCTATGGGTTTTGTCAGCTTCCTGAGCTCAACCTAAGTGCATATCTGAGGCTTTTACATAATTGTTAAAAACGCCATCTCAGTAAAAATCTCAGTTCCCCTTGATTGAATGATAATGATTAAAATTGTAGTTTCATTTCAGAAGCCAGCCTTTGAGCCCCCGATATGGACGGCGCTTATAGAATTATTAAAACCTGTTTTATAATCTCAGCTTGTAGCCACGTGATTTAAATAAAGGAGCAGTGGCTGCCCTGAGAGCAGATTATGCAGTGATCTCTACCACTGTGTGTCTCCGGCTCGCTCTGTTCCTCCGAGTATTCCCTCTCCTTTCTATGTATCACTATCAGACCACATTTCATATCTACATTTCTCACACAGCGACTCGGAAATCCGTCACTAAGAATTTGTGTAGAAAGTCTTTCTTAAGATCTTACTGTACTAGCTATAAAACTATAGTAAATAGCTTTTGTCTAACTGAAAGAAAAGGGAAAAGGGCTTCAACTAACAGTTACTTGTATTATTAATTAATCTGCCAATCCTGTTTTTGATTAAATGATTAATTGTTTGGTCAATAAAATGTCAGAAAATAATGAAAAATGTACATTCAGTTTAATATGATATTAAACTAAGAAAGTCAGAAAATCTCCATATTTGAGATACATGAAATATTACTTTAAGGATTAATCTGTTCTCAACCGGCAATTATTTTTATGTCGCTTTACTAATTGATTAATTGTTGAAGCTACAGTGAAGCAGTGAAGTCTTCACTTTATGGACTTTTTTCTTTTACAACAACCATTCGAGCACCAATATCTCGTGGGAGAAATATCAACATTAAACATGATCAGGGCTATATTATAAAAAAATAAAACCACAGGGTATTCTTGAAATATTTCAGACTCTGCGAAAAATAAAAATAAGGAAGTAGTACTGAGCAAATCCAAGACACGGAGATAAAACTCAACCTAAATGTCCACAAGCACCTCGCCGTCACTCGCTGGTCTCATCCTCTAAAATAAAAACAAATGAAAACTTTCCACTCTATCTTCCAAAAACTCCACATTTAAGTGAAGCAAACAATTTATTAAAAGGAAAAAAGTCAGTACCTTTTAAATGAAAGCATGACAGAGTTTTATTTATGTATCTTTTTGTGGAAAAATACGTGTATTCATGCACTTCAGAACGAGTTGGAAATACTAACCTTGCAGGACTCACAGGTCTGTTTACTGGCAGGCTGCAGGTATTCCCTGTCCACAGTTTGCCCCAAATTATCACAAACTTTAGGTTTTCACTGCAGAATCAAACAGCCGCAGCTTTCCATTGACATTGCACAGCAGCTCAGACTAGTATGTCCTAGTAACAACTAGTATGTGTGGTGCAGCCTGTTTTGGTTTGGTGTTAACTGCTTGTTATCAGCATAAAGCAGGCAAGCATGTGTTGAGGAGCCCATAGAGCCCATTTTCATTCAGATATGAGGTCAGAGGTCACAGGGCTGCTTTGAAATGACTCAAAATTGAGTCCGAAAAAAAGAAATGGGCTGATAATCTGACGTCCTGCCTCCAAAGGGGTTAAAGGACATTTAACCATATAACTCACTGTCACTCACCCATTAGGGAATCTAAGAGAAAACACACTCTGATTTCATGTCGTTAACTCAAAACATTTGCATAGAATCGTCTGAGTTCATGTTATGCTATTAATATTCTGAGATCTTGCATGTTTACGCCGTCTTATTCTGGGTTAAAGCCTGAGGCAAACTGGTAGGGTTCATTACAGCCATGCATATTTTATGAATGTATAGGTTTCCCCGCTGCCAACATTGCCTTTAAATGTAGGCGTTGTTCACTGATATGGTGCCTAATCAGACAGGAATAGAGGAACTACATGGAGGTCGGACTGATTGGATTCTCCACGGTCATCGGCGGTGAAAAAATCTAATTAAGCCTCCGGCGTCCTGAGTCAAACTCCCCAGGATTACCCTGGCCCTGCACCCAAAACCCAACCCTGGGAGAGAGTGATAACTACACTCCCATAATCTGAGGAGAGTGGAGGGGGTTAATGATGAAATCGTTGCAAACCTACCAATGGCTGTCATCACCTTGGATTCAGTAATATGTCGGTCACGTCGTCCAGTGAAACACATCAGGTGAATTTAGTTCAAATCAAACTTTGCAGTTTGAGGAAGTGAAGTCTGTGGTGATGTTCAGCACCACAGCAGGAAGTAGTGCACACAGCTACAGTAACATCAGTGTGTTTTGGGGAGATAATGATGGAAAAACTGATTTCATGCAGAGTTTTATCCGTATAGCTCACAATCCCCCCGTGCTTTGAAGTCAAATTAGAAGTGTGTCTGTATGGGTGGAAACGACAGACAGATTAGAGAACAGAAAACAAGCTCTGAAAGAACATTTAACCCCCCCTCTCTCATCCACCCCCTCAAATCTGCCTTTTGAGGCAGCAAAGTATCTTTCCCTTTGTCCCAAGTTTAGGATGAGGGCTGGAAGTACGCTTTGAGTTTTAGGGTTTGCTTTTCACTCACTCTTTTGTCTTAGTGTCCGTTGAGTGAAAGTACATGTTTACTGTGGTCATTGCTCTCTAACAGGCCCTTGAAAAGAGTCAGATTGTGAGGCGAAACGACTCACAACAGGAGATCGCTATTGATTAAGTGTTCGACCAAAGGAAGGAGGGATGAAGGGAGGAAGAGGTGAGGAGGGTGAGCGGGTCAGGACGGGGTGAGAGACAGGGAAGACCAGGATGTGCTTTCCCTCTCACCAGGATGCAGCCAAGTCTGAAATATGGCTCCTTTCTTTTGATCCTGGAAACAATGCACCTGCTGGGGGCCTGAGGATATGTCCTCTCCCTGTGTGTCCTTTCCCTCGTCTCCAAGGTACCACTGACCTGGACCCATGTGAATAAGGCTTCTGCTTTTTCCATTATCACTATATCAATGACTTTACTTGGACAAAAACACCACAAAAGTTAAAAAGCCCGTCACCTCTCCGTGCCCTCTCGCGGGGATCCGATTGTTTGCGAGTTGTTTTTACTCTTCTAGCATCAAAATGCAGCCGGAGTGAGAGCTGAATATGCTATTTTGTCCTCAAAACAAAACTCCCTGAATTTGTTTCACTCGCTCTGTTTATCTAAGCTGTGATTCCACTGAAATGGGATTTTGGATATGAATTTCGAGTAGAAGCAGAGCGCTGGCAGCGGTGGCAGGGCCGCGTCCTTGACAGCCCTGTTGAATTAATTCCTTCCAAACGGCTGCTTTAAAGAATGAAAAGAGGAGGTTTGAATAAAACCTACTACTGATCTAATGCACCGCTATGATGGAGGTCCATTTTTACCCATAATGTCTTGTGAAACTATCCCTTTTTATCCCGGTGACTCATATTGTGTTGAGTTGAAGCATAATGGAGTAGGTGCCCACAGAGGAACCACCCGGGACAGCTCGTCATAGCACTCCAGTTTGATTGACACAGCACTTCTCTTTTCACATCAGACATGGTAAAATGGTATAAAAGTGGCTCTTTTACATAACATTGGACAATTGCATGCCTAACCTCCTTCATTCACCACTGGGCCTCTGTGAATACAAACTGGAGCAACCTCAACATATCTGTGTTTTGTAATGCTAAAATTAGCAGAATCTGAGGCATGTGCTTGATATGGTAATAGGGCCGGAAAAATGTGTTGTGTTTGAGTGTTAGTTTTCCTGTTTTTCCATGGATATTTTGCCAGAGTTTGCTTCTTAAATTAGACTTCAAATCTGTTGGTGTTTGTCTGGTTGCCTGGTTGGACGTTTAATATGGGATATGTGAATGTAAGATACGGATATAAGTGTTATTTCATATTAGTGCATTGTGATTTGGTGCATTTTCTGGAAAATCAGCTGATATTCTTCAGCTTAAAGGCTCATGATGGATACAAAAATCCATGTTGGTTGTTTAAGTGAGCTTAATTCCTGACAAATCAATGCACTTCTTATTGTTTTTCTGCATTTAATCTCTCAACTCATGTTTGCCTCTAATATTCTCATTTTCTTGGTGTCTGTTTGTCAGATTGTGTCCTTTTTGTTGATTATCATCTTAAAATGTTATTTTGTTCAGCAGACAGCTTCTTTTTTTCAGTGTATAAACAACACAAGTATAGAAAGCAGCAAACAGCTCTTAACTCTGTTTATCTTCCTTCCACTGTTATGATTTTACATGTCAATTGCTTAATTTCTTATTTTAGATTATAAAAATCAAAATGAAATCTTGATTTTGATTGTTTCAGTGAGTTTAATACCTGACAAATCAATGCACTTCACATTCTTATCACTCTTATAATTTTAATCTTACTCACATATGTGATTTTATGTCGATTTTCATCTTAAAATGTTATTTTGTGTTAATTTCTTGCCTTTTTTATGTCCTACTCTGCATTTCACTTGCCTTACTCCTCATACAGCTTACAGCTCTTTACTCTGTTGATCTGCATCATGTTTCATCTACTTTCCACTGTTTTGTCCCTCGCTTTATTTGTCATTTTTAATGGCTAATTTCAGATTTGGCTAAAGGGCAGGACAGTTAAAAATGGTCCTTTTTAGCTCACAAGTTTACAGTCACTATAAATATGATCCGACAGGGACAATGATGTGCATTGTAAGTAATTAACCAGCCACATAAATGAATCACTTTGATGCAAAAATTAGGAAAGCCCTGACCGAGTTCTTTAGGCCTTTTTCCCAAACAGAGTCCTAAGATATTTATCAGCTGATGCTCAGTCTTATCTGATACGATTATTTACAAAAATAATGATTAAAAATGTATCTGTAGCCTTCTTTATCTGTCGTTTATTGAGAGCTACTTGATCCAAATACGGCAGGTTCTGTTTCATGATATGAATAAAACTTTAACAGAGAATGAGAAGCAGAAGAAGAAGAAGAATGAGTCGCATTCTTCCTGAAACTGACGTGACAGAATCCTCTTGGGAGACGACGTATCGCTGTACATCAAAAAAATCAAAGCGCACTCCAGGATTCTCGAGTAGACACTTTTATTAATAAATAACATTTAAAATGAATGGGAGCGAGCTGCACGCTTCACACGGTGTCTCTTCTGATTCTGCTTGACTGCCATCAGGTGCGTCTTTAAATATTCACGTGTTTCAGCGGAGAATCTAACAGGTTCGCAGTACAAATACACCTCAAAACGTCAACAACAATAAGCAATAACAACTGTAATTGTACCATACGGTCTTAGATATAAATAATACACTTCTGTTTCTATAAGATAATGAGATACGATCCGTGTAAGAGTAGATCCAGAATGAATACATTTACATAATATGGCATAAACATCATACAAAGTGTATAAATATCCTCATCATGAAATGCATATTAAAAAGGAAAATATATTAGAAGACTGAACTATACAAAATACATAGGATTATAGATGATAAAATAAGAGTTGAGGGTTGTAAATACTACAGAAAGAGTTGATTTAATATATATAGCTGTGTTAATAGGGGAGAGGAGGGGATTGTGGTTGTGCCAAGAGAGGTTTTAGAGCTGTCACTCTGTTGGGTTTGTTGTAACTGAGGAAGGAAACACTTGCAGCTGCACAGTGTTGTCAGAGTTTCTTCCCTCACAAACAGTCTTTGGCAGAGTTCGGCCGGCCTTCAGAGAGCACACAAACCCTGCAAACAGTCAAGTTTAATTTTGGCCGATTATCCAGTCACGGCTTTATTCCGTCTTTGTCTTGGCTCCCGTCTCACTGAGCTGATCACATAATTTAAAGTGGGACATTTGCTCAGCCTTAGACATGGATCATCCCAGCCATTCTAACCACACATGTGAGGAAGTGTGAGGATTAAATCTAACACAAGATATCGTCTTATTCATCCCCACGGGCTAATTTAAACCGCTTCTGTCATGCAGTTTCTCCTCTGCTTCCTGCACCTCGTCTCCTCCTCAGAACTAGGCTTTTTATTGGAGAAAAACAAACAGAAAAATGCAGCAAAACATCCCACAGAATAGCGCATTGTGCTGGATGATTTATGATAGTGTTGGTAGATGTGGCATAAATGAACACTTGTGTGACACGGAGATGTTTTCACACATAGACTCACACAGTGGCAGCTCTCAGCTGCGGCTCTAAATGTTTAATGGAGAGTTAAGGAATAAGGGGCATCTTCTGTCTCTCTGTCTCTGTCTGCATAGTGTCTCGTTCCCACCTGGCCGGGCTCCAGTGCTCACTGCAGCATTCTGACCCACTACGCTGCTGCATTGAGAGCGGATACAAAGCCTCATAGGAGACTTTGTAGCTCCACTGAAGTTATGCGGTATATTGATGAGAGTTTGCAGCACAGGCTTCTGTTCTCTAACTTGGCGGGACTATAAAGTTCCTCCGACACTTGACTCCTGTGCACCTACATTTCATTTCCCTCAGTGTCAGAGTAGTATGCAGGTCATTTGACCACCACCCACAAGCCTGTGTCACGGTCACTGCCTCGGCTATGGGCAGAAGCCCTGGCCGTCCTTCAATGGCTCTTTCACTGCCGCTCGGTGACAATGCATTTTTTCCATGCCATAAAGCAGATGCTGTATTAAAGCAGCACAATGCTGGGCCCATCTGAAACTGTTTACCATGTGAAAGGCACACCGGGATCAGGATGCCTACCACTGTGTGGGGCTTTTTGACTTGCCACTCTATAATGAGTACACACTGGAAGGGAAAAAGGAGCAGGCAGCTTTAGCTGGCATTGTGATCACTGCATAGAGAGAGGAAACGCAGTATAAAGTGCTGATCCAGGCTATTCTTCCAAGGCCAGGACTTTTTTATACTTACTAGAATACAGAGATTACTGTGACATCAAATGAGCTTGTCAGCAGTTACACCCACAACAGATAAATAGGCAGGAAACTTGCAGTTTAAGTGCTTGTCCACCTAAAAAAAGATTATCCTCCAAATTATTTAGTGCTAAAAAGATAATTTTGGAGGATTTCTCTTCCTGGAGCTTGCTGCAGCTGTGGCAGGTGGCCTCTGGATGAGGACACTGATCTGTTAAGACCTCTTTCACCGAAAGTCAACAAATGGAGAACTAAGAAGTGAAAACAGCTTGACTACAGAGGCTTAACCGGCGGAACAGAAAAGCCCTGCAGTTAAATGATTAGCTTCCTTTGTGTGACTAGTACCTGTCTACTCTTGTCTCGCTGCTTGTTGTCTGCGAGTTGAAGAGACTCCTCTTGTTCCAAGTTGTCTGCCTGCAGGCCTTGTTGTACGACGTCGTCCCTCTTGTAAAAAACAACTAAAACAGTGTTAAACCAGCACTGCTGTTGGACTTACTGGTAGCCTGTCAGCAAGGCTCTTAGTCACTAATTGAGCACTCAAGCAGAGAGGGACCTTGAAAGGCCGGATTGAGGTACCTGGTCGGTCCGTTAGACTGCTCCCCACCCCAGACATGATTTCAGGCCCTTGAAGGATCCACTGGAGACAGGCAGCACTCAGACCTCCTCCTGAAGCTCAGGTCCCCCCTCCCGAGCTCGTCTCAGAGGGCTTATCCTCCTTGACAAGAGCTCTCCGAGGTCTCCGGCCCTCCACCGGCCATCAGTCATGTCAAGGACACACATCTATCATGTCAGTAGCCTGGAGGAATAAGAGCAGCACATAAAAGCCCAGGCGGGGACATGTTTAAGTACATTAACCCAACCCTATCCCCACTTCAGGAAGGATGTCACTGTGGGAAATAAGGAAGTGACTCTGGGTGTATAAACCAATTGTATTATTAGATTTCTTCCTGTGAGGCGGCTTGATGGAACAGCAGCTGGATGAATGTGCAGCTGAACTCAATGAGAAATGTTCATGCTGCAGTTAAAAATACTCAAGCTTCGCTTCAGTTTATTTCAGTAATTATGTATCACACTTTTATTAGCCGAAGTAGTGTCAAGATGGCTCTGTCTGTCTGTCTGTCTGTCTGTCTAATAACTTAACAACTATTGGATGGATTGCCATCAAGTGATGCAATTTTATATAGTTTTTTCTGACTGATAGTCCTTAACTTTAAGACATAACACCTACAAAACTAATGTCATGTCCATCCCATCACCAAATTAATTTCCCCCCTCTTAAATAACACCCCCATATCGGTCAGGCTCTATCACAAATAATAGCATACTGACACCAACACTGAGATGATAATGAACATGAACCAACATTAAACCTGCTGAACATTAGCATTTTAGCATTGTTGTTGTGCCTTTATAGTAAGTAAAACCTGATAAATTGCCCTTTAGGCCTTTTGGTGAAGAAAACATGGTGCGATGTTCTAATGGGTGTTTTTTAATGGAGAAAACGTGATGTGATCTGAAGTGTCCTTTAGGGAAACCTTAAAACTAAGAAAACATGATACTAAGATAACTTTCTGTGCTGCTGGACGTCGGATTTAGCTCAGAGCATTGCTATGCGGAGCCTCACAGCACCATCAGCATGTTTGTTGACTCTTTTTCAATTTCCAATTGACTTTCTGACAAGAAGAATCTGTGGAATATAACTAAGTTGGTAACTTGTGAATCATGCCTTTTATGTGTTCAGTTTCCAGAGCCGTAAGAGGGCAATTTGAGTCAAGCACTCTGTTGCAGTACATCCCATTTCTCTCTATATGCTACACAGCATCTTTGAGAGCAGTTTCCTGCGTACCCATTTGCGATTTCTGCTGCCAAATCTTTCCATAAAGGACATCTGGTGTTGATAAAGAACTGGAAAAAACACTTTTAAAGTATGCTGTCAATACATTCAGCTCACAGCGAATCCCCGCCAGCCAATTTTGAATTAAAAAATTGTTGATCTGTTCACCCAAAAAAACGTCCCATTACTTTTCTTATTATGCAGCTGTCTGTGCTGTCATCTTAGTTATTTCAGCAGAGAGCATCTGTCCCATTTTATTGTATGATTCCCCCGAAGAGTACAAGGTGTCTTGTCACAACAGCAGTGTTAGTTTTGCTTATCAAGAATGAAGCAGAGGGAACACGGACCACAGAGACTCGCACACATACAGTGGAAGCTGTGTTAAATTTATTGTGGTTGTGAATTACTGAGCATGCGGCACAGATACCAGAGAAATCATATCACTGAGAAGACTCGGCCTGTAAATGACAAGGCTGTTGTCTCCAGCAAATCAAGTGAAGGCATTTTCTTCTTATCTGTGGAGCCAGTTTCTCTGACATGGTGCATTCAGGCAAAGCTTGTCTGTCAGCTTCGTTTTGTTACTAATTTATTCATTTAAGCAGTGGCTGCCACATTCAAAGACAATGGTGCACAAGCTCTGCGTTGAATTAACCTCAATAATTATGCAGATTTGGGGAAAGAAAAGCCCAATTGTTACACACTCCTCAAAATTCCTGCCCCCTCCTGTGCTTAACATCCAAGCGCATAAATTACCAGACTCAAGGAAATGTTCAAACTCCCCTCTTCTGAATCCACTTGGAACAACAGTGCACTGCATTATTTTTGTAAGAATATTTACCTTGTGCCATGCAAGGTCAGCCATTGTTGTTTATGTTTGCATTGCCGATCATTTTCACATAGACCTCGGCCTAATGGAGTCCATGTGTCCACGTTGAGTGCATTATCCCAGCGCCTGTAGTGCCGGGGATCCATTTTCTCAAAACATTTTAAAGGAATCCACTCTAAGTGTTTCCAATAAAGACCTGGTTCAAAGTGCTAATGGCTCGTGTGATCAATACACAAGCTTTTTCCACTGTAAATACCAAAGTTGGTTGAACACATTTAAAGGAAAGCATTAGAATCCATTAAGTGTTCACTTGAATCCAGGAGCTACAATATGATGTTTATGGATGGTGTATTTTGAGCTTCTCATCAAGAAATATCATTCAGTGTAAATAGTTTTGCTCTTATAGATAGTTTGGCCCATCCTACATGGAATTACACGACATTGATATGTATCAAATATAAAAAATATAGTAATATTTTCCAGTAACACATGTACAAAACCAAAAGAAAAACATCTACTTAAATAAATCTGTCTTTATGTTGAAACATGTCATATAAATTAGGTACCAAATAACAGAAGAAAACATGAACTTTTCACAGTAAAAATAGCTCACCAAACCTCTTCTTTAGACTGTAACTGTACAAGAATAAATAAGTATCCAGGGACACACTGAGTTTTCCAAGAAGAGATCACGTGATGATTCATCATCAGCTCTCTGTAACTGTTAAAGGTAATTTGGATTAAATCCCAGAAAAGACAGACTTCACTCTTGTTTTATCACTGTTGTTTTTTTTTTACAGATTGCCCACCACAATCACTGCATAATATCCTTTTAGTCAGCCTGTTTTCTTCCATGTCACATAGTTGATCTGAGCATCTTCCAGTGAACCTCCCATGCTTCCCATCCTATGTAACCCACCTTTAGGCAACATTAGTCCTATATAGACTGCTGTACTGTTGAAAGCTTTTGCTGAATAATGAATTTGTTGATCAGTTGAAAGGTAATTGCCAATTATTTTTGTTCAAGTTAGTCATTTATCAAGCAAAAATGCCAAATATTAGCCATTTTAGGCTCCTCAAATATCTGTTTCATGGACTGACAAGAAACAATTTGAAAACATGAGCTACTGACATGAGAAATTATGATTTTCAAATGCCAGATAATTGATTCTCTTAATAGTTGTATTCAAAGAGAAAATATCAAAATCCTCTGAATGCAGAACAGATGCTTCAGTACCGACACCTGTCCACATCTCATCTTATATTGGGCGACTGTGCTAAACAAACAACAGACCAAAACAACAGTAGCAGAAGCCCATTTGCATCCTGTACTCAGCTGCTAAAAACAAGGGCAGCTGAATCTCTGCCTAATGCACAACACGGTGGAGGAGATGAAAGCTCGTCTCCAGCAGCGTGTCTGGTACTCAGCCTGTCTCAGATGAAGTGTAATGACGGATCTGGAGAATAGGAAGCCCAGGGATGTTGTTTTTATTCAGGTGATTCTAAGAATAGGACGGCTCCCAAAAAGTCCCCTCACTGTCTGTGTTTACACGGCTCATAATTGGCTTAATATCTGAGGTAATTTGTGCCGTAATGATGCAGGATCAGTCAGCGGGGCACGTGTTCAGCCTCTAACCACGGTTACTCCCCGCTCCCCTCAGCATCATCGTGTGTTTGTGACCACTGCCTCCTCTAAACACTATCAGTTACTCAGAGACAACCTGCGTCAAGTGTGTGTTTTTGTGTGTGAGTGTGTGTTTGGGGATATATGTGAGGGTGAATTATTGATGCAGTGTAAATCCAATCTGCCTCATGGCAGGTGCGCCGTGTGCTGTTTGCTGCGTGTGTGTGTGTGTGTTTTAGTGTGTGTGTGAGACATTGTCAGAGAGGAGGAAGGAGCAGTGCTGTAATTAAAAGGCAGCACAGTCTGCAGTCCTGCCCACACAGATTCAGCTATAGGCACCCAGGCTATAGGCTCAGTGCAGTTTGCATACACACATGACCACCACACACACACATAAATAAAACTATCCATCCTCCTCACTGTTCCCTCCCTTTAGCTTCAGTTGTGCATTACAGTTTGTCTCTCCTCCTCCTCTCACCCTCTCTCTCTCCCGCTCTTTGTACTCTTTCCTCGCTCCCACAAACTTCACATTGTGCCACACTCGAGCTGCAGCAGTCTGTTTTTGTGCAGCATGCAGACAAGCTGCTAGAAGCCGAGCAGTGATATCATCCCATTGTCCCTGTGCTGTCACCTGCACCAGAGAGCATGCGGCCCGGGAAGAAGAGGTGGAAGGAACAGGGGAGAAAAGAGGCAGAGGATGAGGAGTCTTTGGAGGGATGGAGGACTGTGTGGTCCTCCTCCACTGGGCCAGACAGAAGCTGCAAAGACGCAGTCTTTTGGGGCAAACAACCGAGAAGGCCAAGCAGTAATCATGTCCGTAGCACCAGGGTCAGAGCCTGTATTTACTCTCATCTGAAACACGTTACAGACGAGTCTGTGTTTCTAATTAAACAGTTTGGGTCAATGTTTTGCACCCAGCCTTTATTTGTTTGTCCCGGCCGCTCATCCAGCTGTTATTTGAGAATTTACAGTGCACACACACACACACACACACACACACACAC
>CAFUXE010003093.1:727871-820541 GCA_903364295.1 Serranus cabrilla
AGGGAATCAGCTCGTCTCTCTCTACTGTCACTCAGTCACAGCAGACACGGCGAGGAATACACAGCCACTGGGATTATGACGACTGAACTATGCTCGCACACAAACTGACAGGATTTATTATCACTGACACAGATAAAGGTGTGTATTCTCTCTTTTATTTTAGGGTGTTTTTATGCCACTTGTTGTGTAGAAGGTGCAGCGTGATGATCTGCAGTTTAGTCCAAGTCAGGTGCATTTATAGGTAACGTGTTGAACATGTTTCAGCACTTGTGAATGGAAATGAATACTCTTTATCTTAGAGTCTTCTGCAGAAACAATAATTCAATCTAATCTTCAAAAATTCTGATAATCAAACCATCATTTAAGTTATTTTTTAAGGAGAAATTCTGTTGGTGCAAGATTCTCAAACAGAATGATTTGCTGCTCCTCTTTTATATCATTGTAAATTAACATTTACAAAGAAAAAACGGACATTTGACGATGTTTGCTTGAGCTTTCAGAACTTATAACAGCCTTTTTTCACAGTTTAGCACAGGGTTTTACCAGAATCTATCATAGTATAAAAACCGTTATCTTTCTGTGGACATTTGCTCATCTACGGTTTTAAAATCCCAAACTAGTGCTGCAAGTCAAGACTTTTTTCCATTTTTGATTAATCTGATTATTTTGTCTATTAATTTATTGATTCTTTTGCCTAAAAATTTTTAAAAATTTTGAAAAACGGCCATCCAAGTTTCTCAAAGTCCAAGGTGTCATTCAAACCCAAAAGATATTCAATTTTATGTGATATAAAGCAGAGAAAAACAAGAAATCTCCATATTTAATAAGCTAAAAACAGAATTTAATACCTTTTTTGCATGCAGTTAATTACTTTAATGATTAATCTCTCAAAATAGTTCGCAATTATTTTTCTGTCAGTCAACTAAACAATAAGTCAACTAATTGTTGCAGCTAACAATGAATTCATAAGGAATAAATCTCGAGTTGCACCCTTGAAGATTTGAAAACTGTCTAATAAAACAGTAAATCCAGTTTGTTTGTCTTCTATCTGCAGCCTGCTGACATATTGACAGGTGGAGATTTGAGGATATTTCTTGCAGTGTGGTAAATTCTCTCTTTTTTTTGCAGCGAGCTGTCCATGGGAGCCTGTTTCCTCTGACAATCAGCTGTGTTATTAACATTTTCATGGATAGTTTGCACTTTTCCCAGCTCTTGCATGTCAACACGTCGTCTTTATTCTGCTGTTTATTCTGCTGAATCCCAGCTTGCCTTCAGTCTAATGGCATAAAAGCACATCTCTGTCTCTGCGAGCCGTGTCCCGTAATGTAAATTCATCATAGGGGAAGAGTGTGTTCCGGCTCTAATTATTTCTCCCCTCTTTGGCGGTAATGATGCTTCATCGGGAGAGCGCTATCGTCGGCAGCCACACTCTGCCTCTCATTAGGCAGGAGTCTAAAATTAAACCCACAGGCCGCTACGCCGGTGCTGAGCCCTCTTCCCCTCTCTGAGGACACACACACACACATGCACACACATCAAAACAACACAGCCTGCAGGAGAAAACCAACAGACTCTCATTAGAGGAACGTGTGACAGTACCTGGCATTATCTGCAGTGAGCCGCGCTCGTTCAACCCGACGACATCTCACTCACTGGACTCTTTAGTGTAATGTGATAATAAAACACGTATAAGGCAGAAATACAGTCAAGTGGCTGCTGTAGCTGAATTACATTAACAGCATTAATTCATATATGTCAGCATATCCATGTTACTAAATACTAAATATTTCATATCGGTATTTATATTCATAGAGATGTATTTCATAAAAGATATTCTCATAATGTATCCGCCCCAGATTTATTATTTATGTTGCAATTACTTTTTGGCCACTTGGGGGCAGCACTACAAGCTGGAACCATAACACTGATATATTATCACCTTTTAATTGCGTTGTAAGCAACATTAGAATTCATTTGGTTCATTGTTCACTAACCCCTGAGTGAATTCTCTGTGTCTTTCCATCTATTTTTGTCTCTGTGACTTTAGTGGAGGGCAGGTTGTGTGTGCGCTGTGGATTTATCTGACCTTTTTCTGCTGAAAACAGCTTTCGGCTGCAGGAAAAGACTCTGATGTGAGAGTGAACCAGAACATTAAAGTGGGCTATAAAACCATAACAGGTGAAAGACACTAAAATCTCCCAGTAAAGCTGAGAAAACTGCAGAGTCAGGTGATAATTTTACCTCCATCAAGGAAGTAATGCTTTCGGTTCAGTTTGTCTGTCTGTTTGTCAGCAGGATTATGGAAAAACTGCTGGCCTGATTTTCATGAAAATTGGTGGATGAATGTATCATGGACCAAGGCAGAAACCAATCCATTTTGCAGCTGATCTGAATTATAGGGCATATACACAATATTCATTTTCATTAAAAGTGCAGTATGCAATTCTGGAGAAACATAGTTGTTTGCTGAGTCTCATCCCAGGACATTAAAAACTGACACTTTGGTATTTTCTGACTCAGCCATCAACTCTCCTTCCAGGGTCTTAGAATAATCTGAAAAAATAGCTTTATGGCTCACTTGATCTGTTTGTTTTTTGCTCTTTATTGTCACACAAATACTGGAAACAGCCATTAACCTGTTGAGGAATAAAAAACAATACATCTTCATTGTAAGACAGAAAAAAAACTTCACAATTCCAGACATGGGACCTTCCAGTGAGCATGTGAATGCACCATCGACCTTGCTGGAGCTCTGAGTGTCTTTCTAGTTCTTTATAAATGACATTACACTGCATTACGATAAGTGATCCAATTCATGTTATACAGTACAAAGTAATTTGGTACATTTTTAATGTTAACATATTGATCATATCATATGATTAGAGCAGCTTTAAGTGTCTATAAAACAAGTTTTCCTCCAGTTCTCCGTACAGTGTTCAGTATTCATGAACGATTCATCTGTCTGTCATGTTTGTCAGCACTCATGACACGAGAGTGCTCCCCAAAGTATTGAGGGCGCCGCGCGTCTCTCACTGTGAGGTGTTTTGTAGTCCTGCTCATTGCCCACTGTCGGCATTCACTCTTTTTTTTAGCCTCCGATCCTCTTCTTATCACCATGGCAGCCGAGCCGGACTCAGCTCAGCTCGCCTCTGTGGTGTCGAAGGGCAGAGGTGGGGTGGCGGGATGGCTGGCTCGATGTCATGGGGGGAGGCCGCTTTTTGATGGGATCAGCTTTCAGCTCATTCAAACAGGATATGGAAAGGTCATTTTGTTGTTGTGTTTTATTCATGGGTCTCAGCTGTAATCAGATGTTTCACTGCCGTGGAGCAAATGCACCGTGAGACGGAAACAATCCTGCAGGACTCGATGATAGCTGAACTGTGTTTATGTGCACAGGTACGGTGTCAGCACAGGTGTCAGCAGTATTACAGTGTGAGGCTGTGGGTGAATAGCATGTATGTCAGTGGTTTTTAAAATCTGGGTCAGGAGCTTTTCAAATTCACGTCTGTGGGAAGACCAGATTTTCTCTTGTGATATTCTCTAAGAAGCAATATGTTATTGGCTACGGTGCAATGGCTTTCTGAATCCCTGAATAGCACAAAAGGTTGAAGTAAATAAAGTGGGCTTAAGGAGAATAGCATGAAAGAAACACCTCAAATGTTTTTAGACAAGCTTACAGATGCTGCAGAATCGAATTTTTGGCGGCGAGACAAAACGTGGATCTTGAGAGAAAACAACTGAAGCAACCACAGCTGTTATTTGTGTGGAACAGAATTAATGTAAACCTGTAGTTTGTATCTGCGTGGCGGTGCAGAAAGCAGTGTTCGTATTTAACCGAGTGGAAGCGGCGGCGGCTCTCAATGGGGCTTCCACACTCCTATTTGGAGCTGCAGACTGAAGTCGATAAGCCTTTCGCTAGAAGTAAATTGGATTGGTTTCTTCAATCATTTCTCCCATCGATTCTGACAGGTGTGTCTGTGTTCAATGTGACAGTGTTTGAGGGAAAGAGAGGAGAGGATTGGGCATGAAATAAAGGAGGGAAGGACCTAATGGGAAGGTAGGGAAGAGAATAGATGTAATGTAAGGAGATTATTAGAGAGGAGGAGGAGGAGAGAGAGAAAAAGGACAGGATAGGTTAAGAGAGGACATCTGATTCTTTTCTGGTCTGTGACCCCATGTGAGGAGATAATCGGAAAGGACAAGAAAAAAGGAACACAGAGGAGGACAGAATAGATCAGGACAGGGTACCTAAGCCTTTTCTGACATTTCACAATAAGAGCATGAAGTAGTCATGTGAAATGTGCTTTGGTACTTTTAACAGCATGCGTTGTGGATAAATCTTTATTTTTCTCACAAATAAGGCAAAAAGAGCGAGGAACTGGATTTTGTTACAGTTGCTGCTGTATAAGAAATAGTAATAAGTAAGTCTGTAAATTAAATAGAGATAGAAAAAGCGTTGGAATATGGAAATATAGACATTAATTTCAGGTTAATAGATATGTATAATTATGTAAATATGTAACAACAGTGTGACAAATTAAATTACTGCACATGATTTCTATAGAAAGTCCATATTGCTTCTCGTTCAGACACAATAAAAACAAGGTTTTTAAGTTCTTTAAACTATGAAAAAGTTCCTCTGGTCTGTAAATTCCTTAAATATCATCCACAAGACTTTCTGCATTGGGGTTCATGCTTTTAAGTCAACAGTGTTTTTTTTTTTTAAAGTCTGACACAGAAATCAGTATCAGTCTCAAAAAGCCCATATCAGTCGAGCTCCAGTGAGGAGATTATTAGACAGAAGAGAAGAAGACAAAAGAGGACACAGTGTGAGAGGGAGGACCAGAGGACAGGAGGAGACGACAGTAGATAATGGGAGAAGGAGGAGAATAAGAGAAAGTCTAGAGACGAAGGCGATCTGGGAGATGAGACACGACAAGAAGAGAGACGAAGGGAGGAGACGAGTTTCTCATCCAGCTCTCAGCAACAGGCTTTTGTGTCTATCAGTTTGGATTACACACTCCTGCCTCTGAAAATCCATGTTCACACTTTGGGTTTGCACAGCTTGGATGTTTGCTTTCTTTTCACCATCAAAAACCTGTCTCAGTTGGAAGTGATTTAAGTACATTTCCAAAAGAGTCAACACACTCAAGGCTGATTATGCATTTAAAAAAAAAAAATCGTTCCTTTCACAGGACCAAGCGTTTGATAAGGAGGAGAGATTTCATGTCGGAACATCCCGGCGTTTAATCTGTGGTGTGACTGTGACAGAGCAGAGACTTCCAATATGAAAAGGATTTTAGCAGATTATATTAAAACCAAACACGGAGTAGTAGGCCCATTGTGAAGTCAAACTGATGTACGAGATGTCGGGAAATATGCAAACTGCAGCCGTGCAAAACTTTCTCCCCAGAAACCTTATTAAGAAAGATTGTATTTTCCTTTCTGGTTGGTTTAAAGTCCCCCGGTTGTTCCTCCAAAGTGGGAGCAAAGAAATCTGAATTATGAATACTCAAATTTGTTATTCTCTCCCATTTTTGTTCAACCAGATTGAAGAAAAACCACAGAGGAAGAAGAAGAAGAAGAAGCAGACAACTGGCCAGGGAGGAGGAGGAGGAGAGAGGAGAGTTCTGGTAAGTTGGAAACCATTTCTGTCAGACTTTGAATCCATTTTTTTTCTCATCACATCGTCTCCACCAACATCATCATTTTCCAAAACAGTGTGAACTTCCTGCCTCTGGGAATCAAATGTTCTTGTTCTTCTCAAAGGCATTTCCCCTCCCGTAGGATGTGAACACACACACACAAATGTCAGCCTGTTTGGCATGCCTGGCAAGTGTCTCCAGTCCAAATATCTTCATCTGTGCTGCTGCCAGAGCGTGAATGTATTAATATGAGCGCTCTCTGTAGAGCTCCGAAGTCCCCAAACGACTTTCCGAGGCTTCGACTCTTCCTCTCTGCGTCTCTGTTGTGATGCCTGCTCCTCTGCTCTCTCTGTAAGGCAAAGGTCAGCGCTTGCTTGACTGGCATTTGTCCACTGGCATCGTGTCTTTTTGTGTCGGCCTCCATTTTGGCAGCGAGCTTTGGCAGGGAATAAAAAAAAAAAAAAAAAGTGTTTCTAGTGTCCAACTGTCTGTTTGATGCATATGGTTGTCACAGTAACACACCCTGTGATCCTTGCTCACTGCTGTGACAGTGGGCGTCAATACCTAGAAATCACAAAATAGCACTTAGAGGCTATATTGTGCAGAGTGCCGCTCTCTTAGTGACACATAATGTGTCGTAATGGAGCGCGCAGAGGTGGGAAAGTTCCCTAATGGCAGTCGCACAATTAAGAGCTAAAGTAGGTCCCTTAAGCACAAGGCCTCAGTGTGCATTAGAGCCCAGAGAATTGACTCTCAGCTCACACAGGTTTTTTTTTTTTTTTTTTTTTTTTTTTTTTTAAATGACCCTCAGTAACCTTTGGCTCATCCCCTGATTCGGTGGTGCTGAAAGTGTGTCTGTGATTCAGCGGGGAGTTGATCTAATGCTCTGTGAGTGGAGGTGACACGGTGTGATGTGTGTCCACCGCCCAGTGGAGTGTGAAGGAAGGATCCCACCTCGGCCTCGCAGCACGCCGCGGCCGGGCGGAGAGGCTGCACGCACAGCTGAGTGGAGAGTTAAGGGACTCTGACGGCTCTGAGCTCATCTACCTCCACTGTTGGTGCTGCGCTTGTTTTATTTTTGGGCGATGGGGGGGCGGGTTCGCTCTTCTCTCAGTTTATCCATTTATGCGCCTATTTCAATCTTTCGCCTCGGCTCTAGCCGTCCGTCAGTCTGTTTGTCTCCGAATCTCTCATTCTTTCCGTTTTCTCCCCTGTCATCCCGCTGCGGCAGCTCGGTTGTTGTTGTGAATGTGTGCTGCAGGCCAGAGAGGCTGAGTCCACATTTTTTCAATGGCCGAGTCATAGAGGGCCACACTTAGGAGCTGCAGACCGAATTTGCAGTTTGAAACACAGTGAGGCGTGAAGCGTCCATTGTGAGCAGCAGCATTCAGGTCCCAGGCGCTTCAATAGAAGGCCGCAGAGGTTTCTGTTTACCTCCATAGTGCTGTCTTTCACCAGTTTCTCTCACATGGCCATCAGGGAGTGTGCTATTATTGTTTGTGTTTGTGTGTTTTGATGCCAAGTGGGGGAAGGTAGGAAGCAGATTGGGGTGCAGCCAATCAGAGCTCTGCCTCTATAGAAGAGCTATGATATTGTTAACTCTGCATGAGCATGGCTTTTGATTGATTACATAATAAACTGCAGGCAGAAAGTTTTTGCCGATTGATTTATTTTCCATTTTGACTCGGCTCCAGCACATTGGATCTGAAGTGAAAACGTGACTGTGGGGTTAAAGTGCTGACTCCAGCATATTGCATACTGGAGGAACAGAAGAGCGCTTTAGCCCCTTTTAAAGCCCCAATTTTTAGCCGAGTGCTGCAGGACAACAATCCCCAACACACAGAAAAGCCAATTGTGGAGTTTCATGGCCAAACTTGTGATTGTCCCCCCCGACCTCAGGCCAACTCGTCATGTGTTTCACTTGCTCGGGACCAGACTGAAGGCAAAAAGCCCCTGAAACGAGCAAGAAGTGCAGATGGCTGCAGTACAGGCCTGGCAGAGCCGCACCACGCAGGGAAGATGCCAATCCTCTAGTGATGTCTGTGCTTCACAGAAACCAGACAGTCATTTTCTGCAGAACATTTGCAACCAAATATTTAATATGATGAGATATTTAAAGAAAAAAAACCCCAGTATGGTCCAAGTAGATATTTGGGATGTTTGTTTGTTGCATGGGGCTACATGGTGGTGTAGTGGTTAGCACTCTCGCCCCATGAGGGTCACGGGTGTGACTCCAGCTTGTGGTTCTTCTGTGTACAGTTTCTATACTGGGGTTTATTGGTGACTAAATGGCCCGTAGGAGTGAATGAGAGCCAATGGTTGTCTGTCTCAGCCCTGTGATAGTCTGGTGACCTGACCAGGATGCACCCTGCAGGTTGCAAAGTAAACAAATCTTTATGTAACAAGACCTAAATGCACACAAACATTTAATTATAATTGCATTGACATATATGGGACCATCTGTTTTAAATCCCCTCAAAAACGGACATGGCATTTTGGAAAGTCTGATGCATACTTTCTCCAAAAAAAACATACTTGTACCATTTAGTTTTGAATAACCGACTTGCCAAATGAAAACACAGAAGACTGGATTGTGAGCCGCTGACTCTCTCACAAATCCGTCCCATTAACACCAGCGTACAGTGAAGCAGCCGCTTTCACGCATGAGGTTAGAAAGCAGTCATATTACGCGGCAGCGGCAGTTCTCAGATCAGATGAGCTGCAGATGAGTAAAGGGATTCAAACAGGCGCAGCGGGCCCCTGGGCTGCTCCCAGCACACGTCGATTCAGATGAACGCGTCAAGATATTTCTTAGGTAACGCTTTGATACGAGCCTGACAATCCTCTGACGGTCTCTGTGTCAACACTGCCGTCTGTGCATGTTGTGTTTAAGAGCTTCTGTGTGTGAGAAACGGGGTTGGTGTGTGGGTGTGATTGAGTGGCTGTGTGTGTGTGTGTTTTTCAGCGTCTCTGTGGCCATATGAGAAGCAGAGACAGGGAGGTGCTGGGAGACACAGCTAAAGTGTCAGAAAGAAGGACATGAATAAACAAATAGATGAATAGATGGATACAAAGACAGTGAGGGAGAGAAAGAGGCTGAGTGATGTGAAAGAGGTTGGTGAGGCCCCTCCTGAGGGGCTTCTCCATCTTGCAGGGTTGTGGAGAAAGCCGGCTTCATGCACAACTGACTCACAAACTGCTCGGCGGACAGCCTGCAGACTCCGAGGAGACACCGTTCTATATCTGGCTCCGCATCTCCATCTTTATTTTTCTTTTCCCAACTCTTTTTTTCACCTTCTCTCACCTGCACAACCTTCCTCCAGGCCTCGTTCTACCTTCACTGCCCTCTCTGTCCAATTATCTGATCCAGACTCAGATTTTTATTATTCGCACTGCTGGATGCATCTATACTCTTTTCCTCTGCATTCATTCGTCTGTTGTCTATTGTGACAAGCTGATTAATCTAATATTGAAGCCCAATTCTCTCTGTTGTCTGACTTGTTTGTCAGTATGCCTGAGAAATCTGAGACGAAAATGTACACCAGGCAATCATTTGGTACATTCCAGCTTGGAAAGCCATCATAAAAAGCTGTAAGAGAAGTCTGAAACTTCTAGTGCAGAGAGAAAACATGCTGTTACATTTAAGCAGATCATATTTTATGTTTCACAACCACTAGCGCTGTGTCAGCCACTGCCAGTTACAAGCTAACAAGAAAACAAACAACAAGTTAATTACACTTACCATCTGATATGTCTGCTAGCTGCTGCTTTTCAGACTCCTCATCCAAGTCTGGAGCCTCAAAATATATGGCTGAATCTGTCCGATGTTTCCAATGGAAAAAAGTCCAGATCCAGAATCTATCAGGAAGAGATAGATGAGTAGAAGTGCTTCCAGCCCATTTTCAAAGATGTTTTTTCATTTCTAAATTGGAAACAGTGGTGGAAATGGCAGGTCCTTTCAGTGTACTGAATCACTAGAATCAGTTCATTAAAAAGATTCACATTAAAGATTCGTTCACCAAATCGTTGCGTTAAACTGGAGCTACGACTGCGTATCAGAACTCACTGAGCTCAGTTCTGAACTGTGAACGGCCGTTTGTGAATTAGCCAAATAGCTGAGAAATCAGCTGGATATAGCTACAGTTTGCCAACTGAAAGCTGCTGTAACAATCACATATATTTTCGCAGCACTGTTGAAGTTGTTCGGTTCATTCACTGCAACAATTCATACTTAGCCTAGTATTTAGTTTGATACTATTTAAGTTTAAGTATTGAAGCCAGCAGCCGGTTTAGCTTTAGCTTAGCATAAGGATGGACCACAGCTAGCCTTGCAATGTCAAAACTGTTTTGGAGTTATATGCTGGAAGCAGTTATAGTAAATATAGTTAAAGTTATATTTCTTGGCCCAAGCCAGGTGAGCTGTTTCCAGTCTTTATGCTAACTAAGCTAAGCTAATGGCTCCTGAGCACACTCACACAAGAGTGGTTTAAATCTTCTCATTCAAGTCTCCATAAAAAAAGAGCCACGGAGTGTATTTCCCCATGTTTCAGACTGTTTCTCTAACACAGTGGTTCACTTCTTGTTTCAAAGATTTGGATCTTTGAAACAAGGAACTGGATTTCCCGCTTGAGCTAAAGAAAAAAAAGATGTTCAGACAGAATACTTGACTGTCCTGAGAGGACAGGTGTGTTTTTGAAGTAAGAAGTAGAGCATGTAGTCCACTCAGCTTTAGTGTTTTCATCCTTTATATAAACAGAGCGATAGGAATAGAGAGAGAGCACAGGTTATATTCAGCCTACTGATGGTTCCACACATAACCAGCGAACTACCTTGAAGCTTATGTTCCTTTTTGGATCACGCTTTAATTGTCCTTGCCAATTTTCTATCTCGGAGAACAGAATTTCATGATTAAAGGTCTTTTTGTTTCATTTTTTTATTTGACTCGATCTGGCTCTGATCCTTCGTCACTCTCGGGGTGAATCCTGAGTATCAACGTGGCTCCAGGACAGAGAAGATTGTCCTCACGCCATCATAAGCTGCTGGGATCTATCTGTTTGGAGGGGCCTCGAAGAAACCAAATGATTTATGTGGCTGTTAGGCGTGGGTCCTGGTCCAAGGCCAAGTCTATCTGCTCATCAATATAAACAGCCTGCTCTCCGGGCGTTGTGGCGGAATACAAATGGCTGAATTTAGATGTAACCCCTCGCTCACCTGCATCTCAGCCAATTCTAATGAGAAATTTCTCTCTACCTGCTCTGAGAGAGAGAGAGAGAGTGAAGGAATGAGATGAACATGAAATGTGAAAGCACACTGAAATAACATGCTATAAACAGACTTCTGTCCCTGGATTCCTGCTGCTTCTTAAATAACTTCAAGGCTCTATTTAACAATATTTATTCATTTTTTTTCTTCTCAACTGTTTGGATTATTTTGTTAAAATGACAGAAATTCAAGTTATGCATTTTTGTGCATTCATTAAATTCCTTTAAATCGTGAGGAATCTAAATCCAGTATAAAACCCACTTCTTGAATCTAAATATTTTTGACTTGCTTATTTCATATCCTCGGGCTTACAGCAGCTTTCAGGCAATTAACTGAGAAAATTAAATAAACAGCCTTTACTGCTGTTTTCACCTACTCGTTTAATGTTTAAACCTCATTAGAGTGTGTGTGTTTACAGTATTACTGACATCTTCCTGACTGTGTTTGTAATGTAATTCTAGCATATTTATACTAAGTCTGACCTAAAATTGAGTATGAAGAGAGAAGAAATGCTTGTTTAGTCGGCTAGATTAATTTAAGTATGAGACATCCAGTGAGTCACAGTAAGAGGCCATTTAAAACCATTCAATGAAATCACATTTAACACTAAAGTATCTAATAGTTTTAAGGTGTCTCATAATAACACTGGAATGTATTTAATTGAGCTGAAGATTTCATGTTGATTTACATTTGTGATAATGTAGCTTGGACGGTAACGTTGTAGTGCAGAGTGGATGTGTTGCTCTCCTGTCTGTTTAGACTTCCTGATTCCTAACTTCACCAAAACCCAATTTTATATGGTTATTTTTATTCAGACAAAATTCTGGTGTATGTTTTGTGGCTTCTTTGGTTAAATGCAACCAAAATAAAAAAACATTTCTATACCAAAACCAGAGACAATAAAGCATTTATATAGAAAATTCCATTCATAGATAGATAGATAGATAGATAGATAGATAGATGACAGAGTTTTCCAATTCTTGAGGATTAAAATACACTAAAAAGCCCTCTGACTTTCCACTGTGGTCCTCTGTTGCAGCACAAGTCGGCATAATGAAAAGGAGTGTCAAGCAAGACTAACTTTAGAGCCATAAAACACAAAGATGACTGTAACAGAGTGTACACCTGCATTTGAATCCCACTGTTTAATGTTTATACTAAAGTCAGGGGAGCATAAAATGCGTTTATTCATTCATCATGTGCAGACAGCGGCGGCTGAGGTGGTTCCTGCAGAGAGACTCCACCATTATCTGTTATGGCAGTAATTCATTCTTCTGTCATGTTTGACCCTGAGGCCACAAACACACTGAAACACCCCTTGGTCTCTTCGCTGGAGGCGAGTCACACACACCTTGTCCCGCTGCCTGACCTCCCGGCGGCGACCTTTTTCTACACACGCAGCGAGCGACAGGCGCAGTCAGAGGAACCTCGGCTACATCCTCACCCAGCCATTAGCCAACACTCAGCAGACACTTCTCCTGCATTAGCGACCAGTCTCACCCCGTCAAACACACAGACACAGGACAGAGGCTGTTAGCGGAAGCCTGGTGGACTGTTAGTGTTAAACGGGAGCAATGTTTCCTCCGGAATCACCATTTGACAAATGAGGGCTGATGGAGCACTTCTTGTCCCGGCCATTATTTCTGATGGGGCCAGACGATCTGTAGGGATGGAGTCCTGTTTGTCTGAGCTGCGACGCCCTCTCGGCCAAACACCGAACCCACTCGAAACACACTCAAACTCTCCACATGGTGGATTTAAAAGGGAACATTTCTAAGCTGTAACACCAGGAAACCTTTAAGCTTTTTAGTTTCGAGTCTCTGGTGAGTTTTCACGTCACATAAAGGGACTTCCTTTATGAAAAAGCGAAGTTCATTAGAATCATTAATACTCATTAGCCAATATTTCAGTCATCCAAACCCACGAGACCGATGTTCACGCTACGCCGTGTGTGAAACGCCATCAGTCGGTCACCACCAGGGGCTTCCTGTTGTACTCTTTAATCTTCAAAATTCTCTCTTTAAATTCACAAAAAAACAGTGCTTCAAATAAAACGGGGTCATCCAATTACTTGCTGACAAAAAAAAAGATACTTCCATTCGCTTAAGGGAGATGTTATCTCTCTCCCTGTTATTTCATTTTTGGTAAAATATCACAAGTTTCTCAGCCTCAGAACTTAATTAGATCAAATTCCATCAGAAGTGTTCGAATGGGGGAAGATTTGAAATGAAAATTCACGGCGCCGCAGTTTAAATACAGTGAGAGGAGTTTACTCAGGGATATCTTTGATGGATTGTTCGAGTTCCCTGAGTTGTTTGTTGAGTTTAGCATATGAAAACCTGACTCGTGAAATAGAGTGGCCATAGCTCAAGCCAGTGTAATCAAAGCTCATTCAGACTTGGCTGAAAGAGTGTTTGGATCAGTGCAGCTGGCACACACATTATTTTCACGTTAGGCAGCATTTCTTCATGTTATCGTGGTTTCACGTGGATTATATTCTGTATAATTCAGTTTTAATACACTTACAGGTTGTGTGTCTAGTTTCACTGCTTATGCATGAACAGTGACTATACAAGTGATGGTAATATTTCTAGTATTCAACCAAAACCAGAAGTGGCTCTTCAGGTTGATTAATGCATCAATAGACTTTTAAATGCCAGTGATTTTGATGATACTGCACATGCAGATTAATTAAGTCTTTCATCAAGCAAATTTATAAACCTTGTATAAAATGTGTTGGCTTAACTTTACAAATGTGTTTGGCTGTTTATGTTATCACCAAAAAGTCAATAACTAAAAAAGAACTAACACAAAAAAATATTTGAAAACTAAAAGTATGACGAAATCCATTAAAGTTGTTAAAAATAAAACTTATTAGAAAAAAAATGTGTATTAGAGGTTCTCTACAAATAAGGATTGCTATTATTATTATTAATATCATAAATTATTATCATTTTAAATAATATTTTCAGCTTTTGAAGTTTTTTTGCACTGTTGGCAACCATTTTTCCTCAACCAAAACAAGACAAAAATGTAATAAAAATGTATCTTTGGCATCTAAAACTTTGACAGGATTATGAAATGTTACGCCAACAAATACAAACTTAATGATGTGAAGGATAAACAAAAACACATATAAAATCAGTTACACATGCAACTGCAAAACTGCACATTTATGCTCCTGACTGTTTTACTTGTTGCACTAAAATGCAGGATCTTATATTTCTGTAATATTTTATCTTAACTTTTCCAAAACAGTAACGATAGTTAATCAATAAAGAAAATACTCATCATCATATTTTAAAGCTTTAAAGTTTTATTGTGTAAAAAGTTCCTCATAGATCCTTTGATGAGTCTTGATGAGATCTTTTTTTTTTTCAAACTTGTGTAGCATTTTGGAAGGGTTAACTCCTTATTGTGTCTTTCATTAAAAAAGGACCATGATTTGATTTTCTCACAATTTGAAAGGACTATTGTTTGTGTCTTCTATGTCTGAAATTGGATGGTGAGTCCTTTTAGAGAGCAGCGAAGGGGAAATGATTTGTATTCACCTGCCGTATGTGAATGGAGCTGAGGAGGGGCTGAGAGAGGGAGAGAGAGAGTGAGGGGGGGCAACTACATAGTGCTTCCTTTATGTGATAATGGATTGCTCTGACATTCACACACATTGTGGTGTGGTGTGTCTATCACTCAATACTTACTAACTCGTGGGATGAATGGCAAATTTTAAAGACATGCCATTAAAGAAGTGTCTTGCAGTGACACAACAGGTGACAGTGATGTGTTGCATGTCTCTTTCATGCATCACATGCAACATACGTGTCCGTCATCATGCGTTTCCTCCTGCAAATGAATCCTTTTTCTCGTTTTCTTTCTTTTTTCTTTTTTTTTTACGTAACTGCACTCTCTTTTATTGGTCCGGCTGGGCAACTGGATTCTTCTGTCAGCTGCACAAAAGAGACAAAGTGGAACCGGGGACGGGCAGTAATGAGCAACTCCTCTTACAGTGTTACATATGGACCGGCCTCGGTGTGGGGAAGCCTTCTGGAGACAATGGAGGGTTTTGAGAGGTCTAGAGCCCTCTGAAGCCCCTCTTTGATTGAGTTTCCTGGCACTGGGCTCCAGTGTTGGGGCTGATTGTGGAGTGGGAGCTGTGGGTTTAAGGAGGGGGTGAAGACCCTCCTCTGCGCTGACCTTTCACAGACACAGGTGGGGTGGAGTGAAAGGGGCTTGCGGGTAGGAGGAGGAGGAGGAGGGGAGCTGCAGGAGAGGCCTATTGTGGCGGTGTATGAATGTAGAGGTGGCACTCAATAACACTAGACCTTGCTGCCTCTGTCCACCTGCCGGGGATTTTCTCACCACTACTTTATCACTGGCAAATTACATGTTCTGGTAACAGATTGCTCAAGCTCAGTCAGTCTCCAGGCTTTAGCTCATGTTGCTAGATTTTTTTGCGAGGTGCTAACGGCACAGCTCTGGATGGTGAGTCAACCACTTTGGTCCAGGTTGAAATATCTAAACGATTGTATAGATTGCCATGATATTGTGTACAGGCATGCATGGTCCCCAGAGGATGAATCCTGCTGACAGTGGTGATCTTTGGCTTTTTTAAAATTCTCACTCCCAAATCATCTCACAGATGCTCGGTTCGGGTAATGCACAGAGTACCCTTTGGTTTCATTTTTTGGATGTACAGTACCCACACAGGGTTAATGTTGTGAATTTACACAAATCTACTTGTTTTTTTGCTTAGGCAGGACATGAACACCAGTTTCTGGGGTGAAAGTCCCATGTTTGTTCGACCCATCCCTCCACCCCGACCTCCTCCCTCTGTAGACTTGTTATACCAGGGTTTTCCCGACCATTTTAAAGCTAAGGTGTTGGGAACCACCGAAGTGCAATTAATGTGATATCAATATAGAAGGTGTCAAAACTAATTAAATTACTTTTCCCAGATCTAATTGTAGTTGGCCCCCTGTGGACTTCTTTAGCAAGTTTTGTCTTGAAGCCTTTTCGCTGTTGTCTGCTCAAGCTTTTCCAAATTTCTGTAAGCTGATGTGGTCTAAATACTGGTCCAAAATAATTTGAAGTTTTGTTGTTTCTTTTTTGATGATAAAATTCCTGGAGGAGAACTGACAATACACAACCAGATACATGCACATTCCAGAAATCTATGGAAAACACTGTTTACAATGACTAAAGTACTAGAATAACAGACGTTTTCTATAGTACCACCAATAGGTTAAATGAATGGAGTTGTGTGATGTATCTTGGTAATTGTTCATATGCTTGATTAAGAAGGAACATATGATATAAAGCATTATAGCTGCCAAACATGAGCATGTTAGCATCATCATTGTGATCATGTTAGCATCATCATTGTGATCATGTTAAAATCATTTAGCTACAAATACAACTTCACAGTGCCACTAACACGTCAGTAGATGATATTGTGTTTTGTGATAATGTATACATTTCCAAAAACACTATCAATATTTGATGGTTACATGCAAATATTCATAGCAGACAGATTGCCTGGAAACTGGGGCTACGATGTTGGATGGGACTGTGAACACACTATTCTGCATAACTTTATTTTTCTCTGATTATATGCAGATGGTGGTGTGTTCTTTATACTATGACAATTTCTTCCCAAAACTTGATTACAATGTGCTGATCTGTATCATGATGCATATTGTATTGTCAGATTCTTGCCAGTACACGGCTCTTTTTGTTTTTTTTAAGGCTTCCTGATTAAAATGTCTCTTGTTCTTTCATCTCTTTTACTTGAAATGCCTGAATCCTTTTTTCACACTGTGGAGGAGTTCCAGCACGCTGTTTAGTCTGATTATGTACCAACATGGTCTCAGGGCAGAGAAGATTGTCCTCAGTAACACCGGCCCTCGCCGCCTCTGTCCACCTGCTTCTTTCTCACTGGTAAATTACATGTTCTGGTAACGCGCAGTGGTAAGGGATTGTTCCAGCCTACAGTCAGTGTTCATGCTTTGTTATCTGATGTTGTCGGCAGATTTTGCTGGACTGAATGGTACCATACAAAGCGTAGAGGGCTCTAAATGACTCATCACTGCCCGCCTGCCTGTACTGTATCAGCACAATTCAAATTCCGACAGAACAGTGTTTATTATACAGTCGCGCTTTTCCAGAAAGGCCTGGTTGCATTAACTGTTGACTCCGAGCAATCATACACAGACACTGTTTCTCTGTGCTACCCCGGCTGACATCGCCCACAGGAGCTCATTTGCTGCAAAACATCACGCCTGCCGGGTTTTTGTGTGTGTCTGAGGTGAACATTTCCTCCACCGCTCGCCGCACACACACTCTTATTGTTGCACCCCCTAAGCTTAAAGTAAACTCCACATATTGGCCCCATCGTGAGAGACCCTTCACATGTGGAGTAAGCCATCCGGTGCAGACACGGTGGCAAACTGAGATTCTAATCATGCCTCTTTTGTTGAACTCAGGGGAGGTTGAGATGTTTTGGGGGGCAGAGCAGATGCCAAGCGTACAGTTTCTCTCCAAGGTTACTTATGAGATGACAAATGGGTCTGGGCCCCTTTTTCCATTTTTTCTCCCCCCTTATATGTCTCTGTTTGATGAGAGGGTTGACATCTTTTTGTCAGCATGGAGATCTGAGAACAGGAGGGTATTGCCATGGATACAGAGTGCCCTTTCGGAGTGCAATTTTGAGTGTCTCTGCTCTGCTGAAAGCTGAATGGAGTATCCCTATATTTAGCTTTAAAACATTTTTCATGGATTATATTGTATAACTGCGATAACAGTATTTGTCTCCACGTATGCATGGGTGTTTCTGTCTGCTGTCTCAAAGGATTTGCTTGTCTTCCCACAGCAGATTGGTTTTATGTTGATTACTTTCTCAAAGCTGTTATGTTTCTGTAGCTAAAGTGTGCTTTGTGACGTTGTATTCGGAGGATTTTGAGAGTCCTTTTAGCTATTCAGGAAGCCAGTCAGCATGCATTCCTCCCACTCTCCTGCATTTACTCATGATAATGAACCTCTGCTCAGCATATGAATAGCCTTACCCATAACACACTCATGTGGCAGGCCAAGCGTACTCGAGCTCCATCTTGAATGTCTGACGTCCTGCACTGACCCACAGACTCTCTGAACACACAAACACGGAGGATGCAAATGGACGTAAGCGAGTATGAAATCACATACGCAAAGCAACATGAGCTTGGCGCCACTGAAACATCTTCTTTTAGGCGTAATTATAGTCTGGGGATCTGCTATCAAATAAAGGTCAAGTTCAGATCCACAGTTGCTCGTTGAGCCTTGTGCTGCTTCCCCTCCTGATCTCGTTTTAATGAATGCTTTTAAAAGTGCTTCCACTCACTTAATTCCCCAGTAATGAGCTACTGTACAAGTCAGGTGTCAGACAAGCGTACAAATGCACTTTGGGGACTTAACTTTTGCCACTTTGCTGCCATTGCTACTTTATTAGCTAATAATTTATAGCTTTTGCTTCATTGTGAGGCCATGGAAAGATTGAAAGACCTCTAATTTGCCTCCAGCAATTATCCTAAGGAGGAAGAGAGGGCCTCACACACCCATCCAATCAGGAGAAGGCTCTCAGAGGAAGAGCTGGCATAATGTGAGGACGTGACTCACCAACTATATGTCATATTTAGCTGGTCTGCAGTGATGAGATTAAAGCAAAAACGCCCTTCGGTTCCATTCAGGTTGAACAGGCAGGGATTTCCTCCTTCACACAGCCGTCCCATCTAGTGGCGCTGCTTCCATCTGCATGCTAAAGAGGAGCTCCCTCTCAGAAGTGCCGGCGCCGGCAGTGATTAGCATTTGGGCAGAGGGGACAGAGAAGCGAATCCCGGAGTGTTTTTGGCGTTTACACGGAGGAAGCTAAGTGAATGCCAATATGTGGAGCTCTGTGAAAGGAGGAGGACCAAACAAATTGCCGGACATGTTGCATTAGTAGCAGATGCCCATTAGCATTATGAGTTGCGGTAGATTGATGGCTGAAGGGAAGTATTGAAAACAGAGTGATATATATTTAAAGAGCTGCTCCAGAGATCTACTATCGCACTTCCATCAAGTTTGTGGTGAAAATCTATGAAGCAAAACCCAAAATAAATCCTGACTTTTACTTCCTAAAATACGCCAAACTTAAAAAAACACTTTCCATAATGCAACCTGATTGTTTTTGCTGGTGAATGTCCACATTTTTAACTCCACATTGCAGTTTTTACCTTATGCTTTGCGTTAGAAACGTCTCCAAACTCAAGTTTAAACTTGTGATCCTGATGTGTAAAACTATTGGAGGTTTATTATTCGGAAATGCACAAATAATGTGGATCGGATGTCCGGTTATCAAAACTAGTTTGAACTTGCAGCATTCATCCAACAGGAGAGAAAAGAGAATATTTACACTGGAGCAGATGAATGAGAGATCCTCACTTTATTGTCTGGCTTTGTACAGTGCACATGAAAGGACCACGGCGTGTTTTTGAGCTGTGGGGTCTCCCTGAACAACAGGACCCCAATTCATATGTTAACCACACCAATTATTTGCATACGGCCCCCCAATTATAAAAGCTAATGAGAAGATTATGGGAAAACGCATGCTGAAGCTGAAGCCCGCGGAATTTCCATTGTGATCCTGTAGCTGCATATACGAGGCCTCTGAGAGGTATTAGTCAAAGCCACTGAACATTCGACCTCATGCATCATGGCTGTAATTCAAGTCAGTGCTTATGCCTGTCCACTACATTAGCCATAAATATCTGCAGCTCATGGACGCACCGCAAATAAAGACAGTAGAAAACACCCTTCGGACTATTTATTTCTCTCCGCCGTGACTCGTTCTTGTTGCAAGTTTGCAGCAGCGTGAGTTTCATGTCATTGTTTTGCAGAAAAAGATCTGAAGTCTGACGATACCAAAGGATCAGACTATTTGGAACTGTTCCTCAACTGGAACTGCTACTCGCTTCCTATCACTAATCCGATATTATTGTGTCTTAGCAAACTCTAATAACCAAATGAAGAACTGTCTTCCTCGTCAAGGCCTTTCAAGCGACCTTCCACTTCCCTCATAGCTGTTTAATGGCACAGAGAAATGGGCACGCAGCCCCGGGGCGTGAATACCACGCAGTGACATCCTGAGCTGCAGCCGGAGCACCCGGCAGCCTCAGAAAAATAAACTCTTCCATGCGTATCCGTTTTCTCATCACCACCTTCCTGAGTGCGGAGCCATTCTCATCATTATACCCCCACATTCAGCCGTCTGTAGGGGATCCCTGCTGCTCCATTAAGGCCATACCGAGGCTCACAAACCCCTGATTGCATGAGCCATCAATAGCACTGATTATAGGAGTTAATTAGGGTGCTTGGCACGAGAGAACCGCTTTTATTTCATCATTGATGTTAAAACTGTACAGTACTGATGCAACAGAAGCGATTCTGTCAGTGTTGCAGTATTACATCACTATTGTTTGGCACAAACAATGGCAGTATCTCTGCTAGTGGTTAGCATGAGGCATATGGAGAAGTATTATCTGTTGCTGTAAGGGAAATTCAATTGAGCTTTTTTCCCTGCTGACTGCTATTCATTTACACTGTGGTGTGCTTCAATTCTCAGTGCTCGTGCCCCTGTCAGCTCCATCTGTGTGCTCAGACATGTCCTGACCCCTCACGTTCTGCAGCCGGCGTGCATGAATATGTCTTTGCTTGTGTGTGTGTGTGTGTGTGTGTGTGTCGCTGTAATGTGCTACGTCCTGACACATGCACAAAACCAATTAGTTTTGGGATGGTGAAGTAGCAGGCCAGGGGAAAATGACAATGGAGTAATTGAAGAGGCTGTTTGAATGAGAGGCCAGACAGCTCAATGCAGCTTTTACACAAGTGCTGAGTGTTTTCTCCACGGGCAAAATGAACCGAGAGAATAGAAAGTCTTGGGTGAAGGTGGTCTTATGTAGCTGGAGACAGTAATTAACATTGCCGCCTTTCATTTTGCTGACATTGATTTTTACTGAAAAAAAAAAATCCAACTCGTTAGCTTGTGTAGTGGCATTTAAACGTCCTTAACAGTGGTCTTGCATGCTTTAGTTCATTTAATAGAAATCAAATTTACCTTTCATTACAGCTAACCGTTTTGCAAACCATGCTGTTGTATTTCAGGTTATTATTCCAACCATTCAAGGCAGCCATTGACTTGCAGATGGTAAACATAATGGAGAATTTAGCCACTAAAGAGTCCAATCAGGATGGTGGAGACCAAAAACAGAGCTTATAGTGGAGTGAATGTTGAAATACCTTCATCAGCTGGTGATAACATTGCACATTACTGAGTGTTAATGTGTCATGATATTGGAGGGAATGCTATTTTTTTGCATCATTAATGTCATTGATTAAAATATGAGGATCTTTACCGAACACATCTTTTTTCTTTAGTCTGCAGAATATCATTTGTAGGCCGAGACAGCTCTGTAGCACCACAATACTTATTTCTGGATGGTACTGACACATTTTTGGTGTTTTTACAAATATAATTCTTTCCATTATTTCAATATTGCACTCATCCATATTGCAGTTTTGATAAAATTCTGATCAACTGTTCAGCCCTACTTCTGTCCAACACCTATATTTTTTGCTAGTGCTTTCATGATCCTTCTTGGTGCTTTAGTTATCATCATGAAGTCGAGCCTTTAGTGAGTTATTGTAGTGAGTTTTCTAAGTGAGACAGTAGCTCTGTTATCATCCTCTTGGCCTTATTTATTTTGAAAAATAACCAAAATTCCTAGCTGAAAGCGCCCGTACCAACCTGCCGTGTTTCTTTTCAAGCGACCACTTCCTGCTCGATTTTATCAGCAGCCTGACAGCTTTTGGCACGACGCTCCAAACAGTACTGTGTTTTTATCTCAGCCTCAGCTGTCTGCGACAAAGTGAGCTTTATTGACTTTGGCTTTTCCAGTTCCGTCAGCACAAGATGCATAGGAAGGTTCAACAATTGTGATGGATATTTTCTGATTGCATGTCCCCTCGAAGAATTGCATATTCAAATGAGAAGTGAGCTTTGAACTGCAGTTTCTCCTTTAAGATGCAGGGCTTCTCTCGCTTAAGCTGGAAATACTCTCATTATGCAGGCTTCTGCCTCCTGCTACACCAGTAAAGAGAAGGTTTCAGAATTAGGAACATGAATACTCCACTATTTAATTTAAATAGGATAAAGTCTGGCTGTTTTTAATCATTTCTATATTCACTTTTCATGCAGATGTCAGTAGTTTCAGGCCCTGCTGGTTGGTTTCACGTCTTAAAAGCCCCACTTGACTTTCCAGTGTCGTCCCACTGTGAGAGGGATGTAAGGGGCTGGTCCCGTCTCACTGCAGGTCACAGGGATAATTATAGTGCGCATACACACAACTGAACACAGGCACACACGTACAGTATGCACACAGAGCCACACACATGCTGACCGGCTTGAGCTGAGCTGCTACACCTCATTAAATTGGGAAATGAATCCTGGATGAAGCTCTGGCTCCTTTCCAGATAAGAATCGCCAGGCTTTCAGGGATTCACCATAAAATTTATAATTAACACATTTATTCTCTTGCTGTCACATGCTGCCCTTTTTTTCACTCCACCTGTGACTATGCACTGCCAGGTTCAGGCTGTATTTTATGATTTGTTTACAAATTAGGGTGATCTTTACAACTTTTCACATTAACAAAAATCTAATTGAAATGATTAATTTCCATGAGGGTTTTTTTTTTTGCATAAATGACATGTGATTGTAAATTCCCAACACATCGCAGGTTGAAAATAATCATTGATGACAAAACTGTGTTGCAGGTTTTTTTTGCTCAGTCCCGGTGCAGCATCACTGCCTGCAGTCTGCAAATGAGCTTGATGAAATTGCCCCCCAGATCTTTTCATGTCAAATCCCAAAGCCAGGGCAGCCTGGTGGGTTACGCAGCAGTGTGATTGGTTGCCCAAGGCGAATAATACAAGCCCTCCCCAGAGAGGTGTAGTGGGAGCCGGGAGCAGCAGACGTTAGCCTTGGTCGCTCCCCGTGCTACCAGACACCAGTACTGGATCATGACTGCAGGGCCGCACTAACAAATACACCGGCTCCCCAGGGGAGGTCCGTGCCGGGCTCTGGCGGCCTCCCCTCTGGTCCCAGACACAGCTTCCACCTCCTCATCTGCGGCCCTGACCCGCCCCACACCCAAAGGCAGGAGAGCATGCAGCTCCAGTCTTTACTCGATTTGATTCTTTCATACAGTAACCGGCATTAGTATCCCAAATTTCATAGTGTGCTTTTGTGATAACACAGCAAATTAGTCTGCCTGCGCTCTAAATTAAGCCGTGACATTTTAATACTGTGCCGGCGGATGCCTTGGGTAAGACAGACAGGAGAGCGAGATAAAAACAGGTCAGGCTGCAGATGTTAAAAGACAGAAAACGACTCCTCCTCCGTTCTGTTTTCTCGTTCTCTTTACTCGTCGTTTGCAAGCCGCGCTTACTTTCATAGAAAAATAATACATTTTACTGCTCATTTCTTTACGACGCTGCTGAATTATGCAGATGAATGTGAATTAAATTGAGCAAAATCGTTTTGACTCATTGGTTGTTACTATTCTCTGAAGCTGAGGTCGCACTGGATTTGATGACCCTGGCAGTGATTATTTCAACATTTGCATTTCGCTATCATTCCTTTTTTGATTTGTCTCGAAAAAATAATTGCTCTCTGGTTGGATGAAGGTGTGAGAGCTGCCTGGCAACAAGAGAAAGATTTCAAACCTGGAATGTTTGATGCGGTACATACTTTTCTGTTTCCATGAGATGCCACGAAGAAAAGAAAAAGGCTGCAAGAAAAAAAAGAAGAATTGCAGTGGTGAAATCAAGGTCATGTTAAATCAGCTAGAACATAGTTAACATGATTTTCCGGAGTGTCAGGACTGGTGTTAAGATTATTTTTTTGTATATTGCTTCCTGCATGAAGTCCAAAGGAAAGAAAACTCTCAGTTAATTAAGAATTCAATCAATAGTCAATTAGCTTTTCACCAGTTTGTTCCGAGCTGTAAACAAGTCACCCGGCTTGAACCTGAACACCCTGTTGAACTCGTACCGTCCGTCTCCATTGAACCTTGTCTACTAAGATATCAGAGATCTGAGATCTGCCCAATCAGACTTGACGTTTCCCTCTACAACAATCTCATGAAAGAATGATGCCTCACTGTCTGAAATCTGACCTCATTGTGGCTCAGTTTGCTGCTGGCTCACTCAGTAAGTCAGTCAATCAAAGTGATAAAGCTGAGAGTGAAATGGAAAGTAAAGTGAGTGTCCCCATGTCTTGTCCCTTGGCATGTCATCTGGCAGCTGATGTGATCGATATGGCAGAGAAGCCTAATGGCAGCATGAACACGGCGGTGATTAGCCGAGCAAAGAGAGCCCATGTGGGTCGCGTCGGTCCATATTGGAGTGCACTAGATCAAAAAGATAGCTTCCAGCAAACTGCACTGCATGGCAACTAACATCGATCTGTTGTGGGAGCCGTACGTGGCTGCCTCTCTCCCTTTCACCAGCTGATGAACGCAGAACAAAACTCTTAGCAGCGCTATCTGGGTTTGCTATTCAACCCAATAATCTCTGTTCCTGCCTCTATCCTCTTATCTCTGACGCTCTCGCTCTCTCTTTCTTCCTCTCCCTGTAGTTGTGAATGTGCACGTGTCCTCAGACAGTGTGACTGAGCAGAGAGGCAGGGCGTCGCTGTATTTTGGGGGCGAGACCTTCGCGTCACACACCGATGATGGAGAGGAGGAGGATGGACGCAGCACTGCTGGTGCTGACCCTGTTGCACCTCACCACTGCGCTGGAGGTCCCACTAGACCGTAAGACAACACAGAACACAGCACATCTACATCCAAGAGAGTGTAAACAGACTAATGCCAGGTCAAACAGGTCCAAGGCCAGGTCAGAAGCTTTTGGGAAATCATTTATGAAGCAAAAAAGCCATTAGCTGCTTTTCTTTATCATAAAATACAATATATATATATATTTGGGATTTGCACTGTTATTGGGGCAAAGCAAGCAATTTTGATAAGTAGTGTAAGTTTTGTCTCAGTGAACTGTGCCTCTCCTAATTTCTTATTCCTCTCACAGGCTACATGTTTCCCCATGTTTCATTGTGCTAAGCTAACTAGCTGTGTTCAGTATCATATTTACCATTTATTGTGCTCCCAAACATTGATCTATTCCTCAATTAATAGAGAAGATAACCAGATCAAAGGTATGATATGTAACTTTTCTGCAAAACATTTATTGAAAACAACTGGACCTATAATCCAGATTCAACAGAAGTTGGTATGCTGTATAAAAAGTAAAAAGTAAAAATAGGATACATCAACACTTATTTACTTACTATGCCCTTATTTAATTTACTTATATGTCCAGTTTTGAGCCACATATTTACAGTAAAACTTTTTTTTATAAATTGATGCAGTTTCGGTTGCGTTTTAGCCACATGCTAAACAAATTGCAGAAACCTGACCCTTCTCTGACCCCTAATTCTACCTGAGCAGGTGGGTTTTAAGAGGTTAATGTTCAAACTAATAAGCGTTTTAGTTTTCTAAAATATAAACTCTGAATTCTGAATTTGATGCATTTTTTTTATTTCTATACCTTTTACATGATGCATCAATAAGTACTTAACTTTTCTTAACACAAACGATGCTAGCTTATGACACTGTTTGGTCTATTACAGCATTCTGTGAGTCCTTACTGCATTTAATTGTCGAGGTGTGTATATGTGAGTATAGGTGGTCATAATGTATTAAAAACTCCCATCAGTCAACTTCCAGTTTATAACAAGTCAAGGGCATCTATAACGCACTTCAGCTTAAATCTTTATCTTAACATCTACGATGTTTTATGACTTTTCTCTTTGCTGTCACAATTTCCTTTCTTGTTTGCTGATTCTTTGGAAAAGTTCTGGAAGGATGTAAGTCTCAAACAGTGTGAATTCACTGCCGAGGTTGTGCTAGCAGCTTTTCTGTTGTTTGTTTATGATATTTTTTAATTATATTTTTGTATTATTAGTTTGTCTGTTTTTGCGTTATTAGATTCTGAGTGTGATTTGCAGTGGACTTTAGTGTTTTGCATGCATCGATCTCTTTGTTCCTTTGTTTGCTGTCCTGTGTGTTTCTGCAGTGGTAGAGCCGTTTCCGTGGAGCATTACTGCAGAGAGCATGAGTTCTTGTATCGTTTGTTTTGTCATAGTCCATTAGTTATTTCCCCTGCACTGACAGGAATACATTAAGCAGCGGATCATTACAATAAAGTGAAATGTACCTGAGCGTGCTGCATGGCTTTTTGCTGCTGCACATGTTATGAGAGCTTTTTGTGTCCGTCAGCAAACAGCCGTCTGGTTTGATTCAGTGTGGTAAGTCTGCATGTGATTGGTAATGACTGCTTGTGTGGTCAATACAGAAACAGAAAAAGGGCTTAGTTATGCAGTAAAGGTCGTGATTAAATATCAACCTCTTTCTGATCTCCTTTAGTGCCGCAGCCACCGACCATAACTCACCAATCCCCCAAGGATTACATCATCGACCCACGAGAGAACATTATAATCCACTGCGAGGCCAAAGGGAAGCCTCACCCCAGGTACGAGTCTGTGAAGTGTGACTTTGCATTTATGGTTCTGTTACAAAGAAAGATGTTCCAGGTTTGGATTTAACCACCACCTGCCAAATTTAAAGTTAAAAACCTCTGACAGCAAGTCTCCAAAATCTGATGAGTAAAGTTTATTCAAACTCTAATAAATAAAGAAATTAACGCACTGAGATAAAATATCCTCATGGACACGCTGGCCTTGCCAAAGGCTGATTGTAGATAACGTTTTTGAATATTTTACTCCAAATTATAATATATTCTTCCTTTATGCATCTGATGTAGAAAACTTAATACTCAAGGTCAGTCTTCACTCAGATGAATACATAAGAACTTGATCAGCCCCAGTTGTTCTTACTTGAAGATTTATTACAACGCAAACTTGGTTGAAAAAGATCTGACAGCATGCACAGACATGAAAACTTTAAGTAACATTACGTTTGAGGAGCCCATGTTACACAGAATGATGTATAATCATGCCACAGCCTTGAAAGAAGCTAAAACATGTTATGTAACCCTCAGTACAGACAAGGCCTGTATCTTATTTTAACCTCCAGACATCCAGAGGCTTCTTACAGATTGCTTGCCAGGAGTGAAGGACTCTGAGGCCCTTTAAAAACACCAAGCCATGACAATCCATCGATCATTCAGTCCTTCATGTCTAATGCGGTTTTCCACGGCGCTATCTCACTGTAACACCTCACTAATTTGCTGGCACCAGCCCTGCACGCACACACGCGCACGTCATTGACAAAATATATTCTCAGTCTTGAACTTTCACTTTCACCCAAAATAACCTGAACCCTGAAACCATGGCTTACGTAACCCTCAAACACCCTTTTGAAGAAGTGAAGCCAGCATGAGTACAAAAGAGCCTGAATATTTTTTGAAATGCTGTTTTAAAGCCCTGGAAAATTGGATTTAAATCAAAAGAGTTTCTCTATAACATTAAATCAAAGTTAAAGTTTTTTTTTAAAAACATCCTTTTTAAGAGTTTCCAGTTGAAAACTCAACTAATCAGCTTAATCAGGGGTGTATGGATGCGGTTTGATCAGATTTTAATTGCTTTAATTCAAATATTGCAAAACTTTGACTGGTGCACAGAAACATGTGACATTAAGTTTTTACAGCTGAACCCCGAGCACAGATACAGACATTTCTCATGCAGAATAACCAAAACAGTTTGAACTTTCGGATTAAAAGTATGTGTAAGACCCAATTAGTCCCTGTTAGAAACTGATAAAGAAAATAAGTTTTCAGGTCATTGAAGTCATTGGGGCCTATCTCAAGTGGCACACAGCCTGATGCAGTTTACACTGATGCAGCTGTTATTTTCATGCCCAACACCCACATTGTGTAAGAACCAAATTTACACTTCAATTTACCGAATATCCCAATTTATGGCAATGCACCAGGTGGAGATGATCCTTTAAGGGGAATGACATAATGTCACATTCTGAATGTTTTAATTTATGATACTCCCAAAACATACTGACATTCACCTTACGTTGTGCGCAGATTTTGCACCATTCAAATAGCAAAAGTGGAGTTGGACAATCCCTTAAATGCATTTACCCCATGCACTTTAGACCATGCACCTCATATTGCTTAAATGGGGCTTTTTTAGAGTGACTAGAAAGTTGTCACTTTGCAAAAATGTTCCAAGCATATTTTAAGCTGTCTCTATTATTTTCTAACTGGTGTGTTTATTCCTCCTCAGTTTCTCCTGGACCAGAAATGGGACCCACTTTGACATCGACGAGGACCCCAACGTGATCATGAAGCCCCACTCCGGCACCCTGGTGGTGGACATCAGCAGAGCGAAGGCGGAACATTACGAGTACGTGTACCAGTGCACGGCGAGGAACAAACATGGAACTGCTGTTTCCAACAACATCGTCGTAAAACAGTCCAGTAAGTGCGACGTCGTCTATAATTTCTGTCATTTCATTTGTTCTTTCTTCCATTTTCTTAATGTCAACTGCATCTCACATCTTTCTTTTTTTTTCTTTTCTCACAATTAAGTTGCATTTTCCATCTTAAGAGCGCTCCTGACAGGTAAAGGTTGCATGAGGAGAGCAGCATGTTTCACTCAGCAGGATGTAGCAGTAGATCGAGCGAACATCCCTTTGTTTTTCTCCTCTTACATATTGTTATTCAGCCGCAGGCATCATTCCTCTCATCCCGCCTCGTCACCTCTGTCATCATGTCGGCAACAGTCCATTAGCAACCCATATTTCATGTCCGCTGATGTGTGCATCCTTCTCCGGCTGACGCAGGGTCCCCCTTGTGGTCGAAGGAGAAGATCAAGCCGATCGTGGTTCAGGAGGGCGTGTCCTTGGTGCTGCCATGCCGACCACCAGCCGGCCTGCCTCCTCCCATCATATTCTGGATGGACAATAGTGAGTGTTTCATGGAATATAATGTTTTAATACACTGGTGCTGTCTCAGATATGTGTCCTCGTAGCAAACTGACTCGTCATCACTGTTTACATGATTAACATGAGCAGCAATCTGTGGCAGAGAAGTAAAGGTTTATGGGAAATGTATGCTTACTGCTGATAAATACAAGCAATTAATTACAGGCTACTTATATTCTCATGCTGGCTCCTGTATATTTAATGCAATTACACTAAGTATCACATTTACTCAATTAGGTAATTATTACTTGATTCATTAAATGTGCCAGTTCATCCAAATGACAATAAAAGCACATTCTCTCCTACCTCTAGTATTAAACAGCTGAGCAGATCATTTTGGTTCAGGAGACAAAACAATCACAATATTCACCCAGTTGCTGTTTTAAACAATCGGATTTTCACAGTCGGAAATGGAAATGTAGATTCTCATGTTTCCATTTTTTTAAATCAGTTTTCATCCACGTTGTTTTAGATGTTGAGATTAAAAGTTAATTCTTGACTTTGCTTGACAATACAGACTCACGAAAAAGTCAATTTAAAGGCTGTGATGAAGCTTTTGATTGAGATTCGAAACATAATTAATCCGTCAAATTTACAATATTTACAGTCAGGTATAACTTTAACTTTAACTAAACTTAACATTAACTTTTGAAGCCAGTGAATTATACTCATAATGCACGTGCAGTCTGTAACCATGGCTGTACAAAAGCATTCAAAATGAAGAATTGGAAATGTTTTTATGGACTTTTAAAACCACATTATTTTGTAAATAATAGGGTTATCTTCAATACCGGTATACTGTGAAACCCCTAGTGTGATTCAACTGAAGCTTCAGCTCAGAGTAATTGTGGTAAGGTCAGGGATAAAATAACTTTTACTCTTTCCTTTACTTTGGATGATTCACAGAACTTGCCGTCATCAGGGAATATTTCTTTGGTAGAGAGACGTTTCAATGAAAACTTTCAGACCAAACTAGAAATCTTTTATCCACTTTTTTTTTAAACCTTTTTTTCTGACTTTTTTCAGCAAACTTGCTCTGATTCTATTGTTGCGAAAGAGAAATCTCATCAGCAGCAAAATAAAATACTCATGGTCATCATTTACCAAACAGTAGATGCAATTCAAATCCTAAAGCTCAGAACAGACCAAGACAACACATTTACCTTGAGCTGGTAGAGGTTCACAGAAACACAGTCTAATAAATGGGAAATCTCGCTTCAGATAGGCTGAAGGTCACATAAACCTTTTACATTTCTTACACAGAAGTCACAGCCGCATTCATCTGCAGAAACCCCGCTTAAACTCCACTGCATTCACATACATTTCACATGAAAGGTTCGATTTCTAAAGCCTCCTCTATAGGATTCTTTAACAGGTGAAACTTTTCAGATGCCGTCCCCTCTGGGGGCAAATTAAACATGTCAGCACCAGGAAATTGGGTCACGTCACAGTTCCTACCACTGTTACAAATTTCTACCTTTAACTACAGTAGTATGTATTGAACTTGCTGTACGCTGTACATTTCAGACTTCCAGCGGCTGCCTCAGAGCAGCAGGGTGTCCCAGTCCCTGAACGGAGACCTTTACTTCTCTAATGTGCTCCGAGAGGATTCCAGGAACGACTACATCTGCTACGCCCGCTTCCCCTACACGCAAACCATCCAGCAGAAGCAGCCAATCACCGTCAAGGTCCTCAACCGTAAGTCTGCAGTCAAACGTGTGTGTGTGTGCATTGCTGAGACAAAGAGTGTGTGTGGCAGTTCATTCACAGTAGTATGTGCTGGCATGAGTGCGTAGGAGGGAAGCAGCGCTTCCTATCTGTGATCCCATCCCGAGAGACGCCAGTGGTCGTCATCCCACTGAAAAGACATATTGTGAGCGCTGGAAGGGCTCGCAGCGCTATCTGCCCGGCAGGCGTTCGTTTTATTACTGCTGTGAGACGTTCTGTGTGCGAACTCACCACCAACAACAAAGACGCCTCTCATTCCAGTGCTGCATTTTGCATGACGGCAGGCTGTTCCCACAAGATTCCTGTGACTATCATTTGACTTTTGAGTCATTTTTAAAGTTTTGTTTCACATGTTCTGTTGTTTTTTTTCCCTCCATGTGCCTGATGATTTCAACCTGTGGCGTGTGTGATTTTTCTGTTGTGTTACAGTGGATGCAATCAATGACACAATGGCAGCTTTTTACAATGACACTGATTTATTTAGTGGTGAGTTTTGGCACCTCCTAGTGTTTACCCTCCAAACTCTAGCTTTCTACCCACTAACACCAACCCTTCAACCCAACAACCCGAAGCTTTCCACAACCTCACTGAGTTATTTTGGGGTGACATCTGGCACCCTCTAGTGTTTCCCCCGAACATAGAGCTCTGAGCTGTAGCTGTTACCCACTAACCCCTAAATCCAACAAGGTGATTCTCTGTCCCTCTGCCACTCCTGCTCTTTCCAACCAAAACCCTTTTGATAACTGTTCACTTCCTCCTGTGAAATGCTTAAACCAGCACTGCATGATGACTCTCATATCCTCTGATCTGACTGTGTAACTTGGACAAATCTGTGCAGGTTTCAATTAAAAAAAAACAAGAAATTTAATGAAAATTAAAGCAATCAAATTTAAACGAATTTAAACATATTAAAATGTAATCTGAATGAAGATCAGTGTTGGGGAGTAGTGAGCTACCATAATTAATCTATTACTTGATAGTAGTTTAACTAAATTCGTATTTGTATATTGATTAAAGCAGTTTTTTGCCGGGTTTTATTGTAGTTAACTACTGAAACTAAACAACATACCCTTACTCTGGATCCTAGTTTTACATTAACACTGACAAAACTAATTGTGGGGTATTTTATTTATTTATTGGGTTATTTTATAACCTGAAAAAGTGGACACTTTGGGAAAAAAAATCAAATTGATGAATCCAATCAGTTGAGTTTATTGCAAAGTAGTTTCAACAATTTTTTAAAACTTAAAACTGATTTATATTTTTATATTTTATCCCTAGGGGAGCTCTGCTGTAGTTCAGCTTCTCTACTGTGAAGTAATTGGTAGCTTGCAAAGCAATTTTTTCAAAGTAGCTTTCCCAACACTGGTGGTGAGAAGTTAAATTATATATGTGTGAAAATTCTTCTTTCATTTCCTGTCAAACAGCCAGCTGCAGTCTCCATTTTTCAAAATCACTCTTTCCTGCTGCACCGCCTAATTTTATCGCACACCTAGTGGTTAATCTAGTTTTCACCATTTTCATCATTTTTCATTGCTCTAAAGATCTTCTGTTTGTCTCAACATTACCACACATTTTCTGACCCGAAACGTGCAAAGCAAGGTGTTTATATATCATCATCATAAACAATTACTCAGATTTCTTTATCATTAGTTCCAGTTCAGTAGTAGAAAGCAGATCTCCAACTCTCATTTCATGTTATTATTGCATCGATTTATGAATAAAATGATTACAATGCAATATAAAATGATTATGTATTACAAGTCTCATATATCAATATATCATTAAAGCCATTACAAAATTCTTTATAATGTGAATTGTTATGAAGCTATTTTAACACTTATGAGTGCTTATATCTATAATTATACAGCGCTAAATGCAGATTACAACCCATTATAACTAAGTTTATAATGCAATAAGTACGTGGGTGTAAGAGAAAGTGATACTCTCAATTCTATATTAGGTTCATTTTAGTCTTTATTAGGATGCCAGAGGGCAATTAATCGGCTATAAACACCCACAGAAAGCAGCGCCATAAAACACAACATGACAATAAAATTTACATCCAGCCATAAAATATGAGAATGTGGTCTGTAATGAAGTGGCTTAGTGCCCGTGCATTGCAGACCCATTGTGAAAAAGCGGTTTGATTATAGCACAGAGGAGAAAGAGGAGAAAGGCCTGTGATTGTGAAGAGCCTGGATCTTCACTCTGTTTGGGAAAAGTGCAGAAGAGATGCTAATCGTTTTCTTTGTGAATCCGTGTGTGCGTGACTACAGAAGATCCAGCGGATGAGAGGAAGCCAACTTTCCTCACCCCATCTGGCCCCTCCAGCTCCAAGATGGTGCTGAGAGGACAGGTGCTGGAGATGGAGTGTATCGCCGAAGGACTGTAAGTGAAAGAATCCGCCATTACTTCAGCGCTGAAAGCCTCAAGTGCCCACCTGCTCGAGTGTCATCATCACTCTTTGTCTCTCCCCTCTCTCGCTCTCTTTCTTTTTTTGGGAATCCAGGCCGACGCCCGAAATCTCCTGGACCAAAATAAGCGGCGATCTCCCGGCCAAGCGCACATCCTTCCTGCACTACCAGAAGACCCTGCGCATCATGAACGTGTCCGAGTCGGACGCGGGAGATTACCGCTGCACTGGCAGGAACCAGTACGACTCGGTGCACCACACCATCCACGTCACGGTCAGAGGTGCGTCTGTGACGGAGCGCTCCGTGTCCCATCAGGCTTTTCGTTCACCGTGCAGGCGACACAATCTTTCCCCCTGTCTCTTCACTCTCCCTCCTTCTCATAATTGATTTATGCACAGATGCCAACAGGGCAGTGTGTTCAGTGATTAATTCTCCAGCCTTCTGCCGCGCTCTGTTCTATTTTCAGCTGCTCCGTATTGGATCAGCAGTCCGCCCAGGAACCTTGTCCTAGCTCCAGGAGAGGGCGGGACGCTGATCTGCAGGGCCAGTGGCACGCCCAAGCCCTCTGTCACCTGGGCCATGAACGGCATCCCCATAGAGAGTGAGTGCACGCTGGTGCTTTGGCTGAAACCCACTATAAGGCCTCTTTTATTTATTTTAGCTGAGAATTGTTGGATCTAATTATTTGAGACAGGATTATTTTTCTCAGATTTGTAAATGCCTTTGAACTGTGTTACATTTTCTTCCCTACTAGAGGTGTTAACAGGTTTCATCACAACACGATATTAGATCAGTTCAATGTAAAACGATAGGAAAGTCGAAAGTCTGCCACAGAACAACTTCAATTCTTTCAATCATGGCGGTATGCATCAATGTTTGAGCATTGCAACGATGCAGTCGGTAACTTAGTCCAGCCAAGAAACAGTCCTGCACAAAGTATACCTTTAAACAAACAACATATAACCTTTTATTAGTCAGCTTCAGGCAGATTTTGTGAGTTTCGGGCAGAGCCATGCTAGCTCCTCTTTCTGTTTCCAGACTTTATGCTAAGCTAAGCTAAGCTAACAGCTGCTGGATGAAGGTTAGGGTTAGGGTCTCCTCTTTTAACTTTAAATTTTTTCCCAAATTGTTGAACAAAAAATGAACACACCTTAGCTATAAAAGAACTTGAACAAAATGAAATACAATCGAAAATGACAGAAATTATGATTTAAACGAGGAAAATATCTTGAGCAGGCGTTACATCTGTAACCCTTGTTGTCCGTGAACAGACGCTCCTAAAGACATCAGCAGAACGGTGGAGGACGACACCATCATCTTCAATGATGTGCAGACCGGATCCAGCGCCGTCTACCAGTGCAATGTCTCCAATGACCACGGTTACCTCCTGTCCAACGCTTTTGTCAATGTGCTCTGTAAGTTCATTACACAACATCCATTTGCATTAGAAAGCTGTTTTCCATTTACATTGATTTCCGTAGAGTAATAACATGGCAATAATTGCTGCTGCCTCACTGCAGCGGAGCCGCCCAGAGTGCTGACATCGGCCGGCAAAGTCTACCAGGTCATCAGAAACCACCAGGCCCTCATAGACTGCGCTTCATTCGGGTCGCCCATCCCTAAAATTACATGGTGAGTTAATGACATTTTCACCGGTGAAAGTGTTTTATGTTTGTTCAAAAGCTCAAAGCGGCCGCTTCTCCCTCTCAGGTTCAAAGACAGCCGCTCCAGCACTTTGGATGGAGACCCGTACATCGTGCACGACAACGGGACTTTAGTGATTCACGTGGCTCAGGCCCGCAACAGTGGCAAATACACCTGCGTGGCCAGAAACATACTCGGTATCAAAGAGAATCACGTCTATCTGGAAGTCAAAGGTGAGAGTTTCTGCACTGAAGGGAACACAACAAGCTGATCACTCACTCACTCAAGTGTAAAAGTAGAAATATCAAACATTTGTGGTCAAAGTGTTTATTTACCCCCCAAAAGATTACAGAGTACACCCAAGACTAAAATTTGAAAAAGAAAATCACCTCTAAAGGACTTTTTGTGGGGATGAATTTATTTGCTCCCTGTGGACGGGATGGGCGTCTCTTTTTAGAGGACTCATCATGTAAACAGCAATCAAACAAAAATGATATGGCGAGACAAACTGTGAAGAAGCCAATAGAAATCAAACGAGCAAGACAAGAAAAAATGTATGAAAAGTAAAAAAAAAGAAGAAAATTGAAAAAGGGGGGGAATCATTTCTGGCTCCAGCTTCTCAAATAAATTGCTTTTCTCCTGTTGTTTGTTTTAACCCTTTAAATGTCAAGCAGTTTTTACTTATCTGGAAGCAGCACAATCATGCCTAGAATTGAGAAGAACTCAGTAATTAAAGTTGAATTTTTTTTTTATGTATACACATTTTTTCCCAAGTGTTAACGATATTGGAACAAATGGGGCTCCACATGCTTTACATATTGAACTAGTTACATTTTTACAGCCTCACTCGCTCTGTGTGTTTACAGAATCAGTAGAATAAAGTCATTAGGATGGAATATCATTATTTTAAGCTTTGATTTGGCTTTAATTTGGCTACTTTTCCTGATGGTAGTCACATCATTTGTTTAAAGGCCATCAGTGATTTGAAAATATCACAATAAAATTCTGTTTTTACAGTTTCTGCAGCAAGAAAAACGATCTTCCAGCAGGTTGTGGGATTCAGAGGGTTAAATTAAACCCCAAAAAAGAAATATCATGACATGATTAGGATGTAACATTTACTGCGACTGCCACTATCAACTAAACGACTCATCGATCTATTCTTACTGTTTGGATCCTTCAGTAAATGTAAAGCGAGCCCTCTCCCCTCCCCTCAGAGCCCACCAGGATCCTGAAGCAGCCGGAGTACAAAGTGGTCCAGAGGGGCCGGTCGGTGGTGTTTGAGTGTAAGGTGAAACACGACCCCTCACTCATCCCCACCATGACCTGGCTCAAAGACGACGGAGAGCTGCCCGATGACGAGAGGTCAGAGCTGTTTGTTGTCTCTACATTAGCTGTAATGGATGGAAGCTGAATGTTATGTTTGAGTGTTTGTTTCTTTGCTAAAGTGGCTTCCTGTCCTGCTGTTGGATGCTTATTCTTATCTCGACTGCTTGACTGGGAAAAAAAAAAGATTGGATCCAGTCAGATGTCCTGCTAAGCTCTACGAATGCTTTGTTTGCAGATTAATCGTCGACTCCGACAGCCTCACCATCACCGATGTGACGGAGAACGACGCGGGGGTGTACACCTGCATCATGAACACCACTCTGGACCATGACTCGGCCAGCGCTGAGCTCACTGTAGTCGGTACGTTCCCGAAGCTCACTTTCACCGACTCATAAAACAAACTCAGAAATTATTAAAGTGTAACCTCTCAGCTCTTCCCAGAAACAGTGGATCTGTCCAATAACTCACACAGCAGATTGCCTTTCAGCCCTTCAAGGTTAATTGCCTGAGAGTTTACTTAAGAGGGCTGGAGCGGATTTAGTCAGCGATCGTGTCAGCAGCATGAATATTTGATAGTTTTCTTCTTAGCGAGCCAGATAATCTTCTTTGTTTTCTTCTGGCTGACTGACCACTAAACTCCCTATCTCACTCCTGCCCTCGTACCTGGCAGAGGCCACGCCAACACCAGCTGTTGCCTACGGTAAACCTGCAGCGCACATGAGCACCCAGCTGTGCTCTGCTGACGTGGCCTTGTGTTGTTTGTTGGATGTTTCTGTTAAGTGAAGCATGTTGTGGCCCGAAGATTTATTTTTGACAATCACAAAGCATTTATTTTCCACTTTGGTTTTCACCAGCATTTGTATTTGTCTTTAGTGTCTTTTTTCTTTTTAAATAAATTGTATGTTTTTTTCCGTTTTTACAAAGTTTGAATGCGTTGAACACTAAACATTTAGGAAAGAGGAAGCCATTTCCACTCACACTTGAATGCAGATAATTTGTAAAGCAGACATCTCCCCGTTGCACCACTTGGGATCTTTTCAAACGCGCCATTTCCTCATCTATCATTTATTCCAAGCATGCGTTCCACTTTATCATTACAATTCCAAAACATGAGCATCAATTTAACCTCTCTACTGAGCCTGAGACTCTATTTCATGCAGTGTGATTATGGAAGATGCTCAGTTGAGCATCAGTCGTTTCATATGCATGATGCAGCGTCTGCATGTGTATCACAGGGAGCGTTACATCGTCAAAGGGAACATATAAGGAAATCGTGCACTAACTAAAAGGTGTGCTTGATCAAACCAACGTACCTTCATGCATTTATTATTATAGCCTCACAGAAACACCTTTATGTAACCAGATACCCCCTTTTGTTTTTGCTTCATCTTGTCGTGGCATGAACCCTCTTTACTCTGTGACGGTAACTGTGTTGATGTTCCTGCCTGACTGAGCTGTTTCTCCCCCAGAGCGGCCCGACCCCCCCACTGACCTGGAGCTGACGGACCAGAAAAAGAGGAGTGTTCAGCTGACTTGGACCCCCGGGGACGAACACAACAGTCCTATTCAGAGTATGTTAAGTGTGTGTGTGTGTGTGTTCGTGTCGGTTTGGGATTCATCTGTTCATGCACCTTATCCTGTTTCTGCTACAACAATAAGTGGAGCACACACAAGTTTGTCATTTTACACCTATTTCACATATTTATTATTAGGGTTGTCACGATTTCAGTTCTAATTTGAAAATCAATTGAAATTGCCTTTGAATTTAAGATATTGGAATGAAGAGCAGGGTAGGAAAAAAATGGAAATTTAACCATATGGCCTTAGTGTGGTACAAGTACATTCCTAAAAAATCATAATTGAGCTCCATAATTCAAATCTAATAATAATATAGTCTCAAAGTCAGTGAAAAAGGTGAAAAATCTCCCAATCTGCCCAAAAAGAGTCTGTTAATACTTTGTAGTTTCTTCAGTCACAGAGGACAACAGCTGACTTCAGCTTAAAGTCATCACTTCCAATGGTGACAGGTTTTAACAGCATTATAAACACCAAAACATCCATAGAAATGCCTCAAACTGCGACTGCAGCATTATCTACTTCTCACGGCTAAATCCTTAATTTCCTTGCAGCCTCAAAGCAACCAGAAGTTGCACATTTACACCCATTTTAGCAATAAATCCTTTTTGCTTTTTGAGTTACAGTACCCAAAAATAACTTGAGGGTTTTCATTTCAGCTATGTTAATATACTGTCAGCCAGTGCAAAGTGCAAAGTGTTGAGTTATGTACAATATGTGTCTTTTTTTTACACAGAATTTGTGATCCAGTATGAAGACTCTCTGCACCGCCGAGGTCACTGGCATAATCTCACCGAGGTCCCTGGAACTAAGACGACAGCTCACCTCAAACTGTCACCCTACATCCACTACACCTTCAGAGTCCTGGCCTTAAATGCTGAGGGTTTCAGCCGCCCCAGCTTCCCCTCACGAATATTTAAAACAGACCCAGCAGGTACAAACTCAGCTTTTTAATCATGGACTTTCTGATGGTATAGTCCTCTTCTGTCAATTAATTCTATTGTGTTTTAATGTGCATAAAAAACAAACAAATTTGCTGATGTTTTCTGAATAATGGTTCTAGTTGTATATGTTTTATGAGTAAACAAGGATATGAGTCGGCTCTTATTGAAAGCAAATCAGTATGTTGATCTGAGCCTCGGCGAAAGGTTTTCCTTCAGATAACATTTTAATATTGTGTTTATAATTATTTTTCTTTAGCTCCAGACGAGAACCCGACAGGTGTACAGGGATCTGGAACAGAACATGATAATCTTGTAATCTCGTGGAAGGTAATAAAGTTTTATAAAGCTATCTGTTTTAATCCTGAAGCGTTTACTGCCGTCCAGGGAGTCCCATGAAACATGGAAGTGTCCTTGTGCTGTGAAGCGCCGTGTTGTTATTGCCTGGTCTTATGAGCTTTCTTTTGTTGTTACCTCTTCCTTATCGTCCACCGAAGCCATATACTTCCTGGTGTGAAAAAGTATTGAAAAAATAAAAGTTAAAACTTTTCTCCTCTGCAGCCGCTGACCGGCCTCCAGTCCAACGGTCCAGGGCTTCACTATAAAGTGATGTGGAGGCAGAAGGCGGTGGACATGGAGTGGACCTCAGTGACCGTGGCGAACAACTCCAAGTTTATTGTTTCTGGAACGCCCACATTTGTTCCGTATGAGCTTAAAGTTCAGGCAGTGAACGACCATGGAGCTGGGCCCGAGCCTGCTGTTGCCCACGGCTTCTCAGGAGAGGACTGTGAGTTAGATCGACCCTTAAAAAAATTAGTAAACATACTGTGGTGATGCATTTGGCTGTGCAACATTTACTGAATATATTTTGTATGTATCTGCTGTTTTGTTTTTAGTGCCAAAAGCAGCTCCAGAAAATGTGCAGGCCATGCTGCTGAACAGCACTCTGGCTGAGGTCCACTGGGATCCTGTGCCCTCTAAATTTATACGAGGACATCTCAAAGGCTACAAGGTACAGTACAGAAGACCACATGCACTGTACTGTAACATGCATAACACACACACACAACTCTCACTGTATACTAACTGTCTTGTAGGTGTATTACTGGAGAGAGCGCAGCCTCCACAAACACAACCCTCATCACGTGGAGAAGCAGATCCTGACCTTCAGTGGGAATCACACCCACGGCATGCTGCCCGGCCTGCACCCCTTCAGTCTCTACTCATTCAATGTCAGGGTTTATAACGGCAAGGGAGAGGGTCCCCCCAGCCCCACCCAGCAGTTTGAGACACCTGAAGGAGGTAGGAGAAGGAGAAGGAGAAAATACCTGAATAAATACTGAAACACTTGTTCTGTGGTGGATTATGTAGTTGCCGAATTGTAGGAGATGCTTGGACTGTTAAAGAAAAGATGGCAAATCCAATTTTATCCAAACATTTGGCTGGGAATTAGACTTGTGTTGTTATTTTCCTTGTTTTTTGAATGGAGTTCTGCTTATGCAGACACCAGCTCAGGGTGAGACTGTGCAGAAGCTGGCGAGCGGTTCATGACCTGCTTTAATCTTCTTTTCAACTTCATTTGTTGACGTAATCCTTCTGATTAACACTAGGTAAACCTCAGGCCAACCAACTGCCAGAAAGGCCTTTTGCTATGTGATTCTGTGAAAAACGACTGTGCTCTGTTGGCCTGTTAAGAGGAGTGAGGAGTCAGTAGTCAATGACACTACAAGAAACTGTGAATAACTGCAACCACAATAGGTTCTTGAGCACACAGTTTTAAATGTGCACAAAAAAAATATTCGGCTGATGGCTCCAGTTGTGGAGCTTCAGACAGACAGAGATACACACATGCACACACAAGACCGAATGCATTATTCCCTAAGTAGTAATACTTTAATGCACATCTTCTCCTTCTCCCTCATTGAAACATCCAGTGTCTAAGAATATGCAAATATATTCTAGTAGAACTACTGGGCACTAAATGTCTCATACTCCACTGAAAAGTCTGTTCTCACTATTGGAACAAATCATGTAAGTGTGTGTTAAAAATGTTAAGCTAAGCAGAGAAACTTCCCTCCTTTGGCAGCTGGATGTAAGAATATTGTGTCAAAATCTGCACATACATCATTCTGCAAAGTGAACATCAAACAGCCAAATCATTAAAGAATTAGCAAAACACATTTTTTTGAAGAGACAGGGCTTAAAATCCTGTTACATATTATTTTGTAACCCCATGTGTGTGTGGTCTGCAGTGCCTGGTGCTCCTACGTCCCTGTTAGTCACCAGCCTCAACCTGGACTCTATGACGCTTGAGTGGAGTCCTCCTCATGAGCGCAACGGACGCATCACTGGCTACACCCTCAAATATCAGCCAGGTGAGACTTTTTTCTTCTTCTTTTAAGACAACAGCTAAATGTCACCTTCCTTCATGTAGTTTGTAGTCTGTGTGTCCTTCTTTTTCATGTCTTGTAGTATCAAGAAAACAGAAAAGAATAAAAAAATAAACGTAGTACTAAGAGCATTTCAATCAAGTGATTTTGCCTAAAATACAACACAAATTAACAAATCAACTTTTGTCACTTCCCGCCTTCTACTCCTGAACCCTACACCTCTGTGCCCCAAACGTTTTCATTTCCACCTTTGTCATCATTGACACTCCAACCCCATCTACGCCCCCTCCTCTTCATCACTATTCAACTTACCTCACTACTTCCCAACTTCCATCCCCATCCCATTATTCTTGTCGCCCATCCTCCACCCCTGTAGTCAATAACTCCAATGAGCTGGGCCCAGTGGAGGAGCTGGCCCTGCCCGCCAATGAGACCTCAGTCACTTTGCTCAACCTCAAGTACAGCACGCGCTACAAGTTTTATTTGAATGCGAAAACAGTCAGGGGAGCAGGCCGGGCCGTTACTCAGGAAGCTGTCACCATCATGGATGAAGGTAAGTCAGCAAATGCAGATGACTTAAAGTGAATAACCTGAAAATATTCATGTTTCTTCAACTGGGATGCTGATTAATATGAGTTATTGTTGTAACTCAGGTGAGAGGATCCAAACATGTCATTAATCTACAGATCATAATGTATCGACAGCATGAAGTCCTGCAACATTAACACACATCACACAACTCTTTGGTGCTCTGTGCTTTTAAGGTTTTTGACTATCTTGCCTTTGTCAAGAGATAAAATTGCTTTATTTTGATATATAAGTGAATTACAATATATTGAGTTAACCAGAATCAGTGTTAGACACAGTCCCATTGAAGGCAAGAAAGGCACAAACCTTTAAAGAATAAAGCACGGTGTTTTGGAATGTGTTTTAAACAAATACTTTACCCCCAAGATGATCAATACTCACCCGGTGTTACCTTGACTTCTCAAAGACAACTTTCTTTCTTCTGCATTCCTCCACTGTGTATGAAGAATCCAAAAATGGAGAAAATTCTTGATGAATTTAAGTAATTTCGTGCAACTCGTGCAGCAAGTCCCCTTTTCCTGTTATCCTCCATAAAAATACTCACCCGTGCACAGATGCGCTACTTATCTTGTTGAACTCAGCCACCATTTACTTTGGTCCATCAAGAATTCTCTCAGATTTTGATTCTTCTTTCACCATGGAGGCATCGTTCAAGAGTTCAAGGTAACACTGTGTGAGTAATTGATATACAAATGTTCCTTTAAGTCCGTGTGGGCTCCATTCAGTCTCACACTGGTTGCACCTCATTGCATGTGTCTTCTCAAAGTTATAAATTGTTGGTTTGCAAAATAGACATTCCTCCAAACACTGGAATGCTGTTTATTGTGAAGCATGATGTTCTACTTACGTACTTACATAATATGCACATTTTTAGGGTTATATTCATGTTTTGGGCTTCTACAAAAGCATGTTTACATACTTATATACTCACAAAACACTTGTGAGTTGATATTCACTCCAGATATCACAAATGTATGTGCACAAGCACTGAAAACATGAGTTTTTAATAATATGTCCCCTTTAAGTCATATTTTTTTTGGGGAAAAATGGTAACTTTTAGTGGCTCTCTTCTCAAATTAAATGTTTTATGTCACTGCAATTTGAATATATTGCCGTTTTGGACTGCTGGTCAGACAATCTGAAGATGCAACTTTGACAATTAATAATAACAACTATTATTATTTTTTATTTAACTATTTTCTGACATTTTATAATCATATAACAATTAATCAATTAACTGAAAAAAATACTCAAGTCATTAATGATTAATAATAAAAATTATATTGTTATGTGTGTTTATGTACGTGAACTCATCGTCCTTGTACCATGTACGGTTCACAGTATGATGTTCTATAGCATTATTTTTTATTTATATCATTCCATACGGCATGATGTACATAAGCTCTTCATTCATGTCGAGTGGAACATGAGTGTGATCCAGCTGCTTTGTTACATAAGGTGACCCATGCTGTTATAAAGCCTCTGGTTGCTCATCTCTTACATTACTCAGCATGACCCACGTCAACGTCTTCCTGTTAGTGTTGCGTACAGATGGCGGGGGGGTCATCCCACAGTGACCCCAGTCCTGTTGTTTCTCTGTGTCCCGTCTCTCTCTACAAGCTCTAATATCACAGCTTGGCGTAGATGTGGGCACAGGTATCATGCATGTTTTACAGATACAGCCATAGCTTCAAAACCCACCGCGAGCATGCACTCCTCATCCCCGAGCAATTTCCCCTCGTCTCTATCAAACTCTGCAGCCCGCCAAAATGCTCCGCTGAGTTCAAAGCTGAGGAAAGTTCAAAGCCACGTAGATAAAGATGCTATGTGACGTGTGGCTTTTTAATGTCGTGATAAAGCTAGATGAGTCTTTTCAAAGCGCTCCGCTGTTCTTCTTCTTTCTCTCTGCCTTTGGCGACTCTGACCCCTCCTCACTTCTTCCTCTCTTGCTGCCGGTGATGCTTCCCGCTGCATGGCGAGCGTTTGCTTGGCATGCCAATGAACTGTGTTGCTCTGTGCATAATGACTTCAGTGTCCGTGGTGTCTGTGCCTGTGGAAAGTGTTTGCGTCTGTGTGTGTTTGTCTTGTGTGCGGTGCGGTCTTTACCACTCTCCATGTTGTTTACAGGAAACACGCAAACCCCTCATCCCATTGCACGGTCTCCTCCACGCCGTCCGCCCCACAAGGGTACAGATACTGCTGTGATCTTAGTACACCACATGTCTGATTTGTTACATCATCAGTTTTGTGTATTCTTTTGTATTGGTTTAGCGTGTTTAGTGATTTGAAATTGTTTGTGTAAGGCTATGAGGCTTTAGAAAGTCTTTTAATGGGACTATCATTACATCAAAGCCATTAATTGCCAGTTATTGGATTGTCCTTGGACCAGCAGACCGTTCTTGATGGTTGTCTTTTCTCTTGTGTGCTCAGCGCGGCCTGTGAGTCCTTTCGGAAACGTTAGCTCCACGAATGAAAAGGACGGGACCCTGATCAGTTGGGAGTACTGGGGCCCGGAGAAAGCCGTTTATGTAGAATACATAGTAGACAGTAAGCGAAGCAACACGTCCTTATTTCTGTCAGCTTCACACAAAGGTGGCAAGAGACTCCTACTTCATTATTGGCTCGTGCAGGTGAATAGAAATATTGGCAGTCACGTATACGCTGGCTCCTGCCAACGTGGACCCAGATGTGATAAACAAGGCTGTCTGTGATTGGATTTCTAATTACCCCTCCTGTTATTGACTAGAGTTGCGTGCAGCTCCCGTGACAATCTCGTTGGAACTTATGTAGACAAACATTATGAAAAGGAGCGCAAACACTCTTGTTATGCCAATTGCTTTTGACTGAAGCGCTCTCTATTGTTTTTATCCACCTGCAGAGAGGATGAAAAGCACCGAGTTATTGTAGTATGGCTCTCTCACACCTACTCTCCATTGATTCAATCAGGGAATATCAGAATCATAGATTCCCTGTATTTAGAAAGAACATTATCAAAAACTTGTGATCATCAGTCAAAGACATTTCATACGTAGCTCATCACAACATGTATGATTTATTTTGGCAGCGGGAGCTTGAAGCACTGCAGCTTAAAAAAAAACAACAACACGCTAATAGATTCAACACAAAGAGATCTTCACCAATGAGATGACACATGTGCAGCAATAGACTGACGTTGCCATATTCGAGGTACAATGGCTAAAAATGCTGCAAAGTGAGAAACAGAAAGCACAACATAATACAGGAAACATTAGAGTTATCACCAGTATTGGGAAAGCCTACAATAATGCCTAAAATGCGAGGCTATGCACCAATCTGATACTGTGTTCCAGTTACTGTCAGAAAGAAAAAATGGTATTGCAACATCCCTAGGAAGACAGTCACACACTGAAACGCTGCACGTTGCACAGAACAAAACAGAAATGAGTTACAAAACAAGTCTCCAGGGGACAGTAAATATGCCAGGTGTGTTCATCACTTTTTATTGTCCCCTTGAAATTTCTCTTGTTTTCTTTAGTGCAACTTGCAGCATTTCCTTATGTGGCTGTATTTTCTGTTCTTGCAGCATGCTGCTCATGTGTTGCTGGTGAAGTTGGTGAAATGTGTTTGTTTTTTTAAGTTGCAGTGTGTTGAACTTTTGAGGCAATCATTTATTTATAGACTCAATAGTTTTTTTTAGAATTCCATAATAGAGTGCTGCAGGAATGAGTCCTAAAACCTGGAAATGAGTGAGCTTTTTTTGCATTTTTGGTTCCCTCGTCAGTAGGTTTTTTTAAATGGCTTTTTAGTTAGATGTCTTAAACAAAGTGTGCGGTTAACACAAGCTTAAGATGTGTTCACTTATTGTGCTAGAACATAAAGTAAGTCAGTAAATATTCATACCTATTCATCAAATTTGATACTTCTATATAGAAGTTTCAAATTTTTCTTATTTCTTATGAAAGCAGGTTGTTAAGAAGTGACTATAAACGTCATTGGTTGTTAAGTGGTGATGGCATTTTAGTCACTCAACCCGTGCTGTAGTTTTTATATAGTCCAATGTCAGCTTTTTACTTTAGGTGATTAAATCCATCACTTTGTCATAAACTTTTATTTGCTGAACTTAAATCCGTTGGGACAAAAATCTCATTGGCTTTTTCTCTTGGGAATCAGTTCTTTGCCAGACAATCAGAGTACTCCACCTACCAACCGACCCAGGAGTCGAGAGTACGATACTAACTTCCGGTTATGCCTACAAAAGTTTGTCATCCCTGCAGCACTCTGATCCATACATATCAACCATTTAAATCTAATATAGACAGAATTCCCTGCAGTGTAATCCCATGTCAGTAGATGCATCTGTCACGTCATTAGATCCCATCATGTCGTGATTTGAAGTTGTGTCTGCTCCCTCAAACGTGCCTCTCTTGATGAACGTCCCTCCTGCAGGTGAAGGTGAAGAGGAGTGGCAGAAAGAGCTTGTGAACGGCTCTCAGAACGTTGTGCTGAAGGGCTTAAAGGGGGGCCTGTCCTATAGGGTGCGTTTGGTGGCCAAAGGTCACCACGATCAGCCGCTCCACCTCTCTGAGGAGCTAGTGGTCTCGGTCCCAGGTGAGGCAGTTCCTGGTTGGTCGCCTCCACCACGGTCTGGTCTGGCCTGGCCTTGTATCGTGCCGTGTGTAGCATGTGAAGTAGTCTGTGCTGTCGTGTAATTATAATCCAGTCAAGCATGGGTTTAACAGATGTGTTGTGGTCACTCTGTATGCCAGGCATGTACTATAGTGATATAGAGACAGTGTGTAGCAGCGTGCATGATTGTGTGGTTGTATTTCAGCGTAATAAAGTCAGTCCTGTAGATTTGTTAATGCTCATATAGAAGTTTGATATAGTGGTTTAATATCCAACCTAATATCACCCACAGTAAACCCTTCGTGTGCTGTGTGTGTGTGTATTCTGTGTGTGTCTGTGACCGTCTGTGTGTGCACTCGTGAGAGACAGATTGTTTTTCTGCGTACTAATGTGGTGTCAGTAATGTGTCACCTTTAGCTAAATCAAGCTAACTCATCTAACATGAAACTCGTCTTTACCTGTAACTATAAGCAATCATGATCCACTCATGAACTGAAATCTCTAACAAGTAGATACCAAGAGAACGACTTGTTACACGCTTGTTGTACCACATGATTATGGATAAATGTTTCTAGTTTCCCTTCCCACCGGGAAAAGATCATCCAGTCCTAAATGTTAAGTCTCCCTCTCCTCCTCTGGCCAGCTGTGGCGAGCAGACAGGTGGACATCGCCACTCAGGGATGGTTCATTGGCCTCATGTGCGCCATCGCTCTGCTAATCCTCATCCTCCTCATCATCTGCTTCATCCAGCGGAATAAGGGAGGGAAGTACCCCGGTGAGTAGCAGCACCGGCACGCTGATATAAACCAACACTTTTAATGCTTTGTTTGCCACCGTTCAATTATGTTTAATAGGATTTTATGATTAGATTTCATGGTGCTTGAATATTTGTTTGTTCTTGCACTAAAAGCATACTAATCAGACAAAGGTTTAGAGATAGGCTCAGCAGTTTTCTGGAAAAGAGGAAAAAGGCCAAAATTGGAAAATACTGCACTTTAGTCTGAGTAATGAGCAGTGGTGGAAAAAGCATTCAGATCCCTTACTTAAGTAAATGTGAGGGATCTGAATTAATAAAGTAATACCACACTGCAGAGTTACTCCACTACAAGTAAAAGTCCTGTATTCAACACTTACTTAAGTAAAAGTACAAAAGGACCAGCATCGAAATGTACTTAAAGTTTCAAAAGAAAATAATTAATTATGCAGAATTGCCCCACCCAGATTGTTACATGTATATTCCTGTATCATTAGGTTTGGTTCTGTATTGTAGGTTTAGTTTAAAACCTGTCTAATAATTTTAAATGTATTGTGTTTTTTTATGTTAAAGCTCAACCAAAAAGTAACTAAAGCTGGCAGCTAAATGGAGTAAAAAAGTACAATATTTGCCTCAAACTGTAGAGAAGTAGAAGTATAAAGTAACATAAAATGGAAATCCTCAAGTAACTGTATAAACTCTATAAAGTGGTTTGTCTAAGTTGCCTCCTCTCGTCTCACCAGTCAAAGAGAAGGAGGACGCACACACAGACCCAGAGTTCCAGCCAATGAAAGACGATGACTGTACTTTTGGGGAATACAGGTGAGAGAAAGTGCTTCGGCCTCTGGAGCCCCCAGAGCCTCATTTAACCCATCACCCCCTGCCCCGTCCCTGCTTTCTGCCCAGATCTGCTCTCTCTGGCGGGGGGGCTGGAGCTCTGCACTCCTCCCCTCTTCTCAATCCTTACAGCCAATAACTGACCCAGGATCACCAATAACATAAATTCAAAACACCAAGAAGAAGAAGAAGAAGTTTCCCCCTCCATCAGAACTTCTACCGCCGTGAAGCACAAGATTTTTCTTTTTGTTTTTTGTTCTGGGACGTCCTGGAGGCTACTTGTGTCGGACTCTTTTGTGTGTGCTCCATATGACATTGTGGTGTCATCTGAGAAGCAGGATTCTTCAGGTTCAAGGGATTTAGGGGTTTGGGTGTTTTCAATCTTTAAATAAGACTGTCAGGAAAAAAAAATATATATATATAAGCTAGAGTCATGTGCAACACATCCTAAACTGACCCCGAGCATCGAATCCCATTCCAACTAATAAGCTACTCATATACATCCTGTGTTCAGTATAGTATTAACACTTTGCCTGGTGTATTGCTACTTACATACACAACACTGATAGGATTGAAAATAACTGAAACGATCATTCCTTCTAACGTACAGCAGATATCCAGCCGAGCTTGTTAGCATCCTCATTCTAGGCTGCTTCTCCAATCGCACGCAGAATAAAGAAAAATGAAGCACTTTACTTCTGTATAGCTAGCATTTCTGAATTGTTTTTTATAAGTCGATTTATAAGATGGTCTTGCTTTTATATTTTATATTCCTTTTTGTATTATGTAAACATAAATCTGTTCTATGGATTTTATGCTGTGATAAATACATATCGATATATCTATATATATATATAATATGTGACATGCATGGTGTGAAGATCTGATATATGAACATTTGCTGTAGGCAATAATGTGTTGAATGGACTTATTGTTAATATATAGATATACAGTATACAGATGCATATGGATCATATATGAAACTATCAGCATGTTTGAGGGAAACAATCATCACTGAGTGTACAAGAGCTGGTTAATGCTGTTTATATCAGGCCAGTAGCCATTCTTTAATAGTAATAATTATCAAAGGAGAAGACTGGGGATAGTCTACATTTTTATTATTGTCAACAAATTCTTTAGAAAGACCAAAAAAAGTAAATTTCAAAACTTTTTGACTTCTCCAGCTTGTTTGCAGCTCAGCTTCAGGCTACTTTTCCTACTAAAACCGGCAGTGTGGAACTTTTATCTCCCCCCTTTGGCAGCGAGAGTAATAACACAAACACTGTCGATGCATGCTCATGATGCATGCCTGCAGATGAGCTCCATGTTTACTTAAAATACTAAACTTTAAACTCTTAGGTTTTTTTTTTTTATTAGTTTTTTCCGCTGTAGCTTCTGCTCCATCATTAGGTTCTCTTCTCCCGTTCTGCCCCCTTTAGTTCCGGCTGACGTAAAATGCATCACTACTGGGCTTCACAGTGCTTCGTCAGCATTGTGTGATCTAATTTGGCAAGGGCTTGAATATGACAGGAGTTTATATTTAAAAGTCCTAACCTAGCAATGCCAAACTAATACACCAATGCAAATTAGTCTGGTCTACAGTCAACGAAAATGTGTTTACGTAGTTATTTGAGGCTAGAAAAGGTTTTTTTTGTGTGGAATTTGTTGACAACAAGAAAAATGTAGAATATCACCAGACTTATCCTTTAAAACTCATGTAGAGAGACCCATTCACACAGCAGGGGGATCTCTCCAATGGACATGGACTCAAAGAACACAGTAGACAATAAATCACAAGGCAAAGTGTACAAATATTATAGTGCCTTTGTGAGAGTATACTTTCTATCCATGCTGTTTCATTAAGCTCAGCTGGAACCTTACAGTATGTCAATAAAGGCATAACTTCACTCAACTGAGCTGGTCTTGTTTGACTGCAGGAGAGTATACTGTAAGTTCAGACTCATGTACGTGGCATATGTGCCTGTTAAAGTGCGTAGTGTAATCATCCCTCTGAGTGACTGTTGTGTTGTGTGAGCTGGATCTCCTCATCTGGTCGCGGGGGTGTAGGTCTCAGGAAAGGTAAGGGTGATGGTGGTGTGTCGGGGGCATGTGAGGAGGGTCAGTGGATAGTCGAGTCACTGTGGAGAAAAATGCTCGCTGTGTAAGCATCCCAGGTTCTTTCACGGCTATCATCAAGTTTAATATTGGACCATAAAGCCTTCATCATGTACTTTGCATAGACACGTCTTTCTAGTTATTAATCTGGGGCTTTACTGTGCTGGTTTTATCCCTGAAAATGCTTCCGCATACTGATTAATATCTAAATCTTAAAAACTTCCAGCATCATGATGGCTTTGTGATCTTATCTCATTGACGTTCAACTCATGTATGTGGAATGTTTTCGACGATCTGATATCCAAAGAAAACTTTCTTTGCAGATTTTTCATGCATTTTGCCAATTTGTGATTATTATCATGCTTGCTTCGGGGGATGTTTGGCTGAAACCTTGCTTTCCAAGTTTTATTCACATCATTGCCTTGGATTTTCTGTTTTTCATCACAACCTCTGTCTCAGGGGGGAAATGCTTTTGTCAAACAGTACATTTACCACTTCATATTTGGTTTCAGGGGGAATTTGAACAGGGTATGATTGCTTGAGCTTTATTCCCCTGGTGCCTGATGGAAACCAACTAATCATTCATTGCAACTGTTTTTTAGACATGGAGCGAGCCAAATTCAAATTAGCTGCTTGTACATTGGTTCACTGTTGCATTTTAATGAGCTCAGTGTGCACTTTTAAAAATTAAACACTTATTTTCTTAATAAAAGAAAAAACTTTTACCACTATCTACTGAACATGCAGTAGGTTGTGCTAAAAGTAGTTGTGTGCTCCATCTAAAAAAATCACTAATCTCCTTGTTGCATCTGTCACATCATCTCACCTGTAACACCTGCATGTTATTTTCTCCTTCAGTGACAATGAGGACCATAAACCGTTAAAAGGGAGCCGCACGCCGTCTAATGGGACAGTTAAGAGAGACGACAGTGACGACAGTTTAGTTGACTACGGGGAAGGAGGAGACGGACAGTTCAACGAGGATGGCTCGTTTATCGGCCAGTATAGTGGAAAGAGTGCCAGCAGGGAGACTGCTGAGGGCCACGAGAGCTCCGAGGCCCCGTCCCCTATTAATGCCATGAACTCCTTGAACTCATTCGTGTAGCCGATCACGCACCAGTGTGAGGCGCTGCACTGACTGCTCCACCCCCACGTCTCTCTTAGAGGGACGTCCCAACACCGCATGGCTTTATGATATCACATCTCCATCCCCGGTGCCACACATGACACAAGAAACACACAAATCTCATCAAAGACATTCATGTTTTCACTTGGAAATCTTAATGGAGAGGCTTGGAGACCTGTGGCTCATTTTACCTTACGCAGCATTTAGGAATGAAGTAGCTCAACCAGACATTTGATTTTAACAGTGCATGACACACCTGATAAACCCATATTTAAATTAACACTTTGATATTAACAAGTGTTGCATTCTTACCAGGAATCTCTTATGGACTATGCAGTGCTCGTCTGAACTATATTTGTTTTTGTTATTATATTATATACTATGTTCAAATAGTAATCAGCGTCTACAGTAAATGACTATTACTCCATGTATTTTTTCCAACACACAAGCTTGTACAGGAATCTGTATTTAATAATGTTATTCCATCAGTGCACAAGGCAGACCATGTACAGTGTATATAAATATAAAGTGAACTATCTGTAAACTGGGAGCAGTGCACACAGCATGCTTGAGATTGCTGCATTGATACATCCTCATCTGTCACCACTTTGTTGAATGATCCAGCTGCACCCATAAAGGAGGGAACTGAAATGCTGCATGGCCTGTCATATGACCTTGTGACCTTTGACCTGCATGCAACCTCTTCTTATTGAGCTTGATCTGAAGGCCAGTGGGGGAAACGCTGAGGGTGTGACAGCTCGCCTCGGTCCCTGCAGTGCTCCTTCAGCAGGTAGTGCCTTTTCTTCAAAACAACGACTCAATTTTGAAGTCACTTTCCAGAGTTCAGTGACTGGAACAGAGACAGTTGTAGGACTGCAGAATCACATCTAAGGATGGATAAGATAAGCATGAGAAGAGGACTCTGAGGAGGGAGGAATAATTCATATACTCTTGTCATCTTTTTTTTTTTAAAGACGTCCCAATGCCTTGAGACACAGGACTGGCTTTGATTGCTTTCAAGAAGCTAAGCGCACCCACATCGGATCAAACCACAACATCATTAAAACCATGTCCGGTGCATTTTCAGAGTGTGCAGTCATCATGTACAGAACCTGATTGTATTTCTGCAGTGTATGAATGTATGGAAATCTGAGTGTGTAGGTGTGTGTGTGTGTGCGATTACAGTTCATTATTCAATTCCTATTAGGCAGAAGTTGTTCACTTGTACTAACTACACTTGAGGGCCTTTGGATGGGATCAAGATTTGTTTTCTCTTAACTTGCATCAAGTTTTTTTTTTTTTTTTTTTAAAGATTTGTGTAGAATATTTGTTGAATTTGTAAATACTTTCATTGATTGTACAGGGACAAGCAGCTTATAAGGCAGCCTCGGAGGCGATGTTGTGCATGACATGGTTTAACTTGTGGATAGGACTGTATTAAATATAGAGTACTTGTAGAGAATATATATATAAATATATATATTCTTTTTTCTTGCTGTGCACAGTGTACATTGTATTGTAACTAACTGGACAGAAAATTGCATATAAATTTGAATTTTGATTGTTTTCTGATTTGCTTGTCAGCGAGTTATATGACTTTGGTATTGTACAACATGTAGGATATAGCGACGATATTAATTGATGCACACGATTATATTATTCTGACTTGCATTGGCTCTTCGCAGTCCCAGTATACTGCCAAAATGATGCTCTTTTCTGACAGTATTGCAAAAGGTTTTGTATTTAAGAAACAGATTTGTACTAACAGATACTTTCTTTGTCTCTATTTAAGTTTCTCCTTTTAGTGCAAGTATGAAATTCAAGCTACTGGATATATAATGGATGAATAAATAATTATCTGCTTTAATTTCAGTTTTCTGACTCCTTACTCAAAATGAGACAAGTGATGCTCTGAATCGTGTAGGAATTTAATGACTCATAAGAGCGCTGTTATTCAGGCTGTGCATGCTTCGTGCTTCATAATGTGGCCATAAATGGTTCATTACATAACTAAAGTTGCACCACGTACACCACAGATAAACTGCTCTTTCTTGAATGTTGCCCCCTCTGACTTTTTATATCGTTATGTATTACATTACTGTTAATGGTGCATAAAAGCAGAATTTTACCGTTTTAGCTGTTTGAGGTGGAGTTGGTTTAACTACTTTGTTTTCCAGTGATGTGGCCCTTCTAAAAGGCAACAAATGAAATTCTACTTAGATGATTAATGCAGTAAAAAGTCTGCTACATAGACGGTGATAAATGGAAGGTGCTGTCATTTAAAAAAAATATTCTTTAATATTTGCCTCTTGTGAAATAATGGATAGTTTTACTTCTTTGAGGCTCAAACATTTATTAATATGAAACCATCAGAGAAGTTTAGAGGGGAATATTTATTGCTCGGGCTGCTAAGAACCTCACAAACATCTAACACATGACAAATAGCTCAAGATAGATGCTGCTTTTTGAACTGAACAACTGGTTTAATCTTTAACAATGTATTTTATGAGTCTATTATGTTGTTGTTTTTTTAAATAAAATCTTAATCTGGAAATTACCTTTTAACTACACCTGCCAAATAAATATGGGGGAGGAATAACCTACGATATTTCATCCTGAATTGTAGTGGAATAATATATAGTCATAAGTATGAGAGTGTATAGGAGCATGAAATGGAAATTTTCAAGTAGTGTGCATCGAAATTGTACTCAAGTTCAGTGCTTGAGTGAATGACTCTCTAAAGCACTTTCCACCACTGTATGTGTGGGCGTGTTGGCAATGGACCAATTCCATCACCTGCTGCACATACTGGGGATATATTAAGAGCTATATGTATCTGAAGGGAATGATGCCAAAACAAACACCAGATTTCAGCCCTTTCAAAACTTGCAATGTACAAATGCCTGCACAGCCACGACCATCACACGAATAAACATGCATTTACAACCGCGCAGTGAGGAAGAGCTGCAGGCTGTGTAGATGCGGATGCCTACACCTGCCTCAGTCTCCTCAGTGTGGAGCGGCTATAGAAAAGCCTTATGGAACACGACAGTTGGGCTCCATCTTTTTGGCGCTCACTTGTGGCACTTCCACTTCCATTACAGTCATATTGTCAGGGTAATAGCGAGAGAGCAGCTCGCCATCTGGTGCATTATCACACGGCAATGGTGTCAGTAAGCGGGGAAGGCTGGTATCTAGTGTCTTGGAAATACTTTCTCTCCCTCTGGCAAGGACTTTTCGCCTTCTGTTCATTCAGGTACAATAATTCATTTTCCTGGGGAAAGTTGTTTGGGTATATACTGCCGGATTGTTTGCAGTTAATAGCAGCAGTGATTGAAAGTGGATGGATGCTCCACATATTAATGAACTGGGGTTGATGATGTTTTTTTTTCTTTTCCAAAATGAAGCCAAAGATTTTATGAAAGATGAATGCATCAGCGTTGAGCTGCAGCTGGTTTGGAGAATGTCCACATTCATTCCAACAAAATAAATGACTCTCACTTTCAGCAGCAATGATCTCAAAGACCTTTTGACCTTCAGCTGGATGATGGATGATGATTCATCAATTAGTTTATGTTTGACAGTTTTTCTCTCTTGACTTTACTGCCACCTAGTGATATGAGGCACTTACACCGATGGCTGAAATAAGCAACAGGCTTTAAAACAATGAATAGAAAATTTCATGTAAAGCACATTATCAAAGTTGTTTATTGACATTTTTAACAGTCACAGTACGGTCATGCTATAAATAATTGTATTAAAATCACAATATACTAAAATACTTTAAATGTTTGCAGACAGCCTCTGATTTCATTTGGTCCTCTGTTAACATTGTTATTCTTCTAAGGCTTCCTGTAAAAGGCTTTACGATTTTTTTCATGGCAGCAGAATCACATTATTTGTCTGTCGATTGGTGATCATTGCAACCAAACAAGCAGCTGCCCCATTACCCTTCTGAACTCCACCCACCCCCCCACTTCCCTGCCGCTCCACACCGACCCCTCCCTCCACCCTCTCTCATTCCTCATCCAATCCTCAGTGGATTCATTCTGTGTCGTCTGTGCGTCTGCCATAGCATCCATTATCCATTCCAACCTCCTCTGTGTCCAGCTCCTTGATTTACTGCTGGGCGGAAAGCCTGGTTTGAATTGATCTATAGCTGGTTTTATGTCCACCTCCAGTCTGCTTTCAATGGGGAAAAAGATCATTACACGGTGTTGTAGTGACGCTCTGTTTCCAAACAACCTGGGAGCTTTAAAAGCGCATCATTTGCATCCCAGATGCTCAAGTGAAGGATGTGATCTTTCAGCAGCTACAAGCTCCTCAGTAAGACATCATAAAGGATATCAAAGGCAGGTATTAGAAAAACAGCATCATTTAGTTTCTGATATTCTGAAAGTGTGTGCTGAGCTTCAGGGCGTCTGTTCCTTAGATGTAAGTGGCAGAGCCTTTGTGTCTTTATGTAGATTTGCCCTTTTCTGATGCTCTGAGAGCTGGGGAGGATAATTGTTTATGATTACTCTGTGACATTTCCATATGGCTGACGAACGGTTTGCGCCAACACACGCTCTCTTACGCACACACATCTGTCAAGACCAAGCTGTCTGGAGCCTGAATGGTAGGTTTGGTTTGCCTGAAATTGAAAACCCCAATTGTGGGAGGGAAATCACCCCTTCCAGTGTAACAGTATCATTTCTCCAGTATTTCTATCAACTCAAGGAGGCTGTTTTCCCTGAGGGGGGCAGTGAGCTGATGTGGTGGCAGATATCATTGCACTTCTGTTGGATGGAGGCTACATAAAGTGAGAGTGCTTTGTTCTATCGATCTGATTCTCTCTATCAAACCCCCCGCCCCCTTTTTATCACAATAGCACCAGGATTATAACTCTTTCAACGCCCTGATTTCTATTCCCAATGCACCCCCCTCATGTCCCATGTGTATTTGGACTGGGTGGGTGGGGGGTTACCTTTGCATGAGCCCCCTTTGGAGATCATTGGGGCTAAATCATATTTACCCCTCCCACTCCTTCCTCCTCCCCCCTCCTCCTCTGCCAGGCAGATAAATGACAGCCACCTATTCTTTTCCTCCAGACAGCAGGGTGTTTGCTGTTCCTCTTATCCACCCCAGAGACCGGCCTTGTAACATTGTTATTCACCAGCAGGATCCGTCTCTATTTGCACTGCCATGTTGTAAGAGGAACAAAAGTGTTTGTCTGAGGCTTGAATACACCTAGATCTTGGATAACCCGTGCACAAAATAATATCCTTTTGGGCTCTGTATTATGCAGCATTATTTGGATTTCAGGAATTTCCTCAGTGTTACTGAATCCTCGCGTTCGGCTATTTTCTGTGGACTGACATTTTTCTAATACATCCCCCAGGGCCGAAGATAATGTCGTTATTTCTTGTCTATTAACTGCAGATTCCATCTCCAAGGAAACAATACTTATTTTGATGAAAAGTCAGAATAATAACAACAGCCTCAGGAAACAAAGCATCAACACTCAGATATAGAGCTATAACCTTCATGTAAAGTCAGTTTCTGATCACATTAAAAAGGAACTTCTTTGATATGTTCACCCAAATTCATCCAACGGGGGGTAAGTCCTTCAATTAATTCTACCCTGCTCTTTCTCCAAGATTCTTGCATTATTTATGTGCCGCCGCCACAGCAGATTATTATTTGCTGTGTGGTGTTTACATCCAAGATTTAAATCTAATCCCAGGGGATTGAGATGGTCTCATGTTTGGACTGACACATGGACAAGGCTCTGTAATTAGTAGAGGTGCCCTTTTGATATCTGCCTGATGAAAAACAGGCTGATGGTTAACATGCAGGCTGCAGTCTCACTTATTTCTCGTGGTGTGTCATGCAAAAACTGTAGATTTATCTGCTCATATTTTCAGATTTCTGTCTCTGAAACTTTTGTTGCTTCTACTGCAGTAAACCATGGAGTGGAATTTAGTTTGTGGTTCTCATAGTGAAGAAAAAATATAGTTGGAGAAGTTTTTAGAAAAATTGTTACAATGGATAATTCACAATAAATACTGTCAACATTTTATACGAGGACTATTTTTCTTTAAAGTGGCTCCCGGCTCTACACAAGTAAGAATTAAGGGGATATTGTGTTATCTTTGACATCCCTTAAATGTATTTCTGCAAGAATCAGATACAGGAATGATGACTTAAGTGTACACTGAGAAATAGTTTGACGTGAAAAGCAATTCATCATTACTGGGAGTGCAGTCAGACCAAAATAAAGGGAGTAAGGCAGGTATAAAACAGTCAAGATGCCATACACACGAAGGCTGAAGTAACATACAATAGCCTTCAGGAAAAGGCTGGTGGGGTATAGTATAAATATACATACATATCAGCAGGATATCTGTCTGGTGGACAGGTGAGGAATGACAGGAAAGTTTATCAAAGCCTGGTAGCTGAAATCAGAAGAAGAATTGGAGCCAATGTTAGATAATATGGTATCCACACCTGCTCCTGGAGAGCTAACTGCCCTACATGTTTTAAGTATCTCCCTCATCCAACAGACCTGATTTAAATGATTTGTTCAGTATAAAGCAGCTGTAGGCTGTCAGGGGCCAGAGAGATAACTAAAACATACAGGGCAGTAGCTTTGCAGGAGCAAGCCTGGACAGACACCACTGAATTGATGAAGCTATAACAGTTTTATGGCATAACAGATGATGCATCAGTTATTCATTCCAGGGATCTAATGGCATGATGAAATTATCAATATATATGTGCACAGGTTTTAAATTCAGCGACAGAATTATTTAATGTGTGGGCACAAGTTATAGTGCTGCAAATCAGCTGTTTGGGAGAAACAGAACAGACTACTAACTCTTTTGCAAAGATCCAAGTCCACCAATATGTTTGATCTCAACAGCTCTGCGCCTCTAAGGAGCTCTTTACCCTCTATTCAAATGTACTTTTATTTCATATGTTTAATGGCCTTTACAGCTCCAGCAGCTCCTATCATGAACTGCCATTAGCAACCGTTTCCGGCAACAAAAGCTTTAATGAACTCACTGAATGAACTCACTGAATGCTCCCTGCACGACACCAAACGGCAGACAAAGTTAAAGTTAGTAACGCTAAATGGAAAGCAGATGCTGACCCAGATATTTCTCATGAGTCGGTGAAGTAAAAGCGCTCTGGATAATGGACATAAATTCATCAGATGGCCCTAGGAGACGACTTCAAATGAATGCTAATTACGATAATTGCTGGTGTCTATTTCAAGGTGGGCAACTGTTTGCTATGTTGTTGGGGACGTGTAATGATCGGTAATGATAGCTAATTTGCATAACACCTCCTGGTTAAACAAATGTGGTGTAAAAATAGCTTCTGTTTACCCTCGCTAGCAACAGCAAGCTTGCTAACATTAATGCTAGCTAGCGTACAGTTAGCTTAGTCCCTAGTTAAGCTAACATACAGCGTAAGTTAGTTTAGTAGTTCTTAGCTAAGCTAACGGCTGTAGCTAAGCTAACGGCTGTTAACCGATGATACCAACTCTAGAATTAGCTTCTATGAATATGATTTAAGATGCTAAGTTACACCAACTTAGATATTCTGGATGTCATGTACTTTATTTTTTTGTCTCCCTGTGTTATTAAAACGTAAAGTAAGCTAGCCTATGAACAGACAGTAATTTTTGGCTGTTTCACGGAAAAAATAAATAAAAGTGTGTATTCACAAAGCAGTTTGACAGTTAATAGTGATCAAAAAAGTTATAATACACTGCATGATGAGATACTTTAGTTTTGAAATAAAATTAATAAAATATATTACATGTAAAGTTAGCTAGCCATGGATATACACCCATTTTCAGCTGTTTCATTAATAAAATAAATAATGCATCGACCTAACATTAGCAGATAATCAACCTTTCTGATGATTTTGTCAGTGGGGATATTGGGAGTTAATACTGGGAGTAAATCAAAACAAATATAATGCACTGAATGATAAAGCCATCCATAAATATCACTGTGCCTTAAGTTATGAACCAGTAGCCCTCATATATGGAAGCAAAGTTGGGTCATTTCATTTTACTGTAAAGTGTGTAGGCTGAGAGGGGTATAAAGGGTTTTATTTGTTTCACTTCTTTCTCCATATGTGCTGGGGAACATTGGTGGTGTTCAGGGGGACCCCGGACACCACTGTGCGAGCCACTGCTCCATGGTCCTGTGGAAGAAGCGGGTCTAGCGCCCCCCTAAGTTGACAGTCATAACCCTTCATCCAATCCACGGGGACAGGACCGCTGCTCTGTCAGTTTATTTCCCCGCTCCTGAGCGCCCGGCGATGCGGTGCTGAGGAGGTGCGAGCATCGTGAAGGACACACGGACGGACGCATTTGCCCGCTACGGAAGGTAAGGACACGGACAACATCGGGCAGATATAGTGAAACTGATTTGTTTGACATTTTCATCAGAGAAACCGGGCGCTGCATTTTGACAGCTGGGGAAATCAGTGTTGTTTACAACAAACTGAGTGGGATGCGCGGGTGGGATTGAGCTTATGCAGCCCTCCGCAATGCAGAAACGGACGATATGGCACGAAGAAACTCGGTTTTGCTTTTTTGTGTCGTATTGACATGCAGAGAGATACTGTGTGCAATATATGACATATCGTGGCGTGGTGGGGATGATGCTGTTACATGATCTGCTGCACATCCTGGCATGCACTTCCCTCCTAAAAAATAGTCGATGCACAGAGCAGATGGAAGAATACATTTCACCATAGAGCACATCAGCTTTAAAGCAGTAAGTGTGACTATTAATTCAGCGTTCATTAGACCACGCCAGAGGCCATAGCCTAATAGCGCCGCACATACCGATGATTGAAACTGCCGCCTGCCTTACAGCCAAAAGATTAGGAAGCACCCGGTGACTGTAAACACTTTCATCTGGGGTGGAACTAAAACGCATGTCCTGGTGTTAGTGCCGCGATCGATTGAGGCATAAGATTCGGCTCTGTCATCTTTACTGGCAGACTGAGCCGTAATGCTTAGAAACAGCCCATCGCTGGGTTATTCTGTCAGGATGTCAGGTGCTGGAGAAGGTGTCATGGGCGCGTCCTGGCTTACCAGACTATAGGCTTCAGTGGAGAAAAACTGTTCCTTCTACATGTTGCTAAAGTCAGGTCTAGACACTTCAGGAGTCATAAGGATATTTCCAAGATGGTCTTCATCATGTAAAAAAGGATGCAGTATTTTTTTTTTTTTACATTACTTAACTCATTGGTGGCATAGTTAAGGTAATAACAACAAACCATGCAACTGTCCACTGGTTCAAAGTGAATTACAAAAATCCCAGATGTCATTAATTGAGTTTTAAAATATTAGCTAAAGTGGCATTTTTCATCTATGTGTGGGTCATTGGTGGGAAAATGTTTTTAGAACTTGTGGTCTCAGTTACCTGCTGCAGTGATTCTCGTCACAGTGATTAAGCATGGACATGTCTGTCTGCAACACAAAATGTTTGCCTAGTGGTGTAGAGGTAGCTGATGGTGGGTGATGTGGTTGTACTACTAGGTTGATGTTACTAAGGAATACGTGAGTATGCCCATCTAAATACTCCAATGGTTTTCTGCTCTAGAAAAAGATATGGATATACCCTCTATACCCTCCGTTATTACCACATAATGTGTTGATATTACGATGCAAGCAGAGTTATGATTTTCATAATTCTGTTGAATAATGGCTTTTAGCACAGCTTGCTGCAGCAGAATGTGATTTAAGCCACCGCAACTTTCCATTATGGTCTAATGAGCTTGCAAAGTATGTGAGATATGATTCAATCAATATCAGTAAACCATTTTGACATCTAATGGACCTCTTTGTTTATTCACAGTTGAAGAGTTGTTCTTCTGTGATGGGCAGAGGTGGCTATCTCAGCACTTCAGGTTTCAGATCAACATATTCATGTTGGTTTATGAACAGCTGGAGTGGTAGTTTGTGCCTGTAAAATCTTGGCATGCGGCTTGTATCTCCACTCATCTATGATCAAAATATGTATATTTTCAGATGATCAGTAGATAAATGACCGACCTTCTTCTGCTCCTAAGTGCTGTGCACATAAATGTGTAAGAGCCACATTTTCATTTGGCTTTCTTTGCCAGTCAGTGTTGGTGTGAGCTTCTTCACAGTGTGCTTGTCCTGATTGAATCAGAGCCATAAATGTGCCACAAAATGTCAGAGGGATTCCGTGGCTGCCTGTCAGGTGGAGCACTTTATGAATCTTGTAAGCTTGACTGCTGCTAATGCATCCTGTGCTGTCCTGTGTACACCCTGAGGACTGTCCCTCTCCTTCATGCTAGGTGAATGAATTTACTCTGCTCAGAAGTAGGCTAACCTACTGCAACATGCAAGGTATCATCTTACATTTTTTACCCCCTTTGCGCCACAACGAAATATGTCTGAATGTAGAGCTTTGAATTTTGTAATAAGCTGTTCCCTGCCAGCATATTGGCTGTTGGGCTGGAGTGGCTTTAGGAGGATGCATGACGAGGAACTTTTTACATAACACAGTACCCTGCAGGATGTGGCTGTTCTGTGATGCATATCAAGGCTACAGCCTCAGCCTCCATTAGTGTCACAGTCAAATGACTCAACATAGCTGTACACTTGCTTCTCCTTTGGTTTAAAGATTCAGTCACACACATCTGTAATGCACTGATGTAGAAAGACTAAGCTCACCTGAGGCGGAAAATAGAGCTGTCTTCAACCTACCCATCTCCACTTCACCTCAGCCAGAATGTAACTTATGAACATGAGTATGAAGGTGAGAGAGATGGCTTTTACGCATCTACTGAATGACTGTTTACTGCAATTCTGTTCAATGAATAAACAGTTATTTTTATACTCGGCAAGACAATGATTTTTCAATTTTCCAATTCAGTAAACTTCTTTTATACAAGCAGTGCTATTTTGGTGCTCAAAGCAGAACCTTGGATGTTTGCCATGTAAGATTAAGTAATTTTAGAGTCGTTTTAAGAGATTAGATTTGTTTCCAGATGTCCTTCTGAGCCCTGGGCGACAAATTCTTGGGCAAAGAGTCAAAGCATTAGTTAAAGAGAGGAAGACAGATTTTGCGTGTGATTATGAAAAGACTCTTAACTGATTGGCAGCATTGGCATTTGCCAGCAACAGGGCTATTTTGTTAGGCGCGGTTTGTTCTGTCACACTGAATGCAGTGTCAGTCACGCTGGAGGGAATATGTCCTGTAGACTTGTTTCATTGTTTAATTGAATGCACTAGGAGAGGGTATGGCAAGATGAGACAGCCTATGGGCATGAACGTTTGTGTGCGGGATAGGGGTGGGCATTTTCAGTCATTTCAGTATTACATTTCAAATGCGTTTATTGAACAACCATAATAGGATCTTCAATTTACATTCTGTTGGCACATGTTACAGCGATAGTGGACTGTATGGATTTTCATTTCTGTTGTTGCTTATCATGTAACTCTAAGTTAACTGCTTAAATCATAAATTAAAAGTAAAAAAATATATAAAATAAAATCACGTATAGCCTAATATGCTCATGATGATGACATTATTAAAAATAGGCTAAGTTAACAAACTATTTGTACCAACTATGTACATTAACCACCCATACCTTAGCACTTACAGTAGATATGAATTGGACTCATGATTGACTAATAGTGCAGAAGCGATTTAATGAGTCCTGCTGTTGAGTATTTTGGCTAGTATGGAGGTAGCAGCTATGCCCTGGTACTGCTTTGCCAGTGCACTGAGTAACCTGTACCTGGTCGGGTTGCTTTGCCACCACTGCAGAGGGTTTTGGTCAGGTGGGATGCAGGGCTCCTTGAAGTCCCGATCCAAGTTGTTATGATTATCCTTGGTGCCGGCTGTGCAGTAATCCTCTCAGACAATGTGTCTAGTGCTGCAGGACCACAAACTGAGGTGAACTTTTACCTCTACTATAAACTACTATAACCTCAAACATTGCGTGAGCAGGTGTGTGAGTAGTGAAATGTTATTGGAATATCAACATCAACAAAGAATACGTACCCATCCCTTGTGCAGAAGCACACACACCCTTATTGCTGCAACTGTCTTCACTGCATGCACAAGTGTTTCTCTCTGTCCTGCTGACAAAACATGGGATGCTCTCGTCTTGATGATTCCTTTAGATTGCTCAGCAATTTGCGCACCGGCGATCAATAGCGAGATCCACTAATGGTACGGCAGTGAGGCAGAGACATGACGTCCTCTATGTTTGCCTGGAGACAGACCTCTCCTCTGTTCATGCCTGAGGAGGAGAAAGGCCCTCAGTCCCCATCTGCCATCCCTGGCTGTCAGAATACAGCTTGCACTAGACCTGCCATTGATTCTCCCACTGTGGACTTCTCTCTGCTCTCTGCGTGCACGTGACCCTATAGATCGTATGTGTAAGAGACTGAGCCAAGAGGGAAAAACTCATAGGCACAGTGCACATTTGTCTCTCACTTGTTGACTAGTCTTTTAATTTGTGCAATGTTTGGCTGGTTGTTTTGGGCTCTCGGATATTTGATAGCTTTGTTATTGTCATCTTTTAAAATGTGAATGCAGTGTTGTTTTGATTATTTTTTAAGCAAAAACACTTGCTGGTTTCAACTTCTCAGATGTTAAAAATATTGCTGCTTTTTTTGTTCACTAAACTGAACTGTGAATGACATTTTTCAGCATTTTATTGACCTGTTGACCTTTGTAGTGACAAATCGTTTCAGCATTGAGAGAGAGAGTGCTGCAGCCAGCAGCTATGAAACAAGCCGGAATGTAATCGCACAGGGAACTGTGAACTGTCAATGCACGTTGTCCAAAAGTAAAACACGAAAAGATGGAGAAGTCTTGTTCTGAAATCTCGTGAGAGATGACTTGTTGCAGGAAGACAACAGTGAAAGTGCAGTGAGCTCGAGAGACGAGTACAGAAAGTACAGACAGTTAGTTTTGTCCAAACAATTTCCAATTATGAAAGTGATTCATGATTTCACATTTCTGAATTGTGCCAAAAGATGTTAAGCAACACATTGAACAGTTTTCACAGATGACCTTTGTTGGATACAGGCAGGCTGAAGTTGTGGCTTGCTGTGCTACAATTGATGCTAACACTTCCTCGGCACACCATCAGGTCTGACTCTGCAGTGACTGTTTTGACTTGGATGATTACTGTCAGTCAAAAGAGGAAAAGAAAACCTCGATAGAAATGCTTTTTTAAAAGTGCAGAGACCTGCTGCAGTGCTGTGGTAATGTTACTAGCTGAAGTTACTGTGTTGACCTGGCATCAGTACACACAAAAGCATGTTAGGATGATGACAACGTCACCATCTTTTCATTATGTCAGAAACAACAACAATCTGTGTATGTCAATGGCAGAAACAAGCAGTTTAATTGGTCGTAAAGATTCTCTAATGCTGCACAGTAACCCTTGCAGTTGTGGCTGCATTTTACAGCTCTCTCTCAGTACTGGAGCATTTTCAAAAACTGTGGTTTTCATTAGTCACTTGGGCACAAAAACATGGGAAAATAGGATGCAGGTTGAAAAATGCCTACGTTCCCCTCATTTGAACTGCCAACATTAGTAGCCAGCTGGATCTTTAAGGCGCCTTTCAGTGTTTAATATGTTTGACTGAATAAGCTTTTGTTTCCTCGGTTGTTGTTCTGTATCTGGGGCCACTGTTGCCGACTTGACTTTAATAATATTAAATAGTTGCTCCAGGCAAGAGTTACTTCTAATGGTAGATCCTAAATGAATAATTATGAAAATGAACATGAATACATATGCAGCTCATCTCACTCCTATGCAGTCCATGATTTGTATCAGGATAAAAATAAAGCCTGCATAAATGGCCTTTTGTGGATTTACACAAATGTAGCACAATGCTGAAGATAAAAATAGATATATTTGATTTCAACCGCTGGCTTTTTGTCTATTTATAGCATCAAAGCTCCTGGAGTAAGATGTTATTCATTTACTGAGAAGGGGAAAAAGAAGGTTTTAAAGAAGTGGTTTGGTTGTAAAAAACGTCAAAAAACAAACTTGCCTAAAGATATAATTTATTGTGTTTTATCATAGAACATTTAATCTGTTCCCCCTTTTTTTATCAGTGTGATTTTGTTTGTTGATAAAGTGCTGAGCTTCCGCTGTGATTCTCGTGGCTCTTACAGTTTGTCTACCTGCCAAAGTGATGTCTCATTCAAAATCTGATTACTCCATTTTCCAATAAGATAATGTGGACCGGACAAGCAGGTAGTGTCCTGAAATCTCCTGGTATCTCCGGCCTGTCACTCATGGGGTTGAATTAGGATGACATTGATCAATGTCATCAGAGCATTATCTTAAAGCGGGTACAAGTTTCATGTTTAGTGAAAACGATTGCCAGTGGTCTTTTGGGAAGAGTTAATAAAATCCCAATTTGAGTAATATTAGGAAAAACAAAAACAAAGATTAATCTATTAAAGAGGTCAGTAATGAACTGGACAAATGATTGATTTACCGAATAATTAATTTATTGGTCTGCAGGCCATCCGTGTGTGTCTGATGACTTTAAATGTTGAGTTAAGTTTTTGGCGACATTTAATAAAAAATTTTGTAATTAGGTTATATTTGACAAGATTTGATATCCTGTCTTTGATTCATCGCTCGTTTTTCTCTGAGATATTTTTAGCCTTTACAATCAAAGTAAATCTTTTGGGATTTATGGACTCAATTAGAGGGAGATTATAAATGTGTGCCCTTCCCCTGCTAATTTCTGCTAACGGCACGATCGGCCCTTTTCATTTTTTCAGATAATATTTGACTTCCTTCATAACAATGTCAGCATAGAAAACTGTTTGTTTGCTTATTAGCACAGTGAACCTTATCTGGCTTCACTGGGATGCATTCAATTTCCGCAGTAATATCAGGAGTTATTTGCTCATCAAATAGCTAATTGCATTTTGCTTGTTGTTAACTTTCACTAAAGATGTTTGTATTTAATGATGATAAGAAGTAAAAATGACAGTACGACAAGGTTAACAAGTTCAGAGGACAGTTTTCCCTAATTAAGTAGTCACTTTTGAGCATCTTAATGTGAATGGGTCTTAATTAAACTGCTCCTCTAAGGGTCTGATTACCTCGTGTGTATTTGTTAACATTTCACTGAGCAGAAATACAGTGTTATACACAGCGGACTGACTTCTCACATGGGAGTCTTGAGCCATCTGTTTTTGCACCTTCGTAGGCACAGTCAGATACATTGTTTACAGGGCTGTGGAGAAGCTGTGCAGTCAGACAACACTATAAGCTATTTTGGTCTTGTTAGAGATGACTTTCGATTTCATGCAATTTTAAAATCAGCGGTGTGTGTCTGATTTATTCCCTGGGATTTCAGCCAGATACTGCAATGTGGGAAACTTCTACAGTGCAAGTGGATTGCTCATCTGTTGAGAGATGTTTGTTCATTTTTTATGTTGTTACAAACCAGCTCTTAATGAAAGACAGAGATTCTTTGTGAAGACTTTTTAGTCAAGCTGCAAAATGAAGTGCTAGCTTTTGTATGGCGAGGAGAAGACGTTTTTGATTAAAAGGTTGGAACAAAAATAATCACCTTTGATGCTGAGAAAACTGTATCCCCTCTGACAGTAATTTATTCCATAATCTTCACATGAAAGCGAGTATTTAGCATCATTTTAAAGATTAGATTACCTCTGTATCCTTCAACATTCATATTCTCAGTAATGGGGTGCATTGTTTTGGATTTAATCCTATTTAATCTGTGTTTATCATGGGATTGTGAAAGCTTACTGTAGTTTCAACCATTCGCATTGTTATCTTACAGTGCTGGGGATAAAGAACAAGCCCAACGGTGCAGGGAACTGTCCAATTAGGTACGAAAGTGTCTTCCTCATCGGGGCAGAGCCACTCTTGGGGCTTTTGAGCAAGGCCTGTTGCTATGGCGCTGGGAGCATGTGTGGAAGACAAGAGCACAACTTCATCTACATGCTAGCTCACAAGCAAGCATAACCACACTCCCCTTCTTATACCATCACCTTTCGTGTGCACTGTATGTTGTTTTTCATGCTATCCCAGCATGTGTTGCTTCATAGTGATGATGCATGCTGTATATAGTTGACAGCTAAGCCGTTTTACTGCGATAGCATGCTAAACTGGAGTCATGAACTCCCCATCAGTTTTGCGTCGAAAATAATGAAAGACTGCAGGGGTCAGAGGGGAATCCTACACTAATCTGAAACGACCTTGGTGAGAAGCATACTAGTTCTTTAGCTGGCTGGCCTTTAGCCTTCTGCAGGAGGGGCTGTATGAGGGAGAAGTGTATGGATAGAGGGGTAATCGCAGAGAAAGCCCAAAGGCGAAGGCCTCCTGGCACGTGGAGCGAATACTGAGGAAGCTGAGCTCCTGGGAAGCCTCATTATACATTTAGGGGCGTCCTGTTTTCCCTCTCTCTGGACAGCTGGACAGCTAAATTGTTTGTGGATCAATAGTTTAGCTTCCTACTGGCTCCACAGAGTGAGTGAAGTGCATTTAAACCCAAGAAATCCCATTACCCTTGGCAGAGATGGGAAGCATAGCACTAGGGGCCTCAGCAAGTGCTATTGCTTTGCCCATTATTCAGACTCGCTGTTTGTTTACCTGCAGTGCTTCTGCTGAGACCACCCATAGTCATTTTATGCTCATGTTATCAAATTTCCTTCGATTTCCATTTTCTTAACTACACCGTTTCATCCAGAAATATTGCATCATATGCCCATTTGGTGATACTTTTTCAAATATTGCTGTATGCACTGTATTTTTAAATCATTCTTAGGATGCTGTCATTTCCAGGACACTGAGATAGATCGATTGAAAGTTATAAGGTTGTGTTCTGCAAGCTTATTGTATATTTATGCTGCTTATAATGACCTGAGCCTGGCTGCAGCCTGTCTGTATTGATTCAACACTTCTTTAAAATGCCTGTTGTTTTTCAGTTCAGCTCTTTTGCTAAAAGGCAAAGAGAGAGAAGGGGTATGGAGAGAAGGAAGGGGGGTCGGGTGTATAATGAGAAACAGGGAAGAACAAAACATTTGGAGCTCCCCCTTCATTCCTTAGATCAGTGTAACCAGAAATAAAAGCTGTGGCTGGTGCAGGCTCTGGGCTGTGGGCCGCCGCTGTCCTCTCCTGGCTCCCTTGCTGTGCTGCCTGCACATTTGTGTTTGGCTGGTCAGCCTCCGAGCTCCTGGGCCCAAGGCTGCATCTCTGCATGAAGAGCCCATTGATGTGGGCAACATTAGCATTCGCTGTAGGCGAGCACGATAAACAGGTTGGTTTTCCGTTTCACACTAACAAACCTGTTCTCTCTGGACCCTCTCAAAGGGTCTCAAATCAACCCTCTTGTTGCATAGCTAATGAGTGTGGATAAAAGAGGTCAAAGAATGCTTATGTAGACCTCTTCAGTCCAGGCAGTGTACTCTTTGTACAAAGCCTCGCCCTGCCAACTGCCACGTCAGGGCAACACTGTCACATCTGGCTCGCAAACTCACAAAGTGATGTAACCACCTGCGTCATGTTTTCTGTAAGTGCTAGTGGGACAATACAGCAGCACTAATAGCTTCCGACAAACTAGCCTAAAACGTCCCCGAACAAAAGTTGTTCTTTTCAGCTGGCATATCATTATTCAGATCTGAACACAGCCTTCTGAGGAAATCTGGCTGACTTATGCATGAGATTTGTGCACTAATTATGCTGCAGATTCTTTTCCTTGGCTTGGTTTGTAGCTGCAGGAGCTTTTGTTGCAATCTGCTAATTCATGCTGCTGAAATTATCCTCACAATTTTACTTAGCAACAGAAAATCGCCCCCGAGAAGAAGTGGCTAATATTACCCACATGAAAAATAACACATGCAATCCATCTTTGTGTTTTAATTATCATGAGTCAGACTGCTGCACGAGCAAGTCATCCTGATGCCAATAGAGAGAGGAGCTGAGGGCGAGAAGGATCGAAAGAGTGTAGAAGAAGCCAGCTTCCTAATTACACATCTTTTTCATCTACCATTGTGCATTTCAGTCTCACTGTAGTGGAATTTAAATGAACAGTAAACAGGCAGATAATGAAGATGTGAGTAAAGATACCACCCTTATTATTCTCACTACTGGCTGTCTAGACTGAAGGAGGTGCCAGCAATCACAACATCAACTCCCTGCCCGGCTGAAAATATCTCTCACATTATTCCAGAGAGAAAAATAAGCCATGCATGCATATTAATATGGCATTTGTTCAGAGTTGAGTTGGGTATGGCGGTGGACAGCTTCCATACTGTATGTGTGGGCCTCCTGGTGAAATGTGTCAGTAGTACAGTGGCCAGTGTCACTGGTTGGATTATTCATGAGGAAGGTGTAATGACAGTGAGTGGAGGAAAGGGCATCCAGAGGTGAATCTGACTGGGAGAAAGAGCACTGTATCCTTTTTTTTCTGGGCTCTTTTCACACACACACACACCCCCGCCTTTGCAGTACTCTGACTCTTATCTGCAACACACAGCTCCACTCATGCTGCACACACAGGGCCATAGTGTGTGGAGGACAGACAGAGCGAAGGGCACAGCGTCACAGTCAGGCAGGCACACATACAGACCCCAACATCAACTCACAAACACGCACACATGTGCACAATGGATAGAAAGAGGAGGGGTTGTACTTTTCTTAATTCCCCTGCAACAGAGGACAACAAGACAAAGCAACACACTGCTCTTCTATATAACAGAGGGGGGTGGAATCTACTCTGTTTAGAGAGACTGCTGGAGTACTTCATGCTTTTCGCATTGACCCATGACCAACCAGATTATAATTTGACTCCAGAACAATGAAATGAAAAGGTTGCAAAAAATTGATGCCAGCCACTATCTGTATACATCAGACATCTAGCTGAATACGTTATGAATCACATTTTCTGAAAAAAGGTTTTTCAAACAAACACAAACTGAGAATAATATCATTGAAAAGGGTAGGGAAATATGTAAAAACTTGTTATTACAAGAATAGTTTGACATTTTGATGGCCCTCACAGCCTTATTATGGTTATGTCTTCTGTTTTATGGTCTTGTAAATGCAGCGTTCCTCACAGAGACATGCTACATGGACAAATTGTGGACACATTTGTTATTATTTATGTCCTATTATCAGCTCCCTATCAAAAATACCAAAGTATAAAATTGACATTATGTGTTTTTAAGGACTGTTTCTTTGCTAGGCACAGTATTTCTCATAGTTGTCACCACAAGGTCGCCACGGAGCAATCAGTGATTACCAGATTGTTTATTTGTGCTGCTGTCAATCTTTCTGGAAAGATAATGTAAAAGTCTCCTGGCTCCAGCTTCATATTTTATGGGAAGACGTGATTGAAGTTGATCTTCTTCATCAGAAATCACTGAACATTTTGCAGTTAATAATTGAACATTATTACATTTGTAATTTATTCCAAATTGTTGAATTATGAGATCTGCTGAATAGAATCTTAATTGTTTATTGCCTTAAGGCAGATCTGGGCATTTGGGCGGCCCGCAGGCCAAATCTGGCCCCTTGGCTGTCCCTGTCCAGCCCGCATGCAGTTACATGGAAATTGGAAACCACAGTGCTTTTATTTTGAAGCAGTTTATAAATGTGTGTTTTTAACTGCTATATTGACTTACTCCACATTAACATAGCCTTATCATAATATGTATTCTTACCAATAGCAGCTCAAAACCGTATAATTTACTGTATTTTACATCGCGATTGCCTTCTCTTGAATACAATGAAACTAGATGGCACTTTGCTTGTGGCATCTACAGTAGCTCATGGTGCCAAAATAATATATATGTTTATTTGAAAAACACAACAGCAATATCTCTTTTCAAAAAACATGACCTGGTAATTCAACATTATCCACAGACCTTGTTGTTAGAAAGAAAACTGGTTCCTACATGAAACTTCTCAGGCCTGTGGATTATCCTGAGTAATCAGGTCATGATTCCTGGAATGAGATATTTGTTTTATTATTGCTGAGACAGACAAATCTGAGGCTGATATCCCCAAAACCCTGTGAAAAATAAGTAAGATATGCCATTTCTTTTCTTTGGAGGTGAACTGTCCCTTTTAAAGCAGAAAAAATTGCTAAACTAAGCAACAAGAAAAAAAACAATCTTTTGAAATCTTAGAAAACTAGTGCTCAATGCTGTAGTTTTACATAAGCACTGACATGAATCAAACCCAACACAACATAGGTAATAGGGCCCTGTTAGAGCTGTTAGGCCAGTCAAAGAAAAATGTCTGTTTGAAGCATAATATATGAAAAGAATCTTAACCTAGTTTAGCTTCCCTGCTGCTGGAGCAAACACAAGCTTGATTGGATATGGTGTAAACCCTGTCGCTGCGTGGGTTGATATCCGGGCTGTGTCTTCAACAGCAGTTGGACTGTGCGCAAACAGCTTCATAACAGTGAGATGATTTCCTTATGTGAGTGATAATCTTATGATCTGAATGCCAGAGAGCTCCCACACATCTGCATCTCCTTACGCTGACTCAGCCAAGGAATGTCAGGATGTCCCAATTTTGTCTCTGAAAATTTCAGCGTTTGAAGAGACAGCACACATTATCTTAAGCATAGTCGCTAAATCACCTACACAGTTAGTTGATCATGGACTGGCATCATGATCTAAGCACTCCTTTTCATAACATCTCCTTCTGTTCTTGTGTGTTATTTAAGTGGGCACCTGTTCTGCCTTATGAGCCATGATCACATGGTGTGACTTGGCCAAGAGGCACCAGATGACTCAGGTCTTTGCCCAGGCTGTGCTCATTGTCAGTCGGCACACATACTGCTTTCCAACAGGCCGTCTGACTGTGGCCATGTGCTCAGCAGTAAACACAGGTGACTAGGCCTATTACCTTGGACACTGTGTTCCGGACATGTATGATGGTGGAGGGCCTGGTCCAGATGAAGTGTTTATCCTCTTTACAAATGTCCCTGCATGCACACATTAAACATCTTTTAATTAATACAAAGGAAACCAACAGAGAAACAGTAAATTGGATAACATGTTCACATGTTTATCTGCAAATATTTGCTTGGCCAGCTGTCATACTCAGGTTTCTGGCACTTTGAATAAGAGCTCATGCTGACTGTTTTAAATCGTATATGCAGCTTTTCAAGAAAGGAGTGCCCAATAACAAGGGAATATAATTTTACACATAAATGCACCCATGGAGAGAGACTGTGGAGTTTGCAATGGCACAAGTAGTGGAAGAAGACTTCCTGATGGGAAGGCATGAATATGCATGGCGCTGCTTAAAAGCACTGGCACTGCCTAATACAGTATGGCAGTCAATGGTTTCACAGAGCAGGCTTTGTCTCGTGTACTTTCAACTCTGGAGGAGGTGTCTGAGCCTCTTGTTTGAACTGTTCAGCCCTAAAGTGCCTCTGCAGACGTATCAGAGTGAGAAATCTTTAATCTTGCTTAAGAAAATCTTTAAATCTTATGAATGCAGTGAGGAGCCTTATTTTGTGTTAATTATATTTCCTCACTCACTACGTAATTACTTATTTATCTGTAAGATCTTTTGGTGTTTACATTCCCCTTCCCAACTTGGAATTATGATATTTCATTTGGGATTCATTGAGTTTGAGTTGGTTTAATGAACTGCTAAGTGATAAGTTACCAAAGTAAACAACTCAGCGTGTGTCTGGTGCACCAGAGATATTTAAAAGAGCTTGTTAATGTCTTCTCCCAAACCTCTCCTCGTGGCCCATACATATTCCAGACAGGCTGTTTAGAGACTATGCAGCAGGGGATTTGTCTTTCTCCTCATTTCCTGGAAGGATCTGTCGTCCATCCACATCTGTCTCAGAGAAAAAATGTGGAAATAAGAAATATCAGAAGTAAACAAATATCTACAGAGCTCGCTGTCAAGTTCTTTAAAGCTGCAAATTGGGCCATGCTGCCCTTGGCAAAAGGGCTGCTGGTGCATCAAAGCTGCAGTGGCATTGGGAGAGAAAACTTACATGGCTTCACCAAATTAAATGATCACTCCCAAAGCTTCAGCACGTCCAGCACATGCATTAATCTTGCTGCCTCTGTCTGCCTCTCCCATGCTTCTGTTTTCATCCATTCTTCTGCAGTCTGCATGTAGCTGTGCAGATTGACATAAGAGTGTCAGTGAAGCTGCAGCCACAGGTTTCTCTACAGGGAAAATATGAAAAAACAAACAGATCTGGCTGTGTGGATGCATTGTTCTTATATAAATATACAGCAACACAGCAAACATAAATAGGACATGACAATGTTCCATACAGTTTAGAATCTGCGCTGTCAAAATACAGGGACTTGCTTTATGTTAGCAATTTGAGACTTTAGTGTAATTACTCCCAACAAACAATAAAAACTGCCAGATTGCCTTGTGGCACGAGAGCACATCTTTCATAAGGGTCTGTGCAGACTCGAGCGCAAACAGAGAGCTTGTCATCATGGTGAAATAAGTACAATGGTAAAATAAAATAATGTCCAGGGGCATTCTGTTCAGTAAAGTGGAAAAGAGGAGAATAAAATCACAGTGGCATGAGAATGGGGGGAGCTTGCAACACACCATTATGACAGTAGCCTAAGAGGGGAATTCTGGTGATGTTTTATATTTGTCTTATTGCCAAAATATAGTGACTATACTCAAACCAACAATATATTCACCCTACAAAAAATGGCCTAATGAAGCGTATTCATCTGTTCTGTAGACCTCCATTGTTATCTGAAAATGGTTAAAAACACATAAATGAGCCACATTTTGGAACTGGGTGAAATGTTCCTTACCATGAACATCACAGAAATACTTAATCTATTGGGGGAAATTGGGTTATGTGATTGCTCTCATTTAAGTATAGAAATCTATATAGACATGCAAAAAATATCAGAAAAAGAAATAGGTATGCAGAAAAATAAGGATTATATAAGCAATACATCAACAAATATATATAAATATGTAAAAATAGCTAAAAGAAGTGTGTCAGAATATGGACACCAGCACTTTCACCTCACAGGGTCACGGGTTTGAATCTGGCCTGCGGCCCTTCTGTGTGGAGTTTGCATGTTCTTCCCGTTTCAGTGCGGGTTCTCTCCCGGTCCTCCGGCTTCCTCCCACAGTCAGACATGCAGCTTCAGTTTCATTGGTGACTCTTCATTGCCCGTAGGAGTGAATGAGAGTGTTAATGGTTGTCTGTCTCTATAAATCAGGCGACCTGTCCAGGGTGTTCCCGCCTCTCGACCAATGTCAGCTGGGATTAGCTCCAGCAACCTGAACTCGGATAAACTGTTAAGGATAATGAATTAATGTATATGTATGTATACTGAAATCAGTAATACTAATGCTAAAAATATTTTGAGTCCATGCTACAGACAGTCTTACTGTAAACTCTCACTAGAGCACCACATCCACAGCAGAGATTAAAGTATATACTTTTGACCCGTTTTTAAAGAGCTTTCCCTTCAGTGGGAGTGAATGAGCTCGAGGCTGAAAACAGTCATAAAGTAAAGGTTGTTGGTTTTGGTCTTTGTTCACAATGAGAAAATACAGAATAACACCAGACTTATTCTTTAAGTGGCACAATCATGTCTTTGTGTGAAACATACGCTCAAACCGCAGCACTGAAAGAGAGGCTTCCTCTGTAATCGTCCTAATTATGAGATGCCATGATACTGAGGTATCAGCATAGTATTAACAAATCAATACAGGGTGATTTATTCAGCTTCTCTGACTCGGATTTACCTGAGCTTTTCTGACAAACATTGATTTACCTCCTGATGGATTCCTTTTCTCAGACATTGGTCTGTGGATCCTAACACATGAGGGAATTGATTTATACATGTAAATGATTGGCTGGTGTCTCGCCCACATTCACAAAGACGTTGCTGTATCTCTTGCAGTAAAAAGCATCTTGTTTGGCCTGTGACCGCTACTGACTTACATTGTGTCTAAGTGATAATTATGTTGCCATGTGCTCGGAAAGTGCATTTTTTCTGCCATTTTACAATTAGTGCTAGTGATAGTGGTAAAAAAAGGTCCACTGAAGTGTTGAGGCAAGGACACACTGGACTCTTCTGCTGACTTACTTACAGTGCACACACCCACCCACACATCCACTCAATCTCCAGTTGCTGAGTTTCTCTGACAAAGCTGAAGAAAAAAACGCAGAAATTGTGTGGAGGAGAGGATTGTTTTGTTTGACTGTGTCAAACCACTGCGGAGGAAGGTAAAGATTACAGGCAATCCACACATACAATAGCTCTGTGTCTGCTAATAGTCCCCACTTTAAGACTCCTCCGCTGAAATCTTCTCACCTGCAGTTTGTTCAAACAGTCTTCTGAGCAGACGTGGATAATGAAGACAGAACAGCCCAGAGGTGGGATGTTGCCTGTGAAGAGGAAAAGGGTGGAGTCTGCATTTAGCTGGCAATGGACACTGTTTTCTATGATTGGGCTTAATGCTTAGATGTTCAGCGATAATTAACAGACTGGTGTTCGCTTCTATTGTTGGACGGAGAGAGATCATGTTTGTTTATATTGAGCATGGTTGCATTGGAGTGCTCTGCAGAGAGAGTACGAGAGTGTCAAATCTCCAGGACAGTGGGAGACACAAACGTGGGACCTGGGCTCTGTGCTGTGACCTTGTTTGCTAATTAAGTGTCAGACCTATTTTTCCACTCCAGAGAAAAAAGCTCATATCTTAGGGCTTAGATTGCCAGAAGGCGATGGGAACACTCATTTCACCACCGTTGGCTGGCTCCTCTGGGTCTCTGTCTCTCTGTTGTGTGGGCGTGTGTGTATGTGAAGAAAAGTCAGGAGTATCATTAGGGATGCTACTGTATGGGCTGCCCTTTCTCATGAATACTGCATAAAGCTGTGAACATAGATGTAACGACACAGAATAATGCTGCACAAATGTCACTGTTGCTGTCACTAGTATTGGCTCCAGTGATCTGTTTCACACAGGCCTAGTTTGGCTCAATCTTAATCCTTATTTATAATTTCCTGAGCTGACTTTAGTGTTCCAGCTCAATAAAATGAACAGTAAATAATTCTATGTGTTTGTGCATCATAATCACATTTAAAGCTAATCACCAGAAAATGAAGCTGCAGCTATTTTTTTTATAACGTTTAGGTCATTTTAAAGCAAAAATGTGCTGGTATCAGATTTTCAAATGTGCCTATTTCCTATTTCATAACACTTCATTTAATTTCTTTGTGATTAAGACAGTTCATTAGCACAAAACAGGCAATTTGGGATTTGTAAACATGAGTGGATTGGAATTGTGATATGCATTTTGTACTTTTGTTCAATGGAAATTGATGGACTAATTAAGAAATACTCAAAACATGAATCAATAATTAAAGATACGATTCCAACAGCACTAATGGTGACCTCCCATGTTATAATAATTGACATACTGATCGTAAGAAAGAAAAAGAAGCAATAACACAGTGTGAAAATACTCTGTTAAGAGTGAAAGTGTTAGATACAAAACCTATTCCAGCATCTTAAGTCCGGCATCAAAATATATTTAAAGTACAAAAAGTAAATCTATTTAAAGTTATAAATAAAATGGTCATTAGTTTATTGACATATGTTCACTTGAAAACTGCACAAAGTTGGTATATTTAATGTTTATATTGAAACTTTAAAAAAACAAATACACCTAAAATGTCATGCATTTATTTACATTATACACAGCAACCATAATGTTTTGTGATTGCATTGCAGCATAAAGTGTAAATACTCAAGTAAAAGTACCTCAAAATTGTACTTTACTGCAGTACGTGATTAAACATACTTAGACGCATCAACACTGAGTGTAAAAAATGTTCATGTTTGCAAATACTGGCCCATGCTTGTTCATATCTGGTCATTTAACTACATTGTGGAATACACCTCATATGAAAACACAGTTGCTGTGCATCCATTGTAGTTGACCCCTGCTCATAAGGTCAGACTATTAGAAAGACATAGTATGAAAAGAGATTATTATGTTATTTCCTTCGACTAACTTCAGTCAACTATTGCCTTTATATGACATTCCAGATTCATCATACAGATTGAAAAGTTGTTTTCTTGACATATTTCCTCTTGTCTCTTTGCATCTAGCCACCCACTTTACATTGTATGCGTTTTGTTCAGCGAGCATGAAAATTGCCCTATTTAATGACTCCCTCCCATGTTCCTCAAGATACAACTCCTCTGGAAGCTCAGAGGAGGACTCACTGACCCTTCCTCTAAAGGCTCCTAACTCATAGAAGGTGCTGCTTGAAGTGAACAACAGATTTCTGGTTTATTCCTATTGTACTGGATATTGTTGAATGCTTATGCTGCAGGGTATAAGTGATTGTTAATCAAGTCCTAAAAAGAGCAGCATTGTGTTGTGAGACATGTCAGTCACTTGAATGTCAATGTTGACCTATATATGTAGGCCTGGGTCAAAGGAGGGGCAGGGTAGCCACAACATAGGGCAGATATCTTGTCTAATGAACCTTAATGTAGCAGCCAGTGACACGACATTCGTCAGACTCTGACACACATTGATCGCCAAGAGGAGATTTTATTCATGAAATACTTTGGTGAATTCTCCTGGCTGAAACAGTCGTGTTTTTCTGTGTTTATTCTTGTGTAAAGACCTTCTGGATATGCATAAACATCTTTAAACATGCAAACACACATTCCCTACACACTCCCCTTCCTTTCTCTTGCTGCTATCTTTCTCCTGCTGTCAGATGCACCTTCAGATTGGATAATTCCCTATTCTTAACCAATAAATGGATTTGTTAATTGGATTTGTATGCATGTTATGTTGGACAGAACAGACAGTAGAGGGCAGGGGAAGATGAACTGAATCCCCAAATGGGGGGAGGGAAGGATGCAGAAAATTCAGTGTGACTCTAAACCTTATTATTTTTGCCTTGATGACTCAGGAATCAATACAGCCTGGCTGGCTCCAGGGGCACAGGGCCCACTACAGGAAGCGGATATCTCCAAACTATCCATTATGGATGAGAGGAGGAGTGTGAGGATGGAAAATAAGAGGAGAAAGAATGGAAGACGGGGCCAGAAGAGAGGGTGAAAATACAGGAAGGAGCTGGTTGGAAGAAGGGGAAGTGAAAATGGGAGGAAGAGTTGATCCACAAGAGTGAGTGGAAGATGAAGGTGCAACAGGGCAGTGAGCCTTGCAGCTGTTTGTTTTTTGTTGTAGCTCAGCTGCCTCACTGTGGTGGGTTCCTGCTGTTCCTCCAGTGTGGTTGTGATGTTTATTTCCAGCTGAGGGAATGGACACGGCCCTCACAGCCAGCAAAATTAAATTGTCTTCTTCCCTCCCTTGCACAGTTTGTTCTCACCCCTGCAACATTTTGGATAACTTCTTCTTCTTTTTCTTCTCCTTGCAGCAGCATCTCTCCCATGGTACACACTGTAGTCCCCTTACTTCTCCCTCCTCGCTGTAAATTGTCCCTCCCTGCTGTGGCTGCCATGCTTTCTGGCCATACCCTGCTATCACTCGGCCTCTCCAAACACATATGCAACCCCAACCCCCTCTCCTCTCTTTCTCTCTCTCTTTCACTTTCTCTCTCATCCCTCTCATGCTCTCTTTCCTCCCCCGCCAATGTGATGTGAGGTCACAGCTGGGGAGCCCTATGATTTGACAGCTAAATGTTTATGTGAGTGTGCGTTTGAGTGTGTGTGGCTGACGGAGGGGGCTCCTGTGCCACAGAGTGCCTGTGATAGAAGGGGGCAGGATGCCATGACAGCGGTTGCTAACCAGCAGTAGCAGACTAGCAGTTTATCCTGAGGCATACTGTGGTGGAGAGATATACAGCTGGCTCCACTGCTGCCAACCAACTCAGCGCGAACAGGACTGTAGCTACAGGCGTGTTGGGGTGCCTCTGCCTGCACCTCAGGGCTGTCTGCTCTGGAACAGAGGTGGGTGGCAGAGTGGGCTCACTGTTTGGCTTCTGTGGAGGAACCAGAGCAGGGCAAAGGGTTAAGAAGTTTGCTTGGGTTGTTGTAAAGTGCGTATGTGTGTATGTGTATATTGTATGTGTGTGTGTGTGTGTTCATTCTCCGGCAACTCTGCTGGCTCTGTGATTTTGTCCTCTGCAGAGGGAATAGCTCATTATCTGCCTCTCACAATGAAACATCCTAACTCAACACTGCAGTGCTGCACACTGGAAGGATGAACCTATTGAAGCATTGCGTGTGTGTGTGTGTGCGCGCGCTTGTGTGTGTGGTTACTGTACTTATGTCTGTTAGTGTGTAGGGTGTTAAAAGGAAAGGGGTAGTTGCTATCACAGTGTTTGCGTCTCTGTTGTTGTATCTTCTCTTCCGTGTCTGTAAGGGCATCCTGCAAGTGTTTCAGTGTTGTCATGTTGACATTTTTCTTACTTTAGGCATTACTTTCACATGTTTGAGCAACCAAGGCAGACCTTCATTAACTATTCATTGCTTATTTTCTTTTCTTTATGTGCATTACTAGTGTATTTCTTATTTTATTTAATATATTGATAATGATATATATCATGATATAACATGTTTTCTCGTAATTCAAGAAATAAATAGTCTTAAATCTTAAATAACCACATAGTTCCCCAGGGTTACTTAGTGCCTTTATGGTTCACTTCAGCTTTGCTTCCACATGAACCGATCAGAACTTAAAATGTGTATATATATATATATATATATATATATATATATAATTATATTTACATTTTCGTTTTGAGGATATGTATCATGATATTGACGAGCCCTAATGTCTGCTGTATTTGATGTTACACATACAGAAGAAAGCATTTTAGTCATATCAAGCCTCAACTCTGAGGTATCTGTCCTATATGCCCAGTGTAGCCTATAAGGGCAAGTAGTAATGTAGCTTGATCATTATATATGCTGTGATTATATTGTGCCCTATATGTGCATTGTTCATCCATGTATGGTGCATTTGGAGGCCTTAAGTATTTGAACAGTGTTGGAAATGTCACTTGTGGTGAATGTTTTTCCAGCTCAGAAGCTGCTCGATACGCCAACACCATATGATGCAAGCCTCTATGACCTTTATGTAATGGCTTTCTATGCATAATTTTGTGTCATTGTGCTTGTACCATCAACAGCAGCATGACTTTCGTTCGCCTCAGAATTCAAATTCTCTATCTCTCCTTTGCTCCTTTGCTTGAGAAACTGTTGTGAGAATCTTTCCTGCATGTGCAAAAGGTGTTATTATCTGTAGGTTATGATAATGGATGGTTAATTTGCAGTGAAATGAGCATATTGAGCATATTGAGCATATTGGTTAAACAATATTGGCTTGAATTTTCCGAATGGGTGTGCCCATTAAAGGCCCTGGAAACCTATTTTCTTATTCAGCTTCTTACTTTGAGGGTTCCATGTAATATTGAATTGTCTGCCAAAGTTTGAACAGTTTGGGTTATTTCACATGAGAGTAATAGCTCTTGTGTTTTCCTCTGTGCTTTGCCTGCTCTGGGTTTGGGGCTTAGCTGGAAAAATGTAATGGGACTTGAACAAATAAGAATTTATCAACTTTTGAATCTTAATCTGATGACAGCTTTGGGAATGTTTGTTTATGTCATCTCAGGGGTGTACCATGAAGCAAGTTGTTTCTTTGTGTGAAGCCATGGGTCCTATGGCAGCACTATACATACGGTAATCGCTACTGTAAGTGTGCAGCATTCATGTAACATGACAGCTCTTAAAATTTGTATTCATAATGCATTCCCTCAGCTGACAAGCAGTTTTCTCTAAAAGTTTATTGTAAAAATGTGGCTTAAAACTGGATAAAAATTTGGTTTATGACAGCTGCTGGCAGTCAACCATAATGCAAATGTGTTATGACGTCATTGATAGGAGACTTAATGAAACAGACTCGGTCCTTGATTATAATTACAGTTTTCTTTCAGTTTAAAAAGGGGCTTTGACGGATGTTGTTTTTATTTTCTCTCTCCTATCAAGTAATCAAAGTAATCCAATTGTGCTGCACTCCCTATCACATCCTCATTCCCCAGCTGACATACAAAAAAAGCACTCACCATGAGAGCTGAACGCCTTTCAAGGTAGCTTCATTCACCCAGACCTCTCAGCACTACTCATATTAACACACACAAAGGCTCTTTTGGGCAGGCTGGGCCCAATTGGAGCTCCTCTCCCAAGTCACAGGTTGGCCAGCTTGTTCTGTTTCTATTCTCCTCCACTGACCCATTGAGCAGCAATAAAAGGCTTAGACAAAGCAAGGATCAGATCTGGGCAATCAGGAGCAATTTACTTTGGCTTAAACTCAAGCCTTTGAGAGACTGCAGTCGTGTCTGCCCTATTATCAATCAACCATATACAGCAACAGTAAAGCCCTATTAACATTGTTCAAGTTAATTTATTCATGTATGGCACGGGAATAAGATCTGATTCACTGACCTGTTCTTAACCTGGAGTACATGAGGTGACAGTTCACTGCATACAGAGCTACAGACTTTACATGGCTACTAACTCAGAAACATGCACCTCTATATGAACCAGATCAGAGCTAAAGAAACATAATAGTGTTTGTGGGGATTTAACCAGTTAAACATGACCAACAGCTGCATGTCAGAGGGAAAGAACAATCATTTTACTGTAAAAAGACAGATGAAATGAAAAAGCCCCCAAATCTCTGTAGAGAGTCTGTTTTGGTGCAAGAAATGCTGCATAACAGCCATGAACAGTGCCATTGAATATGCATTTCCGTTCTGCCTTTCATGCTAACATGGAACACCACATCAAATGTGATCATGGGGAGCAGAAACCAGGGCATGACAGATTTCTGACAGCTAAAGGATTTAACACAAATGAGGCTCACATGCCCAAAATCAGTGTTAAAAGGTTTAATCTAGTCTATGTTATCACCAGATCTACTTTAAACCATCATGTGAGCAAATAATGTGAGCAGAATATAGTGATTTACAAATCTACACAATTAGATGCATGATCACTCAGGTACTGATCTTAATTTGCTGATAGATACTCTGAATAAATAATTGGTGAATGGTGTGTGATTTTTAATTTCACTGCTTATGATCTAAAATTACAGGCAGTTTAATATATTGAACAGAAAGCCAAGTTTGCAATAGAAAACTCCTCATGCGCATTAAGTGTGATATTGGAATTTTACTGTTTATGCTTTCTATGCACTTTTACGCACACAGTGTGCTTGTTAAAAGAAAATCTTTATTTGTTTATCCATTCAGCCATGCTGTGTAGGTAAAGGGTGTAAAGTAGAGGTGGGTAAGGCATTATTTAAATGTACATATTGTAATGGCCCAGCACCAGCAGCACATCTGTCATTTTGATGAGATTTGTATGCAGGGACTGTATAGAATTGAGTACATGTTCCTTCCTTCCAAACTAGATGGGGAAATAGAGTTAAATGAAAATAGAAATGTTGTCCCAACTAAAGTTGGTCACAGAACAGAAGAGTATATGAGGAAAGTGCAGCCCATCCCACTTTGAAAAAAGCTTTAACTTTAGTATTAGTCTGAGAGAAAATCTAATCAGTCAGTCCCTAATCTAAAATGAAGTTGACGTCCAATAAGCTCTCAGTTGCAGACTTTCTAATGATAACGCAATCCCTGCCCATCTGGTACCCCAAATCATATATCCAAGCTCACTCTACCTCACTGAAACAAACACCAACAATTACCTGTAAATGCCAATACTATTTCTGTCTGTTGTGGTCAGAGTGGTGTTGTGAACAGCACAAACTCTAGTTTCCCGCTCTGAATGTACTGCAGCTCTGTAACATAGACAGAAGGGGGGAAATGATCCTCTTTTATTCCTGTCAGCGGTGGGATTGTGCTGAGTCAGAAGACTTGGGTAAATCACATTGGAGGAAAAAAGCCAGAGCAATGAAGGCAGCCAGACACAAGCCTTATGCTCTGCCACTGCACTCCGTGCCCTGCTCCACATGCTGTATGCTTCTGACAGATTTGCATTGGTTTTGATTAGACAGGGAGCTCATGGTTTATGAATAGTAGGGAAGTGCTTGCTAAAAGGAAGAAAATGTACTTTTTGCTCCTCTGCACAATTCTCCTGCCTTTTTGGTGTCCTGTCTGATAGATCTAAATGAAAGCCATTACATTGGATTTGGTCTGAAGCATCATCTGCAGCTCTTTTGACCTGATCCATTAGCTGTGATGACTTGGAGGTTAAGTGCAGACATTTGTAGTTTCCAGATTTCATACGGCACATTTTTTAGTACAAATGCAATGACGTTATCTGCTTTCAGCACTGAAACATGCTGCTCTTGCCACTTGCTCTCCATAATCCCTTTTATTTTCTGTAATCACTTATGTAAGTTGAATGACCCACAAAGTTAATGTTACTTACAGCATTAGATAATACTAGAGAATCTTCTTTTTTACTGTATTTTATAATTCGACAGTCCTGTCTGGGTCATTCCCAATCCCTTCAACATAAAGTCCTGCTCCAGACTCATTTTTTAGCTATGATTAATATTTAGTTTAACATGGTTTTCTCACATATAAGGTCAAAAAAGTGCACCACAAGTGCTGGAAGCCCCTCTACTCTTTCTCCATCACTGAGAAATTCTAGATCCAGCTTTGCCCCGCCCACCACCACTGCTGCTGTGAAAGAGCAGTGCAGGCTGGTTGTGGCTCTGCAGAGACAGTTTCAGCACCTGGTCTATGTCCTATCAAGAAAACATCGGGCAGATTTTGCCACACAAGTTTTAGCTTGGTTCAGCAAGGTTTATCTGTTATTTGTTAGCTTGCTAGCATGTAATTGGCTGATACAGTATTATGAAACACACAATAGTCCTGTCCTGTCAATAGTCCTGCTTGAGTTTATTTATTCAAGGTCTGACATTTTAGGGGACAGAGGGAGGGGGGACTTAAAGTCCTTAGGATTGAATCAAGATCAATTAAGATACATTTCTTTCCTTGAAGCGTCAGCTGGACATAAAGTGCCCAGTAAGATAGATGGTAATAAGGCATCTGGACCTCTGCATGATTAAACACCATGAAATCCAATATTTTTAATCAATTCATTGCTCTGTGTTTTGTTGTCCCAGCACAAAGCCTTTTTTTTCTTAGCCTGGTCACACAATTTATCATGTTGTCAGATCTGGCTGGGCCGGGCCTGGGTAATTCCAATTCATTTGCTAAAAATGCTGCTGCATGTGTTAATGCAGACATAAAGCTTATTGAAACAGCCAAATGTGTTGTGTAGGCCATACAAGACTCCAAATCTCCTAAATCTGCTCTAGTGCCCCCTCTACCAAATCCCTGCAGCTCTTGCTTTGCATTTTCCCAGTTAATGCAACCTAAAGACACTATGTGGGAATTTGTATAATGCTGGCTGCCTCCAGTGCTCAGAACAGAGCAGACACCACTTATACCTCATGTCACCACACAGGCTAAATATAAAACTCACAACAATCGTGAACAGCTTGATAATATATCATTATTTTGCAGTTAGTCCATGAGTAGTTCCACTGGAGAGGTGTGGGGTTCAGTGTCTTGTTTAATGACTCTTGAGTACCTATTTTACTTATTTTGGCTTTTCACTACCTCTCTTGTTTTATATTTCAATGGTTTGAAGACTTCCCTTTACCTCTGAGTGATTAACTGTTCCTTTAAAAACTGAAACTGGGAGATATTCACTATGCTCATTTGTTAATAAAAAGTAAAACCAGGCTCAGTCCCACTTCTATTCAAGCAGAGGAGATAAACGAACTTCAAAGAAGAGCTCAATTATTGTTAGCTTTCTTGAGTAAGATAAATAGACTAGGAGAAGGGAAATACAAAAGACTGAGGAAAATTAACTTCAGAATGTGATTCAGTGACTGAGGCTCGGAGAATGATATCAACTTTCAAGTTAGCAATCCGTATCACAGCAGCAGCCTTATCATCACTTTGTTGGTCTCGTACAGAAGTGCACACGTTTTATTGCAAAGCAGGCATTTTCTCTGCCTTTTCAACTCCTCACATCTTTTCTGTGAGAAAAATAGCTTTCTCGGGGACTGTGATGATGACACCTCTGCCCCGCTGCAAGTCAGGAAAATGATGATGGAGGTTGGGGTAAAGTTTGAAAATGGGTAAAATTGTGTGTATGTGTTCATGTGGGGTTTTTTGTGCTGGTGTGTCTCTGCATGTGTGTGTGAGTGGGGTGGGAGGGCTTAAAAGATTAAACCCCAGCCTGGCCACAGTGACGAAAGAAGACCCCTCTATGGAGCTTTCTTCACTGCAGGGAGGCTTCTTCAGTGGCGTCCCATTTGCATGGCTCCCTGTCCTGCTGGGGGAATTAGCCTTTTCTTTTCCCGTCGTCCCTCCCTCCTCTCTGCACCTTGGAGAGAGTGCTTCTATCCAGCAGCACTGCTCGTTTCTGAGGCAGACAATGGAGCGGAGTATTTAGGACACTTGGCAGGGTAGGCATGTTGGAGGGGATGGGGACACGGGCTGCTAAGTAGCTCATCTTGTCACATAGCCACTGGCATGATAGCTCTCCACAGCAAGGTAAGCACTGTGCAGAGTCACAACACGCACTCTTCATGCCCTGATTGTTTTACTGTGTATCTCTTATAGCTCTGCGTGGGGATGGTTTTCCTCTAATTGATAACCTCCTCCTCTTCCTGACCATGCAATTAAGCAGGATGTTTGTAGCTTATTTTCTGATTATGTTTAAGCATTCACTTTGTCAAGTTAATCTGTAGCCTAATGTTGGATTCACACCCTCTAATCCAATCAGGGAATGAATGGGAAATATTGTGGAGAAGGCTCAACTTAGATTAATCTTTCTATTGTTTGCCATTTATTGTAGCTGCCCAATGCAGAATAAATGCACCCCATCCACACTTTCCCCCCCAAGACCTTTCTTTGTTCAACCCAAAGGTATTGATTTTTTTCTTAGTATACTTGAAGACGCACTAATTACAATATATGAACACTTCTTTCTTATCTGTATGGTTTTTCCATCAAGTGTTAGCAGCTCTCTGTCAATTAGTAATCACAGTTATTTACAACAGAATGAAAGCATTTCACTGCCCTCCTATGGAAGCCGATATCTTTATTGGACAGATGTGGCATGAGGTAATTAAGATGAGCACTCTTTCTTTATAGAGTGCATGTCTCCTCTGACCTTTGCCTGTATGGCACCATTTATCATACATGATGTGACATACTTTCTATACTTGGAAGCTCATATAGTATTTCATATCTGGGGGGTTTCTCTTGACTGTTATCTTACCACAGAACGTATCAAACTCTATGACTGAAAGGTCAATGCCTTTCTTTGATAAAATTAATTGCTTTAACATAAAAACTAACTGCAAACCTATTTTACATTGGTAGAGATTTCAGCGTTGTATGTGAACAGCAGTGGTGTCATGGCAGACAGAAGTAGCCACTCTTATTCATGATTCACACATTCAGAACCCCACTCAAGATGTCTTCACGGCTCGTTTGAAGTCTTATTTTTTAAATAAAGATGTGTGCATTTCTCCATGGATTGAACATTTTGATACTGTCACAGCAGTTACATAGCACCTATACCTTCTTTATAATCTAAGACATGGAAACACTGAACTGCTTTAGAACATGAGAGCTGAAAGCAGCATCACATAACCTGCTGTAAAGCATCTTTTTCACTATATTGTCTTGATGTCGGAGACCAGGCGACACTAAAACACACTTTAAACACTTAACTATGGCAACATCCAAAAGGTGATATGGAGGGGTCAGATGAATTAAGAAGCCAGTCTCGGCTTTGTGGTAGCCGCTAATAAGCCATTACAGAAATGGACAAAGCAAAGGAAAAAATCACTTTAGAAGCGTAGACTCACATTTGATAGCTAAATTATCTGCTGTCATTCTGTATTCTTAGTTTGTCACTCACGACTCAGAAACAGCATCAAATGATGGCTTCCTCGTTGCCTCACAGTAAAAAGATGTTTTCAATTTTTTATAATTCAAGTCATGTGTTTGCTATTGCCCTTCTGCATTAGTTCACAGACACTTTCTGATTTATTTAGGTTAATGTAATTCATACAGCAGTCCAGCTCCACATTTCATGGCTTGAATGACTGGTGTCATTGATATTCAGGTCAGCTGAGGTTGCTGAGCCTGTGTGGCCCTGGGGGGCATTGTGTTGACTGCAGGGGTTAGGATAAATAGCTTACATTAGCATGACTGCGCCTATTGGTCGAGAGACAGAGAGAGAGAGAGGTAGGGAAAGAGAGGGAGAGAGACGGACTGACACAGTGAACGAGCCATGACTGGATCATCTGCAGCTGGATTACATCATGAATAATACCGTACTTCATACAGACACATACTGTCTGCTCTCTGGGTTCAGGAGGTATTGAGGTGTTTTTGCAGGGAGTGGATTAAAATAAGCATTGGATTGCACACAGCACAAGTAACACCCTGACAAATTGAATTCACACTTCACTAACAAAGTTGTGCCAGAAATTGTTGCAACAAAGTATTTGTTACAAGGCTCTTCCATTACATGAAAATATATTTTAGGTTTTCTTGTCCATGTTTAATCTGATGCAATATTGGCCAGTTTCTCCTTTTAAAAAGGACAAGAAAAACTGGATTTCAGCCAGTAAAAGGAAATATTTTTAGATGCCTCTACTATTTACTGTCCTAAATTGCTAAAAGGAAAAGGTGAAAAGTGAATTCTGACTGCAGACAAAATCAAGCTGTTACATTCTGAAAAATAAAGTTATTTTTTCTGTTAAGTATTGAACCAGTTCCTGCTTAGCAACAGGGGGCCTGTGCTGAAGGAAGCGTGTAGAGAGCATCTTTTCCGGCAGGTGTTGTTGTGTGTGTCTTGGGGTTGCTGCTTTATCTGCTGTGTAATAGGCTTGGATAGCCTATGTCTGTATTCTTTATTTGATTGAATCATTCTGTTGGTCTTCTGGGAGGTATAAACCTGTTAGTCTGTAGCCAAGTCCAGTCTTTTTCTGCACACAGATACAGAACAGAAGAAGTGCATCTTTCAGAGCCGAGGCTGGAGAGACATGCAGACTGTGTGGCATATTTTGGAATGAAAATCAATGATCTTGTCATGAATAATTCACAAGTTAGACTAAATGTATCACCACTGCTTTGTGGTTAAATTACACTGATTCAGCATAAAAACTGAAGAGACCACAGCTTGTGTTTCACTCTGGGATTTATGTTCAAACACGGTATGTAGTCCTGTCAGGTATCTGATCTCATCAGATGGGAAATGATTTGTGCTTTCTTCTATTTCTTACTTTCCATTTGAGAGAAAGTCATGTCAAACTACATTTCTAAAGTTAGCATTTTTTTTAAAACACTTTTTACACCAAGCAGAATGTTACTGAGGAATATTTAGAGAAAGTAAAGTATAGTATGTGACACTCAGATATTTGCTTCTTAAAAAGAGAAGAAAGACCCATCCTTGTTGCTGGTAAACTGGTTACAAATGTGCTTTATATCTGAATCCTTGATGTATAATTAAATGATAAACGTTCCAGCTGCTCCAGTGGACCACCAGCAGAAGTGGTTGTACTGGGCAGCTGTGAGGCATGTTTGTATAATGCCATTCATGTAAATCAGAAAAACAGCAACTGTTCTCAGCAGGCTCAGGGAAATAAAGCTCCAATGAGATTGAACAGTAATGCCCCTTAAACCAGACTAAGTCACTGCTGCCTCTCACAGATGATGTCAGGACCAATGTCTCACTGTTTCATCCTAATTTAATCTGGATCAATATTCCTCGCCCTGTCTCGCTTGTTTTTCCCAGTAGCATTTGGTGATGACACCAAATCTGATCTGCTGTATCATAAAATGTGTGTAGTTTATAATGAGTGGTCATCAGATACCCTTTTAATACTAGATTCAACATCTTGTGCCTCAGTGTAAGTGCTAATACACTGTCCAGTAGGGGTGGGCGATATGAAAACACCCCACATTTGGTAATATGAAGCTATAGCCAGAAGTCTTGGTTTAGCTTAGCACAAAGACTGGAAGCAGGGGTAAGCAGCTATTGTTGCTAAGTCCAAAGGTAACTGATGAGGCCCTCCATTTAAATTAACGATTTCAACTGGAACAGCCCCTGAGCTCAGGTTTCCTGGAGGGACTTCACCTACCCTGACCTTAGAAAGCAAGATGGCTGCTCCGTGCATTAAAAGCATCGAAAATAAAGTACTGTTTATTCGTGTTTCATTAAATCAGTAAAATCCAAATCAAAAAAGCATCTATTTCTTTAATATACTATACCTCACAAATTGATGTTAAAGTGGTGAGAGGGAAACTGGCACATTTTCCATTTGTTTTTGAGCTGGCATTTGGATACTAACAAAATGCAGTTACATGTCGGAGAAACTAAATGTAATGTTACGACATTTTCATGTTAATTTCAGACATTTTCAATTCATATCATTCTGTAGAAAATCCCCCCCGAGCATCAAAACAGCTCTGTGTCTTTACTGCTTGAGATGTTTGCATCCATGCAGAATTTAGACATGACTTGGATGCTGCAGAAGCTGACACTGTGTCTAAGCAGCGCTCATCTTCTCTTCTCCAACTGATTAAGACCAATCCAGCGTTAACCCCATCTTGGCTTCCCCTTTCAGGATTACTGCAAATCTGTGGTTAATGACTGATTGAGGTGGTGTTGGTGCTGATTGTGTTTGTGTGCGTAAGGAGTGACGGTGGTGGTGATGTAGATGGGAGCAACGTCTTGTTTTTGAAGTCTCTGACCGCTCCCTCATCCTATCTTCTTTTCTCTCGGGCTCTCCTCCCCCACATCACTGGATCTGCCCCAGCTGATAAGGAAAGACGTTTTTATAAAGTTACCCACTTGATTATGCAGCACACATCAGGCCAAGCACAGAAAAGGAGGGTTTTCACTCACATTCACTTACCCTATAGCAGCCTTAGGGGCTTATGGGGTTAAGATAAAAAGCACAAATGACAGTACTGGCCAGCAGTAAAATCCCAGAATCTGCCCCCAGCAGCTTCTACTCGGTGTAATATGATTTGTGATTTCAGAGCAATGAGGCTGAGAATTCTAAGGGGAGTAAAAGGAGTGGGAATGAGATTGAAATTCTACGAGTAAGGCAGAGCTGGGAGAGGAAGCAAAAAAAAAACATGACAAGAAAACCCACCAAAGTCAAACCACAAGCAGTAATAGCTCTAGTAACGTCCAGGGTGTGATTTATGGGGGAGAAGAAATGGCCTTGTTTGAGGGCTGTCACGTCTGGGTCTTGTGATTTACTGTGATGACTGGAGCGCTCTCATCACGTGCATTCAGGCTGCTAAGGTAAGACAGGAGAGGTAGGAGGCCCCATTAATACTGATTATAAGAGCATGCTGCCTCTTTGTGTGGTGCTGCTCTGATGGTTTTTTACAGTATATCAATTCAGTGACAGATCTTAATGGGATAGATGGGATTGGTTCTTTCACTATGTACTGTGACGCTATAATGAGGCTCCTTGTCGTCTCCCCTAATCTCCTAAGTGCATCTATTAAGATCATTTATGATTTATGAGTTACAGAAATGATACGTATGGAAGCAATATAGCTATAGAGCGCACAGAGAGAGGGGATGCATTAGTGAGTTTTAATAAACTTATTTCTTCAGTTCTTTGTCTGACTTCAAGGCATGAATGTCTGTACAAGATGAGCAGAGAACCCCGTTGGTCTTCGTTCCACAACAGCGATGTTGTTCCAGATTAAAATCAGTGTTTGCATAGTTTCATTGCTGGCCACAAAAGGCCCCCCGCAGCACACTAAACTGCTCCTTTTGAAAAGGTGTTGCTAGGATACAGGCCAGCGTGAAGATGAAATCCCCTCTGTATTGCTTTCCTGCAGCTGTACAGCTCGGACATTATGTCCAACTTATTGTGCATGGGGTGCAGTTTTATTTTACAGAGTGTCCGCCCATTTAGCTCAATACATTTTTGTGTGTTTGTGTTTGGATGTTTTTGCTGTACAGTATGAGTGTTTTGTTTGTGTCATGCAAAGCATTGGGCATATTACACAGACGCTTTTCTATCATAATCCATTTTCTGTAATAAGACTCCATTTGTCTGGTGAGTGCTGAGATCTCAATCCTGCTGTCACACCTCTGAGTCTCCGCCAGCTGACACCTCAGGCTGTTCACAAAGAATCAATAGTGTCTGCCTCATGTTCAATTACACTCTAATCAACACACACCAGTCCAGCAAGACCTGGGGATGAATCGACAATATTGAACTGATGCTCGGCACTGTGATATCAGTAAATGAATATATGAAGGTGTTAGACTTGGTTGTGAGTTTCGCTGAAATAGTGCAGGCTGTGGAGCACTGAAAAAGCATTCAGACACTGACACTGACTAAATTCATGCTGCAAATTAGATTTTTTTTCTTCCATTATTTTCCTGTCAGCTCTTAAAATGTCAAAAGACTTGATAATGATGTTAGGAATTTACATTTTGATTGTTGTCATCTGCAAGCTGACAAATTTTCAAATCCAATTTCCCTTCAGGGTTTGTTTCTGTGTCCACAATGATTAATTAGTTATTTGTTAAACTGGGAATGTTAGTTTAAATGATTGATTTGGTTATTTAAAGGGCTAAACAGAACATTATTATAGCAGTAAACAACCATTTACTATGTAAAGATACAGTGAAGAAATGGTGTCCGTACCAGAGGATGAAGTCATGCTCGTTGTGTGTGTGTTTTTATCCGAACAGTGTCCCCACTGTTGCTGTTTTCAGGAATATTTGTTGTCTGCTATCCTCGGCTCAATCACCGCCATGTTGAGAGCCATGTGCAGGCAGTTCATATGCTCTGAATTGGTTGTACAGGCACTTGAAATGCCGGTCTATTGGAAGTACTGTCACAGTATATAAGCTGAAATGGTGTAACAGCTGCCCTCAGTCTGAGCACCTTTGCCTCTGTGATGGGTAACTTGTGCTTTAATAAAACAGATTACTATAACCACATGAAACATCTTCCATCAGATCTGATTTAGATTATTAATTCTAAGAAGTCAATACATTTATCTCTAATCAAATTTACCAGCAATCATGGAGAAATTGTTGCTCTTCCTCTTGCCTCTGTCAGTGCTGCTCACTCAGACAGCTGTTGCTTTTCTTATTGAGTTTCTGTGCGTGAGATTGAGAGCCTGTGTTGTGCTGGTTGTGGCATGGTGTGGTGTGGTGTGGTGTGGTTTGGTGTTAACGTCTTGGGGGCGATGAGTGAGTAAGCAGTGAGGTGCCAGCTCAGCTAAACCAACACTGTCGAAATGTCAATCATCAGGCATCAACCTATCAAGGAGCTTGTGCCTCGGAGGCTGACAGGAAGCAGAGACACAATAAAGATGCTGCGGCGCTTTCTGCCTGTGATCCACATGAGGACAGGGATTGGCTGCTGAAGCTTGTTATGTGCTACGTCACAGGCCGATTCTATTACAGCCTCTATGTGACATTCACAGAAAGCCAACAGCATCTTTGATGAAAGAGTCGTTGTTGGTGGCATTTAAGACAGTACATTGAGCTCTTGAAACTTTTTATTATTTTGACATTTCATGGACTAGACAATTTATCAATTCG
>CAFUXE010003093.1:820591-851560 GCA_903364295.1 Serranus cabrilla
ACATTTTCATGAAAAGAAAAAAGGCCTCTTTAAAGAATCTGCTTTCTTGTTGCACAACTTCCTGTTTTGTTCAGATGTTTAATGTAGTGAAAAGTCAGACCACATGTGGTGCTTTTCATGTCCATCCAAAAAACCAATGCACACAGTACAGCTAAAGAATCATGAAAAAAGAAGGAAGATAATACGATATTTAAGCTTTTGAACTGTGATTAATTGAATGAAATACAATGAAAACATAATACAACAAGTATGTCAGATGAGTGGAGATAAATTGACTGTACCATCTAGGGTTACAGCATAACAGCATGACGACATGTAGTTCTTTGGCTTTGTGTGAGAATACAGGTCGCATGCAGTGGGCTGTATTTACTGTATTTCTGTTCATTAGGAGTGCCCCTCCTGAATCCAGTGCATTGTTACATTTCAAATGAATAGCTTTCACCTTTAACATGCAATAAGACTTAGCCTTGTTTTTTTTAGGTGTTTCCCCTGCAAAATAAGTTCCCTATCAAAAGGTAACTTCCCTTGGAAGTTTTAGAGAATCTCCTGAGAAACTCACAAATGACTCATATGTAAATTTCCTTCTGTATAGGGTTTCCTCTTTTTGATGGTCTCCCTTTCTTTCGGTTTTATTCATTTGTCTCCTCCAGGAAATCCAGGCAGTCCTGCTAATGTTCCATCAGCTGAGCTTCTAGCTGTAACCCCTCCAGGTGGTCCTCACTTCAACATCATGCTGCACCTCACCCTGCTCCTCCATCTCCTGGTCCTCTCCCTCTCCACTGCAGGTCAGTAGCACTTTCAGCTGAAAGGGAATGTCTACATTAACTGGCAGGATGTGTATTTTGAGATACTATAACTAATAAAAGCCACACATATCAAATTATCACACACTCAGCCTTTTGAATATAATGGTTGTGTTACTTAGCTTTGAATTCTTGTATGACCCAGTGAGTCATTAAATATCTCAGCTCAGAGTAACAGTTGAAATCAAACATGTAAATCACAAAAAGACTGAAATAGCCTCAGTGATACATTAAATGCTGTAATTAGTTCGACAGCAGGAGCAGTTTGCTCTCTGAGAATTTTCTTTTCAAACATTGCTGGTGAGCAGCACTTAGAAATGAAAAGGACTTTGCTCACTTAGCTTGACTTTTTTTTTTTACTCATATGTCCTTCATCTTTCAAGTATCACCATCCAAAAATCCAGTTGTGGAAAAAATCCTCTCCTACTTACAATCTGTCGGTGCAATGTGTCTCATTTACTGCTATAACAACTGAAGAGACAGACATTAAACTTCAATTCACAGCTGAAACTACAAAGCATGCAGATCACACAGGTGGCAGGCAGCTGACGGAAGCACACGTCAGAACTCGATTGTTAGGATGAATAAGCTGCTAACTGCAAGCTTTCAAAACATGACATAGTAAAAAACATAGAAATTATAATTAAACTGGCAAGCTACAGGAAAGAAAATAGAAAAGTGACTTCATTGACTGCATTAACTAATTGAATCAGATCTAGATATGCTACACACATACTTACCACAGTACAGAAATGCTCAGATTGTAAAAAAGAAAAGCTACAAAGCTTATGTATATCTAAAAGGCCAGGCAGGGCAACAGCATGCCTGGGAGGGCCGAGAGTTTGCAGTTTTCATTCGTGTTTTTGTGTTGCTGCTGTGCGGTCGCTCTGTTTGAAACAAAGCAAAGTGGTCAGAAAACAGCAGGCTTGAAAATGACCTGTCTAATAAAAAAACAACCCTCACTGGGTTGCCATACCTTGGGCTATTCTCCCTTGTTTCAGATATGATTTCCCATGAACCAGAAAAGAGGGGAGCTTGGATTCCCACCACAGCTTTCTCAAACAGACTTCGAGGAGATTTATCTTTCTTTTTTTCCTTCGTTGGGAGGTTTTGTGTTATTGTAGCTGAGTTCACCAAAGGTTTTGGCAGCACTGCAGCTAAAGCTTAGAATATCTTGTTGGAAATGCACTCACATACATCTTCAGAAAGGGAATGGGCAGATAAGCGCTCAAACACACCACATACATGGTTGCTCGGCACACATACAATCAGTCTATTGAGTTCACCCGCACAGGGCTGAACTTTATGGCTGCTCTATCTAAACGGACAGCAGCCAGCCAACAGACTCGGGTTGTTATTCTGACAGGAGAACATCGGCTTGACATTTTTGTTTATCCCCAACAAGAAAAAAGTTAAGGCTAATGTGACATTAATGCGATGACAGCAGAACAAAAGTAAAGCACACACTCTCCCACAAGGGAAGTGTGTGTATGTATGCTGTGTCTTATAGTAAGGCTCATATGACATCATATGTAGTCTACAGGATACAGCAGGGTTTTCTGAGCCTTTCAGAGTTTTCTAATTCATTGTGAGGAGCAGGATGTAGTGGAATCCACAGAGATGGCCTCCAGCCAAAGGTACATCTTCAGTACAAAGCAGGGTTTCCAGCCATTCATCACATTCTCAGCTGCAAAAAGGGATTCAATCAAAGACCTGAACCTCTCTGAAGAAACTCGTGTGATGGTGCATGATTTGTTTTGATCCCCTTTTCTCGTTGTATCCTGTTGGAAGTGAGAATACCCCTGCAGTTTAGAAACAAAGAAAGTGATTAAAATATAAAACGTAGAAAAATGTGGGGGGTGCGCCTTTCCTATGATATCCTATGAAATATGACTGGTCACTGGGCGTTTTAAACATGTTGTCATTGTGAAACTAAACTATTTTTTGACAAAAAAAGACCAGACTGACCTCCCTACATAAACCAGGCGGTTTTAATAGGAAAGCTATGAATTCTAGTGCAAAACTGTTTGTAGAAAAACCTGAAATATGGCTACAGAGGATATATATTTGCAGCATCTGGGTTTAATATATTGACATGATTTTCCTTTGCCAACTGTTACAGATGCATCAACGGATGGGGAGGTTTCTGACTTTTATGGAGGTAAGACCAAATATTAATGGTTACTTGCTCCATCTGGACTGTTATAATAGAGTTTGCAGTCATGATGAAAATGGTTGCTTCTTGGTTCTGGCCCGTGTTGGTGCTATGAGACATTCTCACACACATACACAGACACACACATCTAGTAGTTCCTGCCATTTCGCTCGGCTGTGTGTTTAAACAGTGAGCTTGCCAGCGCCATGAGTCATGCCAGGAAACTCCGCAGCTTCCTGTATTTGATGTGAGAGCACCGAATGGAAATGCAATTTTGAGATTCTACCCTACATTCCTGTGCTTAGAAAAAGCAATCTTCACTCAAGTCCATCCAAGTTTTTGGGACATAATTGAGCTGTAATCTATATCTGCACATAAATATTCATAAAAGTATTTAATCATAAAAAAGGTTTCAAGATCAAGGCTGACCACGAGGTGACAGGGAATGTTTAATAACCGGGAAGGTCGCAGGGTTGTGTCTGTCAAAGTGCCCTTGAGGATTCCTAGCTGCTCACTCAGACCTTGACCACACAACACACCTGAACTGAGCAAATGTGATTTATTTCTGTTTTTATTATCTATATTTATAGTCTTTAAACCAGAGACAAACAAGCTCCATATGTTTTACAGCTGCTTTGATGAGGCTGTGGCCTTGCTGTTCATAGAAGGAACCAGGCTGTGATTCATAGTCAGAACTGCACCACTGCAGCTGTTTGAGCCTGTTTGAGCAGAAAAAGGCTGTGACTTGTGATTGCCTAATGCATTATAATATAAACACAACTCTTGCACAAATGCTGATACTGGCATGATGTTTTTAATTCTACGTGATTCTTAATAAAAACACCCAGAGCACACGCTGTTTCTTAGTTCTATGTTTATGGACGGATTCCATCTGATGACTTAATTTTCCATGAAAAGCAAAAACACACTTCTCTTTTCCAGAGAGGGCTTTTGCGTTGCACAATTTCCTGTTGTGTTGAAAGTCAAACCACATGAGATGTTTCATGTAACATACCTCCCCCCCCAAGATCTGTTTTAAAATGAGCTCAAGTTTTATGAAAAATAAGCTAGATTTGTGTTTGAAATATTCACCCCCCTTCTTAATTTTCTTTAACTGAAACAAAATGAAAACCAAAGAAAAGAAGTGTGTCACATACAAATGGGCTTCAGTTTAAAGCTCTGCCGATCATCTGCTCGCTGCAGCCCCTGAGGTGGTAAACTACAATAATATCTGCCTGTCTGGCCGCGTTAAGGGACACGCAGTGACAGACGGCTCCCTTTCTCATCGTCCACAATAGGACAGGACAAATGAAAATCTATCTGGAGGTCATGTTTCTTTCCACTCCTGCTATTTCTGGATTTCTCCTACTTGCAGATGCACATTTATCCTAATGGAGATGGTTAAAGTCCATGACACTGCTCATACTCAGCAGATGAATGTAGGATGGTCATTAGAGTTAGAGACTGTACTAGAGCTGCCGTGCCTCATTGTAGGGGTTTATTGGTATGATAGATGATACAAAAAATGGCAGTATGTGGTGATGTGACTCACCCATACCATATGCAGTATAAATTAATATGTATGTAGCGTCCCCCTATTTATGTCCCCTTTATATTTATTTATGTATTTCCCTGTATATACTCATTTAATTATTTAAAGGGGCTGTGCACAGCATTGTGTGTTTTTTATTCTGAGCTTCTGAGCAACAATTTGACGTTGTTGCCGGTTTGGCCGTGAGTTTATGTTATACCTTCCCGACTCATGGTATTGTAATGGAAGCCACAATTTCTTATTTATTCTTTATTTGTAAGATTATTTATTCTTATTCTTTAGTTTTTAATTTGTCATAAAATGTGATCTGATCCACATTTATAGACAAACACAATGCAATTAACCTAATACCACAGAAACAATTAGAATATTTCATGTCTTTATTGAACACATCCATTAAACATTGATAGTGCTGGTGGAAAAAGAAAGTGAACATTAAGGCCAATGACATCAGATTCTGTGATGAATGAATGCAGAGGACGAGGTGATTTCAAAGGGTTCACATGCAGGCAGCTGATTTGCTCAGCTTAGCATAAAGACTGGAAGGAGTGAGCTAGCCTGGTTCGGTCCATAACTAACAAAACCAGCAAATCCAGCACCTAGAGCGCACTATTTAACATGTTATATGTTGTTTGTGAATCTATACCAAAGCCAAAGAGTATGAAACAGTAGTTGAGATTTTACAGTGGAATATGTGCCAGACTATTTCTTGTCGGGGCACAGTCGCTGTGAGGTTGCCAGGCAACCAGCAGAGACTCCGGGAAGTCACTGTGCCCGGCCAAGAAATAGCCCAGAAATAGTCCACGTCGATCCTTTAATCTAACATCCGACAACAGAGTGACTAAATGTACTCACCAAACGTTTTTTCTTTAAGTCAATTGTAGAAAAAAGAACATCAGATCCTCGAAGCGCAAGTGTGATTTTCAAAGGCGCGACCCTGTAAATGAAAAAATGCCAACAGAAAGCTGTGGCACTCTCCCTGTCCAAAAATAATGTAGATCTCTGCTGCTAAATAATAAATTGAGAGCTTCTACTATGTAGAGCAGGTTGTCATTACTGTAGTGTCAGTGTTTACTCGTGTATGTGCATAGACTTCCACCTTGTGTGGTTTTCTCTGGGAGAACCAAAGTGGAGGCAGACTGTCAGCGAGGGGTAAATTGGAAAAAAGGAAGGCTTTCTGATTCGTTGCTTGGGAACACGTTGTGATGCTGCAGGCAGGTTGAATTGCTGACTGATTCAGTGAGTAGAGGAACCTTTTTTTCCCGATGGTCTCGCTCAATCCTTTTTTTCATCCATTTACTCTCTTTCTTTCTCCACAAAGCATCGATCATAGATTAATTTTTCAGTCTGTGCATCTGCATGGAGCATCACCTGGACATGTTGACATTATCTCCATTTGTCTGCAGAAAAACAGCATGATGCAGCTAGGACTCTGGTGATTGCTTTTGATGTGGCATACATCACTCTGCTACACTATAAACTTAAGTTTTTAAGGTCACTCAGCAATAATAAATGTGGGGAACACTTTCAAAGATGAAGGTGAAGCTATAGAAGGAGGCAGAGTGGATCCCACACTCCTCAAGGGTCAGAACACTGCGTAGGTGACCCTTTAGCTGGTAGAAGCTGCAAAATCCCTCTTTATTCTTCTGAGTGAAAAGCACATCATTCAGCCCAAAGCCATGATAATGCACACCATTCTGCTGCTGAAGTGACAACCACCCCCTGCAGGCTTGAAAGATAGCCGTATAAAGTTTGAATTTTCACAGAACTAAAAAATATCCCAATGTCAAATTGCTTCTCAGCTGTCTAGCCAAACGATCAGTACTTTTTAAACACTCACATGGCTGAACAAACCACTTCTCTCTCAGAACTTTGGTGAACTTAGAACAAGTGGGTGTGCTGTTTTGGGAGTGCATGCCACGCAGTGTGTTTAAAGTTTCAAATACGACAGAAAATCTATCTGCAACTGTTTGGATAATAGAAAAACCATTTTCGTTTAAAGAGTGAGTGTTTGATGCTTTAGTTTGATTTTTTTGGTGGACTAAAAACAAACAGTGAGCCCAGCGATGCACTTTTAAACCTCAGTCATAGTTTATTATAGCAGACTGTGTTTCATATTAATATGGCCTGTGAAAACATCTGGATTCAGATTCACCTTCTCACATGTCCTGTTTAAATGGCTCTGCTCTGTTGAAGCCGTCATTTCGGAGAGTAATTTGTTTTGACAGCAGTTGTGATTGCACAGCTGGCACCACACCGAGCACACACTGACTGACACTGGCACTCTTCTGTCTACACCTCTGCAAAGTAGTTTGCCTGGCAGAGGAGCAGAATAATTATTTATTCAACATTTAAAATTAAAAAAGATTTCTACCCCTGGAACAATTTGGTCCGCCACCATGCTTCATTATGTGGCTCAAGGGCTTGTGGGTAATTATTGCCACACTGTGCTGTTGGTGCCTCCAGGAAACAATATGTTAACTGTCCCACTTGGACACTCTTTGGGTCACGCAAACAAGCCGCGCTGCAGATGTAGCCGAAACACACAGCTGTGAGTAAAGTTAAAATCATCAGAGAATTAGGTTCTTCTGGGATTTGAGGTAATTATGTGACTATTTAAATGTGAAACAAAAATGCATACAAAGCATTTGCAGAATAGGAACTGCAAGCCGTGAAACAGCTGGAATGACAAAAGACATTAAACAAGGAAGCGATTTTACAAATATGACAGATTGCAGTTGTTTTATGTTCACAAGTATGATACTGTTTCAAGTCAACAAGTCATTGTCATGCACCTAAAATTATACTTGAATTCAATGAATAATTGATGCCTCATTATAACTGATGCCAGGGAAGATAGCAGGTTCCTAAAATAACAGGCTTTACCGTATCTCAAATTCAAATGAGAGTCTTAACTTACCTTCAGCTGAATAGGAGTCTGTGTTTTAATAAAATCTGGAGACACACATCCCCTGAGCAGTGTGTGTATTTTCCTCCTTTTTGCACAGATGTGGTCTGCTCAGAGAGTAAGTTCTGTGTTTGTGTGCGGAAATAATTACTTGCTTGTTAAACAGGGCAACTCAGGGCATCCACAGTCAAGTAATGTTTAAAGGCTGAACAAAAAGATACAGAGAGAGGGAATAAAACAGCGATTGAAATAGGGATGTAGCTTTGGAGAGCTGGGAAGAGATTCTTAGTGTTTTTGACTAATAGTATCAGACGTGCTTAAAATGCTGGTGGAAGGAGTTCATCAGAGAATACACTAGGCAGCTGAGGGTGGGTGGCTTTGTGAGATGGAAAAAGAAAGCAAGAAAGAGCGATGATTCAAATACTGGAGAAAAACACGACTGTACAGCCATGCCAGTGGCTCTGTGAGGCTGTACTTTGGCAGCGTTTGGCTATGAGACAAATGCCAGTCAGTAGCCATGTTTTCATGCACATATTTCTGTGTGTATTTAGAGGTTTTGCCTGAGACAAGATGAATGGACATATAGATTAAATTTACTAAATTGTGCAAAAGATATTGACTGGCATTTTTTTTTGTTTACTTTTTCATTAAAAGGGAAATTAACTAAATTGGATATGGATACGCCTTTTGCTGAATAATTTCTGCTGTGGAGAACATTAAACTTTGACTCATCAGCTGTTTCCGCTGGCATCTTTCCAGATATTATATTACTCTGTCTTTGTCTCCTGACAGCATGATACATGGCTAATACTAGCTCAAATGGAAACACAGTAAACTAATTAAAACAAAAAACTATAGATCCCTCTCCATTTTTCTATTATTAATGGGTGAGATGACCAAAACCACTTGTTTTATTTCCAGTTTATAAATATTTCTTCTTCTCTACTTTGTTTACTGGCAGATTACAGCTGTGTGTTGCCTATAGTACCTTCTGATAAGTCTGCCCTGCAGCCTAGAAATGCAATTTACTTTACTTTTTTGTGACATTTTAAAAGTTTTCTTCAAATTCACATTACAATTGAATGAAATCTGAGCACCATCATTATCTGGATTAAAACCTGTGGGGCTGGATAGAAAGTCGAGGGCTCACAAAAGTCAGTAGATTTCATCTAATGAGCATCGTGGATGTCTCACCAAATGTCAGTGAAATCCATCCAGCAGTTGATGAGCCCTTGAACTCAAAAGTTAAAGCGTCAACCTCATGGTGGCACTAGAGAATTGCCAAGTCAGCAGGATCCATCACGGTGGATCACAAATGTCTATACAGAATTTATTGCTATTCATCCAATAGTTGTTTAAATATTTCAGTCTTGCCTGGAAATGGTGGACTGACCGACTGGCATCGCCATCCCTGGAGCCATGCGGCTACCATGCGGCTACCATGACTAACTAGAGACCAAGACACCTTTAGAATGGAAGACGTCTTAGACATAAATCCAGGAAAGGTAAAGAAAGAGGAGCAGAGCGTGCTAATAGGATATAGGTTAAAGAGATGGAGTGAGGACAGAGGGAAGCCAGAGAGAGCTGGGGACAGATAGACAGAGTAAGGAGCCAGAGAGAATGTAAGAGGCCTGTGTGTGTCTCCAGGCAGTGGGCCTTATGTGGCCTGCTTCAACACTCCCCTTCACCATCTGTCACAACCCACATTACAGGCAAAGGATAGAAACGGCACCAGTGCTCATCTCGCCGAGTTTCACTCCAACTGCTATTTCAGCACTGCAGCAGAGCCTCAGTGGCTCCCCTCCTCCAGCCACATTTATATTTCATATTTACATGCAAAGCATTTATCTGACACTCATGCAGAACAATCTAAGTGCAACAGTCGAATAAGGTCACTATAATCCCTGTAGTCTAGGCATCCTCGTTTCTTTCAGTTCTTCTGTTTTTTTCATTCTTCTTCTTTTTTTTCTGGAACATATTTTCCCACTTAATTTACCTTCCATCAGCCCCACAATGCCCCATTAATAGTATGTTTAATTCTCTCTCAGCCAGCAATAATTCAGAGTCCTTGGGATTTGCATCAATGTCAAGCCTCACACATGGTTGGCTGCTGGAGTGGGAGTGGGAGTGGATCCTGTCTCCTAACGTCTTAATTGCTGCCTCCTGGTTGGCCGTCCTGGTGTGAGAAGGCTATAGCTAACTTACTCGTGTGGTTACAAGTCTGCCTTCATACTGATCAGGATTATAAGATTTTTAATTCCTTTTGCAAAAGCAGATAAATATGCATCTGGTTCACAGATGTTTAACCACACAGTACTGGAGATTACTTCACGAGTGTCAAGCGCTCGCACATGTTCGTCTTCTGGAATGTGTATGATATTTGCTCTACTTCCTTGTTATTCTGCAGCATATCTTCCTGTTTTTCTGGGAGTAAATAATAGTGAAGAACAGCTTTTGTTCAGATTTCTAATGGTTGCTTTCTGTCAGAGGGAGTGAATCCTCAGTGCCGATGCAGGCCAGGTTAGAAGGCTGGAATAGAAGCAGGATATTGCTGTCTGAAAGAGCGGGCTTCTCCCCATTGAGGTGTCAGCTGTGCTCTCTTAGAACTCAGAGACGCTGGGGAATAACACACATGTGCGCGCACACACTCGCGCATTTGTATTCCTGCAGTCACCTACACACACTCTTGATCTGAGAGAATAATCAACGTTTGGGAACATTTCGGCTCATTGCTTATTCATAGCCCGGCATTGTGTTTATGTCTTATTCATGCCGCTGCTCGTGATGTCTGTCTGTTCTAATGAGTAATTGGGGCTAATTGTACGTGTGTGTTGATGGTGTAAAAGGCAGATTGAATCAAGAAAAGAATTTTCATCAAGGAGAGTCTTCTCCTCGGATTTGCCCGTTCGACTGCTTCACAGCACAGAGGATGACACATGCAGTGAAAGGGGGTTTGGATTATGCTAAGTCAAGATAGCATTTCCAGTTCCAGGATTTGTATTAGCTTGTAACAATATCATATCCGCTGGCAGCAGATGAATGTGTCACTGCGGTTTGGCACCTGAGTGAGCACATCTCTGTCATAATTAGTGTGATGTTGTGATTTTGGAATAAAGCGGCGGCTTATTAGTCCGCATCATGCTTGAAAGAGAGAATTTGAGAGAAATCAAGGATTAGATTAGTTACAGCTCAACACATATGCTCATTATTGGGTTCACTTGATATATCACGAAAACTTTTGCATATTAACAGTTTGTGTAATATCCTGCTATATATGACTGTTCTATTTAAGCTTTTTGAAACTGTCACTCTTTTTTTTTTACATGGAATTACAAGGTTTAGGCAACTAAACTTAGTGGTTAAGGTTAGGGAGAAAAATCAAGTTTGGATTAAAAAGTCTACGCAACGGTTCAACGGTTCCAAGTTCACTTAAAATAACAACTAGACTTTTAATTTCAAATGGGACACTAAGAGCCGTGTCCTGAGTCAAAGTTCTGTTTGTTTAATAGATCCACATCCCCTCCTGCCCTCCCAAAAAGGATTAGATTGTTATTTAAGTCCACTACGTTAGCTCGCATCCTGCTGCATAAGAACTGCGGCTAGTTGAGGTCACAACCTGAGAACAAAACGCAGCACCACTTGGCTCATATTTACATGGATTTCCTATAAATTTCAGTGCATTATTTTTCGTAGATATACTTTCGATTAGTGAATCATCACAGCCTGTACAGCTACAACTAGGATTTCTTTGAAACAAGCTCCTGAGCAATAGAGGTGTGTGCACCTGTGAAAAACACAAACCCAGCTGAAATATCAAAAGGCAGGTCCTCACAGGGCCAATCCCAGTCCAGTCAATGTTTTTTTTTTGTTTTACATCTGAACCCTGCTGTTTCCTTTTTGATGGAGCTGCCCCAGAACTGCCAGACAGACCCAGAGCTCTAACACCTCCATATTTCCTATTTGTAATTCTGACCCAGCTTGTTGTTTACCAAGGTCCTGTTTGTTTGTTGTCGGCAGACCCAGCCACAGGTTACGGGCCCGTGTTTGAGGAGCAGCCGGTGGATACCATCTACCCCGAGGAGTCGCCCGAGGCAAAAATCACCATGAGCTGCCGGGCCCGGGCCAATCCACCAGCCAAATACAAGTAACATATGTTCCCCATAACCCAGCCTCATTACTGCCCGCTGTGCGTTCTTTGTGCCTCCCATCGCTCACCATCTCTCAGACTGAATTCAGACTGTTTCAGGATCTGCCTGTAAATGAAAAGGTCGCAAGGATGTTGATCTTTGATACATCTCCAAGGTTTATTATATATGTGACCATGGAGCAGTGCATGATTGTGTGATACATTTTCCTACATTATTGTGTCGTTGCCAAACATCCTTGCACAACTCATTTAGTTTGCAGCAAATGTTTTTTTTCCCCTTATCCTAACAATAACTTAAATGCCAAAATATGACACGCTAGAAAAAACAATAACAAATAGAATGTTGTCCCCGCAGCGCGACAAACAGCAATGCCATCGTGTCTCCACCTCATTTTGCAGCTCAAAATTTAAAGCGTTTCGCATCATCCATTTCAATTTAGATGTAAATGTATGTAAATTATATTGCTTGGCATCCCCCCTGCATCGGTTTCACTGTCAAAGAGCCCAGAATTAGATGTCAGAGGGGAAGGAATTTGCTTTGACCACAGCTGGTATTAAGTGTTTAAGAGGGTTCATCTACAGTACAGTCTGATATGCGTTTGAAACATGACATTTGATATTGCTAAATTACAGTATGTACGCACTTTCGTTGCAAGAAAGAGCGACTGTAAAGCAGACTCGGGTCAGATCTCGGCCTGCTGTGAGGAAGCAAACATCGTTTTTTTCCACATAGAATAAAAGCACACTACAATTAGAATGTCACTTCAACAACTGACTTGACTTCTACTTGTAGTGTGCCATGAAAAACAATTGTCAACAGTTATAATCAAATAGTAGTTATGCACTCCCACAACCTACAATACTTTACACGGACTGCTTTCATAGTGCTCTACTTTACTGACCTTGATTGTTTTCCTTGCAGGTGGATGTTGGATGACATGGAAATTGACTTGACTGAACAAGGCAGCCACTACAGTTTAGTAGGAGGCAACTTGGTCATCAGCAACCCCATCAAAACCAAACACGTGGGACGGTATTTCTGTTCAGCTTGGAACACGTACGGCACGGTGATCAGCCGAGAGGCCTCAGTCCAGTTCGGATGTAAGTAGTTCTGATGCACAGCCCCATTTAGGTCTGTGATGATGTACAATACCATGCAAATTTAAGAGAGAACTGCCCTGGAGCTGTACTTTCATGCATATTAAGCGCACTGAAATTGCAAGGGCAGCAGGGACGAATCATAAGTGGTGTGAAAAGTGCAATTTGTGAATGGTCTAACTTCATGATGCCAGCGTGGCTAATGTACTTTTTCACTGTAAACTACAGCTCAATTCGGAAGTAGTTGTTGAACTTTACTCAACCCTGAAACCTTTAGTGTAGGCTTTATAGATATTAGCTGCAGGAGATAATCAAATACGAATATATGAATGTAGATTCTGAGTAGCTCTTGAATCAGAATCTGTCTTTTCAATTGATTTTTGTCTCTCTGCCTCTTTCAGACCTCGATCTTTTCTCGTCGGAGGAGAGGGAGTCGGTGTACGTCAAAGAGGGACAGGGTGCAGTGCTGCTCTGCGCTCCCCCGCCACATTATCCAGGTACAGCATGTGATAGCTGAGTGTGCTTCTGCTCAAGTGTTCCTACAAGACTGTGTTCTACCTCCATCATCCTGTCACAGAGCATCTGATTGATTGAAGTGGGTGGATGGAGCAGCGGCACAGTAGTTAGCACTGTTCCCTGTTTTGATTTCAGCTCCTTTCAGTGTCGATTTTTTAACTGTTCTGTCCTTGATTGTGTGGGTTTCTTCCTTGGTGCTTCTTTTTTTAAAAATTATTTCTATCCACATGGGGAATTTCATGACACTGATGAACCGATTATATGAAATGAACCAAAGATATTTTGTCCCCTGTTGGCTTGGGATTGAAGTGCCCTTCTTAATGTCCTCTAAGGTATAAAAATAATGACAGCTCGGCTCTGTCACTGTCTCATTATGAGATTTTAAGCTTTTTTTTCTCAGTTTGCAGTCATTCCCATGCTGGGTTTACTTCTGCTCCTCTGAAATGTGTTCATTAGTCTCATATCTAGTACAAGCTAATATGTCATTACCAGGGTTGTTGTTTGCTTCTCCTTCTTCCGCTCATCTGTATGTGGCCTCATTTTCTTAAGCGTTTCCTCAGCATTGCCGTTATTTAGCCGTAGCCATCAACCCACAAAACTGTACACATCCTTTCCATATTCATGCTTATGCAAATTGGTCAACAGTCTGAGAGCTTTGTTAAATCTCTCCACAGCATCAGAATTACCTCAGCAGGCCAATGCGCTCCCAGTATTTTCTCTATTATTCCTCTCAGCTAAAAGAATTGTAAGATTTCATCTGAAAGGTCAATAGATGCTTGAATAATAAATCCCCCTCAGCTCCAAAGAATAACACTATTTTTATTTAGCATGTATTCACATTATTCAAAGTGAGCCAGCCTCACATCTAATCCCCTCGGCTCCCTCCTTGATGGGGCCTTGATTGACAGGTGCTGTTCTTTGTCGTGTCTCTTTCTATGCAGCTGAGCTGTCATTCCGATGGATCCTCAATGAATTCCCCACCTTCATCCCGCTGGACAAGAGGCGCTTTGTCTCCCAGATAACGGGTAACCTCTATATCTCCAAGGTGGACTCCTCCGACAGTGGCAACTACTCCTGTATCGCGTCCAGCCCGTCCATTTCCAAGAGCGTTTTCTCTAACTACATCCCCCTCGTACCTCTGGCAGAACGTAAGCACTTCACTTCCTACGACTACAACCCTGTTTTTCTTAAAGCTATTACAACCAGTGATCTCAAAGATTTAAATCTAAAGGAGGAGGTATGAGGAACTACAATGGTGATTGAGCCTATGACCCACTGATGAAAGTAGTATTACAGCCCAGAGTGAATATAAACAAAAAGAAAAGTTTATCAGTTTGAACTTTAAATATATAGCCGTTTTGGTTTCAATTGAATATAGAAAGATGAGTAAATAATAGCATTATTTTAAACAATGTGTTGATATTTTGTACAAACTGGTCATCAGACTCCAGACAACAACAGAATCTTCAAGGAAAATCTGAGAATTGAAAACATATAAAAGATACAAAAAATGTTGATAAATGTACTTATTATAACGTTTGCTGAAGCCTAACTCATGTCAGCGTGTCCCTTATGTGTGTGTTGCTATGGCGCTCCAAACATAGAAAAAAACAAAAGGGCGCTGACTACAGAAGATGAGAGTTCAATAACAAGAAAAAGTGTTTTTCAAAAACACACCTACAATTACTGCTCATCCTACTGTTGGTGCCACATTTAAATAAAAAAAAAACTAAACACATAAAGAGCCAAGTAAAAATCTGCGTTGCTTTAATTATCCTGCACCAGATTTTTCACATTAAAATACTTGCTCCACAATAGCCTGACTCCCAGGTTGGTTGGCTGCCATTGTTTATTTCACGATGCATTCTCCTTCCCTTCCCCTGTCTCCGCTATCTAATGCAGGAGTGCTGCCCAAGAAAAACTGTGATTGGTGTAAAGAAATACAAGCCAGACCTTTCTCCAGTGCCGACACAGTGCTGTGGAGGCTATATGAGACTAGGGCCACAATAACATTTGCATTAACATGCACTTAAGCTCAATACAATTGTAAAATACAACAGGGAGATTGAATACATGTGTCTCTGTAACAGCCAGGAAACCTTAATAAGTGCTCAATGAAGAAAAACTATCCAAGCAGTACTTTCCAACCAGCCAAATGAGGTGTGAGTAATAGACCAGGAGCTAAAGTGTTTCTTAAAGAGATGAGTTTCAAAAATAAGCTTGAAGACAGGAAGTGACTCTGCCTGGCTGCAGCAAAGCACCGCATTGATTTTTCTCCCCCGTCCCGACCGAAGCACCATGTTTAATCACAGTAGTGCTTGTTTTAAATGTGATAAGGTCACGCCATTGTTGTTGACTCTTTAAATTAGATTTAAAGGAACAAATTAGCTCAGAAGTAGACTGATACAAAAGGACTTTCTTTGAGACAGAGCCAGAAAAAATGATCTGGAACATAAACAGCCCCAGAGATACAGATCACACACTAAAGCAGTGTACTTAAGAGGAGTTATTAATGCTCCACCATATGTAAGGGGTGCAAACACAAAGCTACACAACTATTTCAGCGTTTTCCTTGGGGTGTTATTCCACTGTTTGATACTGACTTTCATCATCATGTAACTTGTGGCACGCTGCACCTGTGGCAGATGGCATTTGAATAGTGCTACTGTCACTTAGTACGCAGACTAAAATGTCGTGTCCCACCAGAGAGGTCAAAGAGTTGTTTGGGCTCCCTCATGCATATGTGTATTATGAGATGCCTTGTGGGTGTGAGGTGGCCTGTATATAACTCCAGCTAGTTTGCGTGTCTGTGTTTGGAGATGAGTGCATACCTTTGCATCTTTTCAGCGCTATTTAAATGTCTTGTGTATGTGTAAAGGACACATTTACATGCTACAGAGTGTGTTAACAGCAGAGTCACATTTATGATATAGTTTTTGCAGTATCCTGGTTATGTTTTGAGCATGTAAACATCATTTCCTGGTTTCAGAAATCAGGATAAACCTTTGAAGGTCGTCCACACCAAGAGTGATAATTACAACAATTACGATGATGAAAGATTTTTTTTAAGGTATATGATTATGATTTTAAATGAGATACAGAATCAGACAATTAATTTATATCAATATAGTTTGATGTTACGTAACCCTTTTCTTATGTAAAGCCACTCACTGCTGCACAAACCCTCTGCCGCTTTCTCACTTCTTCTACAAAAGGAAGGAAGACCCAATGGCTGCTCTGACTACGTTTTTATCCTTATTTGTACGCCCGTGTATTTTGTAAAGCAGGAGAGAAAAACCTGTAGATACTAGTGTTGCCTCAGGTAACGCTCTGTTGAGATAGCCGCCAACCCTTTCCAAAAAAGATCAGAAAGAATACGTTATTAGTTATTTAATAACAAAAGGCTCCAAACCTGATTTCAAACAGTCTGTTGTTTTTGTTGAAAACAACTGATGGAGCATTCTCGGGGATTGGCCTCTTTTATATAACACAGGTGATTTGTTTTATATAATTTTTCATTCACATGTTGCACAACTGTATATTATATCACATGGGGCTTTTACATACAACTGAACATTAAGGCCGCTGTGAAGAAAATGCTGAGATATATATTGGATGGATGCCACCTGTACCTTGATTGTGTTTTGTTAGTAGTTGATCAAGGCTGAAAAAATTGTCAATGTATGACACCAGAAACGCAAAGGAGACATTTTATTGTTGCTCCTGTCTCCTGTTGACTGTCTCACTGCTGACAAGATGACAAAAATTCAAACCATCAGACGGGTGAATGATCTGGTACCGTAAATGAACTTAACTGGGTCTCCATTTTCACCTGCTGAGCCGAGTCAGTCACTGCAGAAATGACAGAGCGGCTGAGATGTTGAAAAATCAAAGGCCTGGCATGGCACCCCGATTCACCAGAGACAAAAAGAACTTTCCTTCAAAAATAATAAACTTCCCCAACTGCAAGAGACAAACCCAGCTGAAATGAGCCGCTATAGCGTCCTCTGAAAAACATGTATTCAGCGAGGAATTAACCTGGACTTTCAAGTCCTTTGGAAATGTGATGGTCAAAAACACGATGAGACTCTAAACTGGGATTCTACTGTGCATACAAATGTAGTCATTGTGTTGCTAACCTGAAAAAAACCTTGTTACATAGGGCTTTTTGTGTGTGTGCGTCAGTAGGACATCTCAGCACAAAACAACATTTACAAAGAAGTATCTTTTATTTCATCTGACCCACTTAGGCAATGACAGAAGAGGCTTTGAAAGAAAACCTTGAAACAAACACTGGATGGTTAAAATGAACACTACATCATTTTGAAACCGCTATTTGTTTCAGGCTTAGCAGGTGGAAATGGGTTTAGCGTCTGAGTCATGACACTGGTCTGTTGTTATTCCTCTCAGGTCCCATCAGGAAATACCCTGCCGACCTTAAAGTCAAGTTCCCGGACACCACTGCTCTGGTGGGGCAGAATATCACCTTGGAGTGCTTCGCTTTGGGAAAGTAAGTGTGAGAGCCCATTGGTTACTGCTGTTTGAAATGTGCAATGTTTGGACTTAGAGTTTAATGAAAATCTGGTATCAAGACAGTGAGTGTAAGTTTCAAGAGTCCAAAAATGGATCTCAAAGGAGAATTTGAATGGATTAAGACATTTTTTGCTTAGTCAGTAATTAAATAATTGGAGGATTACTCCTTATTATCGCTTTATTATTGTGGCATGAAATACATTAATTTCAATGATGCAGCATTTAAGTACATACAGCTATATTTGAATAGAAAACTAAAATACAAAATTGTAAGTAACAGGGATGTATCAGTCACTCAAAACACCCCTTTAGTTCACCATTACCGCACAGTAAAATGTTGTTTACTGTAGATTACACACACAACCGATTTTTGAGCTAAATCATTTATAAAGCGTGTTTCAGAGCGATGAGGACTTGAGTGCAGCGCTGCATAACAAGATGAAGCCTTCTTTTTCACATTATATTCCTCTCCCTTCCCTTCCCAGCCCCGTCCCTGATATCCGCTGGAAGAAGTTAGACGGACAGCTGCCACCCAATCACGAGGTGCGGATGGCGGGGGCTCATCTGCACCTGTACAATGTGCAGTACGAGGACGCAGGCAGCTATCAGTGCGAGGCAGTGAACTCGAGAGGAAAGGACTATCACACTGCACGCGTGTCTGTAGAAGGTAAGTTCTTCTCTTAAAGCACATGACAGGGAATACACGCCTTCATCACATTTACAGTCTTTATCAGCTGTATTATTATCTGCCGGGCGCTGCTGTGTGGGTGGAGTAGACTCAACAGCACTTTGTTCTTACAGTACATTTTCTCAGGTTTTTCTTATTTTAGATCTAACACCTACTTTAATGCCTCAAGTGTCTTATATTATTTAGCAGTTTTGTTGTTTTCTTGGTGTTTCTCCACACTGTGACTCTGATTTTGCTCACTTTTTTTTTTAGCTTTTCCTGAGTGGGTGGAGCAGATCAACAGCACAGAGAAAGACCTCGGGAGGGATTACACCATGCCCTGCATAGCCAGCGGAAAGCCCGAACCACGCATCCGCTGGCTGAAAAACGGAGAACCGGTAATGTTCAGACTCAAATCTTTTATTGTTTCAACATATCAGTATACTAAATCACATCTTGTTTTCACATCAACAAAATTGCTTGTCCAACACAAGAAAACATTATTATGAAATGTTTTAGCTGGGCTAGTTTCCTGCTATTATGTTTCTAATGCTCTGTAAGGTCACATGTTAGCTTTGTTTAAGTTTATTTAACACTAAGTCAGTTTCACTGCTGCTGAAGTTATTCTGACAGCCTCCAATCTTTCCAGTTATTGCACAGATACCAGCATATTTGCACACAGCACAACACCTGCCCTTGTAGAAAGTTTGGTGCATCTAGAGTTGACTTCTCTAAATTGAGAGAAAATAGAACAGAATTTTGCTGTATCATGCACAGTGTCTCATACATTTGAATTCAACTATAGCTGTAATATACGCAGAGCCACCCTGAGCTCTGGCTGGTCTCTTTGAACCTAAACAATGTGCAGCCTGGGGGTGTTACAGTAGCACAGCAGTGGAAGGAAGCTGGCACAGTGGGTACCCATCATGTCAGGAGAAAGTACCTGTTGGTACTGAGTGTGTGCCAGCATGGGTTGTGTAACCTTCCATAGAAACAACTGTCGTCAGGCCTGAAAGATACCCGAGAGAGTAACGAGTAGTGACAGCAGAGTGGGGGAGGTTGTTTGATTTATGCAGCTGGATAAATCATTATGCATTAATGAAATCCTCTCCCAGTCAAATAAACTAATTGGCAGCTTTACCTCTGTGGATGTCAACATGCAACAGTTGCTCACTAATAGAATTTAAACTGTATGAAAACTGCGAAGTGCGAAATGATGATATTTTAACTCCAATCTCGTATTTTCCACAGTCTGACAGGAGAGAGATGAGGTTCAGCAGCTTGACGTTTGAGGATTCGGGGATGTATCAGTGCATTGCAGAGAATCACCACGGACTCATATATGCCAATGCAGAGCTGCGTGTGTATGGTGAGTCACACTTTGGCTACAGCCGCAGCACAAATGGCTGCATCAGAGATTTAAAGGTCACATTTGAAGCTGACTAATTGGAGCTCATTAGAGCTTATGTAGTGCAACTTCAGATTTTTAAAAAAAGAAAAACAACTTTTACATGGCTGAAAAAACACAAATTTAGAATGTTTCCAAAAATCAACTCTGGTCATCCAAAGTAGTGTGTAGTATCAATATCAGTACAATCCATATTTTTCTGAATGGAAAATTGGCCATAATTGTATGCATGCCTGCAGGCAATGCATAGTCTACTTAATTTGTGATTAATAATCCAAACTGTTCCCCTCTCAGCTTGTGCTCCCACGTTTGAACACAACCCAGTGAAGGAAGTCATGGCAGCTAGAAACCGCCGAGTGGTGATCGAATGTCGACCCAAAGCGGCTCCAAAGCCCAGTTTCTACTGGAGCAAGGACACGGAGCTGCTTTCCAACTCTACCAGGTGAGAGTTTTCTTCACAAGATAACACAATTCCTTTTGTCTCTGACCTGCGAGCATTGTATGGATCTTTGTTCATTCAGAGAAGCTGGTTTGTTATGCTGGAGCTTTCCTTTGTACTGCAGTTTTTAATGCAAATATTCATCAACCTGTTTCTGTGACAGGGAGACACATCTGGGTCATATTACCGTAACACAAGGACCTAGAGTTGATCCCCTCTAGATTAGCAAGACACATACAGTGTAGTGGTTTTGGGATCTGAATAAGCTCCAGATCTCCTAAATTTACTTTGTGCCACTAAGTCTTTAATGTTGTTGTTTGTCAGTGATTGCTGAGCCGTGCTCTGCTGTCTGTCAGTGGCTGACATTAAGCTCATTCTCCAGCTCATCAGCATGGACAGACAGGATGTATAAACCCCTCTCTTGTACTCCTCACTGACAAAACAAGCCTAATCTTTGAGCTCTCAGACCCCCAACCCTCTCCCCCAGTCTACACCCCCCCTGCACTACAGTGGGGACTCACAGGGAGGAGGAGCAACGGCCAAATTACTATGCAGCATATGCCTCATAATAATCTCTATGGTGGATGTCTGCGTGCGAGAGGGTGTGGAGTAGTGACGGGGCAGCTGGCACGCTACTATTTGTTATGCATGAATATGAAATATGCAGAGAAAAATGAATCAAACATTGTTGCCGTGCTTTTAGCGCAATTTAATGCGGCATCTAGCTGAACGGATTCTAGTTCACACACTTGTCTTTCGTGGGAAACCATACGTCCCATTAGGAAACCGGCAAACATTCACAGTTCTTTCATCATTTTTCATCATCCGCGCATCCATGGAATAACATACGCTGGACTTTTGACCTTCATATCGCGCTGAATCTTTTATGTCACAGAGCTCTTTCTTGTCAGTGTGTGAAGAATGAATTCCTTTTCCTCCTCAGGGTGTTCATCTGGGAGGATGGGAGCCTGGAGATCCTCAACGTGACACGAGCAGATGAGGGCCGGTACACCTGCTTCGCCGAGAATGACCGGGGCAAAGCCAACAGCACGGGCCGTCTGACGGTTACAGGCAAGTTCCACATAATGAACTATACTTAACTGATAACTCTCTTTATAGATTCTGTTTCCTGTTTTCAGGACAGTTGGTGCTGCTTTGACTCATGTCAGCCTTTGCTGGCAGTCACTCCTGTCACAAAACAGTCCCGACCTCCAAATGTCTGCTGTTGAATAATGTCTCTCTGAGCAGAGTGACAGTGTACAGGCTACTGGTGGATATTCAGTCATTCCCCAAGGACAGAGGCGAGGCGGGATTTCTTTAGATCAGATGTGACGAGACAAGGACTTAGTCCTCACGCTGTTGGATGAGGAACGATGGGAGGACTTGAGTTATGAACTTGCTGAGATAGTTTGATTGAATAGTAAATAATAACATTGATAAAAACAAATTGGTTTTGCTTGGGATTTCTCTTCTGTGGACGTCCAACCTCAGCTGTCAAACATGGTTAGTTCTGTACAGTTGAGCTCCAGTTGTGCGGGATTCACAGCTCTTTTCTGCCCTCTTCTGGACGTTTGTGCACATTGAACAACTCTCGATATTTCATACTAACACCAAATGCCAAACTATAGATCTGACTGCTATGCATCTATTTCAGCAAGATCCTTAAACTCTTTAGTTTTTTCAGAACTAAAGCTTATTTTTTTATTTATTGTAGATCTTTGAGGTGATGCCTAGTTCTATATTTAACTGACTATAAAACAGTCTCAGTTTAATATTGATCCCTGTATATGACCAACATATACAGGGATCATATACCAGGACTGAGCAGGACAGACTGTCAGACCTCACTGCAGTAAGTGAGAGGTTTTCTAACAGCAGTTTGGTGCTCATGAAACGCTGGCTTTTGTCCACAGGTGCCGCCAAACTCAAGAAGTACAGAAAACTTACCTGTAGCTGCTTTGGTTTTGTGTTCGGACATGGCTCAGTCCAGCTCATTCTTTCTTTTTTTTTCTTTGTGTTATATTTCAATTGGTTCTCCACAGGCCTTATGCTCTCATCAAGGTAACAGGATTCAAGAAGTACACAAAACAGAGCAGATGATGCAGAGCTGTAGACAGTTGTCCAGAGGCTTTTACAGACATTACAAAGCATTCTTTCATTTCTAATAGTTGATTCTTGACGATCCTGTTTTAGTGCAGAGCTGCAACAGCCACTATGCAACATGCAAGAGAGGAGCAGACTTTTTGATGAATGCTTAGCGCAAGTTACCAATTTAATGGATTGTTAAAGTGGATGGAAGTTATGTATACTGAAACGTGTTTTTCTTAATGTGGAGAATTAACTGTAACACTTTTGTTTTATACAATATTGTCAATATTGACAATTCCAAGCAAATTGTTATATATTTATATTTATATTTAAAAGTAAAATAATTGAATATAGAATAATATAATGGGCCTTAAATTTGCTTACTTTATGAGATTTTACATTGTTATGTGGACAAACATATCAAGAAGATTCCTTAAATTGATTTAAAACTTAAACCTTGATGAGTATTCAATAGCTATGTAATACATTTTCTCTGTCAAGTTCTTAAAAAAGTATTTATTTGATTTAAGAAATGAACAGCAAAGTTATTAAGCTGTTATTTTCATCCATCAAATCAAATATTGTAACAACCTAGATGAGTTTTCAGCGGCTGGAATCACTGATCCTTATCCTGCTGTGTGTCTCCAGAGTCCACTAAGATCACCTTGGCTCCGGCAAACGCTGACGTTAAAGTGGGTGAGAGCACCAGGCTGCAGTGCGTCGCGTCACATGACCCGTCTCTGGACATCACCTTCATCTGGTCCGTGGACGGACGGGTCATTGACCTGCACAAGGACAGTCTGCATTTTGAGCGCACCCTGGTGAGACACCGTGTTGGTTAATGAAGTATTTTAAAGAGAAATTAACATATTTTTAGCTTGCTAGCTCCAACTTTGCCTCAACCGCAAAATCCCAGCTCGAGCCTGGAGTTCATCCACGTCAAATCATAATTCAGGTCGGGTTGATGTTTTTAGTATTTTTATTGGAATACCTGACGTGGAAAAGTACAGCCTGCTTTAAGTGAATACGACTCTAAAAGCAATTTCACATTCCTTCCCTGAGTGGAATAGTGCATTGTATATCAGTTTAATAGTAATTTCCGCTAACATCCATTATTGTTGACATGACCTACTCTCTGTCTTAGTGCAGCTCTAACCATAAGTTAGCGGTTAGCATTTCTCATCTGTCACTCTGCCCACTAGGCAAACACTATTATGATTGTGATTGATGATACCCCTTTTTTTGTACACAAGGAGGATTTTCCCCTCGTAAAAACTGGGTCCAGTTCCACTTAATACTGTTTGTGTGGTATTAGCAAAACCAGTGTGACTCTCAATGAGTTCAATGCAGTCATGTATTTTTAAAGTAGGTTTTGGTGACATTTTCTACAATGAGAGTGCTGACTAGAGCAAACACTGTGTGGAGCTTGAGATTCTTCATAGAAAAAGAGGTGAAGCTCATGTCCAGTTCACCGAGATGCTCAGGTTGAATATCTGTCAGATTACAGTTACTTAAGTGGCTGAAATAATACATATAAAATAATATATATAAGCTTTGCCTCATGATGTTTGATGTGTTGTCTTTTTTGTGCAGAACGGAAGCTCAAACGGCGAGCTGCTGATTAAGAATGTCCAGCTGAACCACGCTGGGCGCTACACCTGCACCGCACAGACCCCCATCGACAACGTCACAGCCTCTGCCCACGTTGTTGTCAGGGGTGAGTCATGAGTGGTGCAATCACACATATGCATACAGTTGTGGATATGAAAATGTCTCGTAGGCTCTGAGGAAATATTTTCAGTTTCTTCGTAGCAGTAGAGCCGACCTGTATGGGATTTTTGAGACTGATACCCATAAGAATTTAAAGGGGAAATGTTCACCGATGACTGTTGAAGTGAATGTTAGAGCTGGAATGAAAATAGATCTTTTCTATGGATTGTGCACCAGTATAACTCTACACAGGCACCCAAAGGGCTGCTGTCTTAAACAAATAACTTTATTAAATAATACATTATACATACAGTGTATTACATTATCAACCATTGTAGAAATGAACATCGAGAAAATACATAATATAAAGTTAATAAACATCGTACTGTATGTTTAAGATCACTTAGTTGCTGTCTGTTTGAAAAAAGAATAAATAAAATAAGATAAATAGCCCAATGAACATAGTTTATGTTCAGTATCAGTCAATTGCTAACCATTTAAAGGAAGAAATATTAAAGAATAAAATAGATAACTATATGAGACCCTTTTTAAATCATCCAAAGCATACTGTAGTTTTCTGCAGAATATGTTCTGGAAATCATATTGAAAAACTGATAAAAAAAAAAAAAGATACCAAGAAAAAAATGTTCTGTGTTTGATTAAACTAGTTAAACTCTTTAGAAATAATACCTAAATAAGATGTGTTTCAAACTTTGATGGATGATTATTTCTAAATATTTAATTTTGCAGAGAAATACTTGAGGATTTAAAGCCAAGTTGTCAGGGGGTTTAATTCCACGGAGCTTATTAAACTGAACACAAGACAAAAGAATCCACAGTTCATCGGACACATATTCCTAAACTACTCATTCAAATTTTCTCCAACTCTATATCATCAAATGCGGTGTGTGAAAAAAAGAGAGAAGAGACGGAGAAAGATAACACAGTACTGTATCGAGCGATGTTTGAAGAGAAGTAAATCTATCCAGAGTAACCAGACCGTAGCCGGTTTTGCCAGATAATCTGTTGACCCCAGGACTCTGTGCAAAGGAGCACGAGAGAAAAAGTGCTGGAAAAGATATTTAACAAAAAAAAAAAAACTCTATTTCCATCCAGCCAAAGTCATTTGGGAAATAAAGTTTTTGCGGTAAAGTTTTTTGCAGTTTCGTAATAAAAAGCTGTTGGTGTGGTTGAATTATTGGAAACAGTTTAACAGCCTGGTACACCGTGTACATATATATAAATATTATTACATAAAACCAAAGTTTCCCTGATTCAACATTAGATATCTTGTCTTTGAACTGTTTTCATCTAAGTTTAGGTCACAAAGGATTTGGAAATTACTGCATTCTGTTTTTATTAAGTTTTTTTAAAGTGTCCCAACTGTTGGTATCAGGGTTGTAGATTTGACTGAACCGAACAGAGTGTCATCTCCCAATTGTCTTCATTATAACTGAATAAAGTAGCACTTTTTATAGAGCAGTGGGGGCTGTTGGCATCACAGCAACCAGTATGTTTATGGCTATTAGTTGTGTAATGTGATGTGATGAGTGTTTGATGACTAAAGTGCGTAGAACAACACAGATTTTTATCACTGACCACAATATTTTGATAAGGAGAGCTGCTGATTTCAGTACTTGTTCTTCAACCCACATTCAGATATCGACACGCACAGAACAAACACTGCCACTCTTCCGCAGTGCTCCGTCTGTCATTTACTGTATTTCACCTCCTGGGTGATTCATCAGACTTTGTTTTCACCCTCCACTTCCTGATGAGTGAGAGCTTGCCTTACAGCCCTCCCCTCGGGTCTTGAAACAGGCCCAGTGTTGGTGGACAAAGGCTCTCTTCAGATAGGAACCCAAGAACTCTTAGCAGCGATCTGGTTGCCAGTGATCCCTGTTGTGCCCTGGGTGTGCTGCCACCGCTGCTGCTTTCTGAGCAGGTGTTGACAGATGGCCAGGTGAACGCACAGCAGCTGACTGTAACGTTTCCCAGAGTGGAATCAAAACACGGCCCTGGGCCGCTCCTAATGGAGTGCCAAATGCCAGCGGTCCGGGGCGCAGAGAGGGAGGGATGAAAGACAGCCATTTATCACGGCAGATGAGGAAGCAGATCTGCTTCAGGAGATTGTCCAAGCTAAAAACACAGCTCTGCACCTGTAGCTTGTTATTAGTGGGGATTTGAGATAGGCAGAAGAGCTGTTTTCAAACCACGGGTGTGTGTGTTATTGTAGCGTAATGTTATACACTCTTTCAGGACCAGTGTTGAAATGTGGCTGTGTTAATGTAATTGTCTGTAAATTAGGAAAACTATCCATTAACTTTATTAAATTTGATCCTTGGGAATACATTACGCCAGTTAATAAAATGCACTGAAGCTGATCTGTTCAGTCACACTGTGCGAAGCATCCATGTGAAAGTTTTCTGCAGACATGGAAAATGTGCACAAGGTTTCATCCCTTACATTGAACTGTCGAAAACAGTAGATTTTTCACTACTTTGCTCTCTCCCCTGACTCTTAGAGGAGAGGGGAAGCTTAAGGGCTGTCCAGATTTGGCTGTCTAATCGCCTTACTTGTCTCAGCTCATATTCATGACTTGGAAAAAGTAAATCCTGGCTGATTTCTGAAGCTGTGGGTTGGGAGGCTAACCTTGACACAGTCTGGGTTTTCTATTAGGCCATTTTATGTTCCAAAAGGAAGAATTGGGAGGAGCAGGAGGACCAAAAGAAACACCGGACTCAAAGCTTTTGCATGAGCTTCGGTTCATATATGTCAATGGGCTTTAAGCTCTGATGCCTTAATCCATCAGTCTTTGCTTATGTCTTTAAAAGAAGACACTAAAAAGAGAAATGTAAGGACTTTGATGTGCTGTTTCATATGCATTAATAAAAGAAGCCGGTGTTGAAGTATAAACAGCACAGGAATTTAGCCAAGAATTTCCCCATGAGCCTAAGTAAAGACAAAGCTTGTTCAATAACACTATGCCCTCTTTCTGTCTGTGTACAATTTGTGTGAGCAAGTAGGACGTTCTCTATCTGCCTGAGGGACGAGTCAAAGACGGCTCTTGTGGGGGTTTTAACTTGAAAGCTCGGGGACAGTGTCACTAATCTCAACACAGCTGTTAGACCACACTTCATCATGCATCAAACAACACTTTTAACTTCACTTTTCTTTCCCCCAGGTCCCCCCGGTCCCCCAGGTGGAGTGCGAGTGGTGAACATAACTGACCAGAACGCAACACTGCAGTGGAGCCGTGGAGCAGACAACCACAACCCCATCTCCAAATACACCATCCAGTACAGGGACTCCTTCTCAAAGGATGTCTGGAAGAACGCCACTACATGTGAGAACTCCTGCACGCTCTGTGTTCAAATAAACACTGCAGCCTTAATGCTGAGCTGGCTCTGCTGTTATGATCATTTGGGTCATGCCACATAGTGATGCTGCAGACCTACATGGTGGTTAATGTCTCTTAAAGATGGCTAAAATACATTTTAGTCATGCCTCAAAGACTAAAAATATAGGAATGTATTCTGAAAATGGAAATTCATTGTTGTTTTACGGATATTTTAGTTTAATAGAGGGATAGCTCAACCTATGCTGTATAATGTTTTAACATACCGTGCTGTAGCCCTGACATTTTGGTCTTGTAAAATGAAATCTGTGCTTTTCCCTCTAGCTCCCGCGGATGTGGAGGGGAACACAGAGACGGCCACCGTGGTGAATTTGTTCCCCTGGACTGAATATGAGTTCAGAGTGATCGCCACCAGCACTCTGGGGACAGGAGAGCCGAGCAACCCGTCGCCTAAAGAGAAAACCCTGGCTGCAAGTAAGATCATGTGCTGAGTTTTGACGTGACCTGTGAGAGCGTGCACCTTAGTGTCCTGAACAGCGGCCCTGGGTCACACCGGTGGCTTTTATCCGCGTGTCATCCTCTCTTTGCTGTGTACCTTCAGCTAACATTCAGAACATAAAACTCACAGTACGAAGACTCGGAGTAACTTGAAAGGTCATGGAAATGTGGTCCTGCAGTCCAGCTTTCCATCCTGACATTTATCCTTCATCATTCTATTATAGCACTGTTTACTTATGTTAAGTATCGCTGCAGAAGTGAGTCAGCAGAAATCCCATCAATCTGTACTTCCTACAGCAGGAGCATGCTGCCAAACTCACCACATAAACCTCTACAAATGAGCACTTTGCTGAAACTGTATACTGAAATTCAATTATAAAATGGAAATCACAGGCCTACAGTGACCTCTCTTAAAAAAATAATCATCATTATAGAGCGAGCTACCAGCCTCGAGGGAAAACAAGAGAACTTTTGCCTTTCTGTTTCCTTTCGTGGCAAAGTTCCCACACTGACATTAAGGTGTTGCATTTGGCACAGGTGAGGACATTGATATTGTGTTTGCAGAGGAAGGATGTTTCAGTGCCGCTGCCAGGGATAGGCTACAGCCTGTGTGGGTTGGCGTTGTTTGTGTGGATTCTTAGCATGTGGGCTCACAGTTTTGCTGTTGCTGTCTCACTGCAGCTCCTGTGGTGGCGCCCTCGGACGTCAGCGGCGGTGGAGGCACTAGCAGAGAGCTGACCATCACGTGGACGGTAGGTTTGGACTTTCCACTGTGCACATGGGTCAAAAGGGTCACAAGCTCATTTTGAAGGGGACAGAAAACAGACATGCTGCCATTATCTCACCCTAAGCTCATTTTAAGTGAGGGAGAGTGTTTTCATTTTCTAATAATGATAATAGCCTTTAGGGCACTGTTGCTGCAAAATAACATGCCAGAACAATGAAATAGAATCACTTTTTTTACAATAAAAAACTGAGGGACATGTAGAAAAAGATAAAAATAATAGTCACATGCTCATAACTCCAATTACATTTATTTCAACTTCGATCGTTTTGGCAAAACAGCCTTTTTCAGCTCCATAACTTTGATGATACAAATAAAAGGTCCATAAATTCAAACAGGAGCCAATGATAACTTTCTAGTCACTTTGGAAAACAACAGATCGAACATATCGAACTGAAGCATCGGATGATCTCATACTTTGTGCCGAACAAAACAATCACTATCAACAAAAATCAATGACTGAACTGAATCATTAGCCTCCATTTCCCTGCTGCAGCCGTTTATAAATTAGCTCTCATGGGTAAATTGCCTTTTGCTTGTCCGAGGCATGGCTTTTCAATTCCAGAGCAGCTGGAGGATGAGGCGATGTGTTTAGAGGTTAGCCGTGCCTGGCGCGGGCACGTCTTACTGGACATATGGTGTGAGAATAAAGCCAGGGTGCCAACAACAGGAAATGAGGCGTGAGGACGGATCAAGAGGGACGAGCCAGCAGAGTGTCACTCTTTGTATATCACTCACAGAACGCAGTCATTTCTACTGAACCATACGTAAACATCATCCGATTAATGGATTTGGCCTTTTTTGAGTCTTGTTGGTAATCCTAGTATATGGCACAAGCATAAGTGGATGATGCATAATATCCACAACCTAAACCCTGACGGGATTAAGGAAAAAAACTGCAGGTAAATACGTTAAAATATACCTTAATAGATCTTAGTTTAGTATTACAAGTTTTCTGAAAGAACATTTTTAGGCTTTTAGAGGCATTATGGTTTTATTTATTTATTTTATTTCCATACATTTCCAGAAGACAAATCTGATCAGTGGAAAAGACAAAAGAAAAAGACAAAATATTTGAAGAATATAATATACTGAATAATCAGTAAAAACCTCCAGAATCTATATAGGACTGAAACTGGAAGGTTTGGTGTATATAAGTGCTACCATAGTGGAGATTAATGGCTCAGCGTATGAAGGAAAAAATAACATTCTGGGTTGTAGAATTTCATATATTATGTAAGACACTTGAGGTGGAAAAGGTAAAAATGATGTAACCTATAGATATCACCAAGACTTCTCTAGTTGATTACTTGCATTAAGACAATTGTTTTTTTGTGTTAAAGGTTTTCTGAAATATTTTGTTTTAGTATAAAAATGAGGCATTATCTCATACTAACCTTTGGAGAATTAAGACACAAATAAACAAAATGTCATAAAATAAACACCCTGAATTCGTATTTTTAATGTTTTCATTCCATTAGTCTGAAAGAAGACATGTTATGGAAGTAAAATAGCCCAAAATCTCAAAATTAAGCAATTCATGAAAAGTTTTTTTTTGCCTTATGTTTGATTCACATTAGGGACACACAGGCTGGAGAGATTTGTCTGCTAAAACATTTTCCACATTAAAGTAATGTTTGATTTGTGTTTGTTGTGATGATGTTTGTGTTGTGTTTCTGTCACCAGCCTGTTCAGCCACAGTACTACTATGGGCCCAACTTCGGCTACATTGTGGCCTTCAAACGGCAAGATGGATTCGAGTGGATGAAGGTGACAGTCGCTGACCCCCAGGCCAGGCGCTACGTCCACAAAGACTCCAACATCCCTCCGTCTACAGACTTTCAGGTCAAAGTCAAAGCCTTCAACAGCAAAGGAGGAGGACCCTTCAGCCTGACAGCCATCATTTCTTCTGCACAGGACAGTAAGCACCGGCGAGATTTACAGCTCTCAACGCTGAAGCATAAAAGGGAAAATGTGCCAAAATGATCTCAGAACGATGTCGCAGATCAACCGGGAGCTGTTTTCTCTGTTTCACGGAGAATGAGGAATTCTTCAACATGCCAACACTCTGCTATTTCAATCTGTCAGTGTCAGCTACTTATCACAAGCAGGGTTCTCAATAGAGTCAGACTCATTTAATAGGAGTTCTCATGTATAGTTGCGAGGAATTTTAATACCCCTTGAAAGTGAACCCATCTTCCCGTCTCTCCGTCTTTCCTTGCGGGGGGATTATCATGATCTATGTAGCATGAACCAGAAAGCTGATAATTCGCCCAGGGATGCAAAGCATTTAGCCTAGTTATTA
>CAFUXE010003093.1:851708-879538 GCA_903364295.1 Serranus cabrilla
TTTATTGCTAAGCCTGCAGAAGCGCTCTGCCTCCAGGGGCGGGACCATTTGTTTTTGTGTGCACGCCGCCTGTTTTGTGTTTGTGTTTGTTTCTGAGTACCACACAATGACAGTGTGTGATGGGCTGTTGGTTCAGGGCCCAGCATGACAATTTAACATTCAAGGACAGTTTCCTGGCAGGGACAGCCTATACTCAGTGTATAACTGGCCCATAAGTCACGGAAAAGTGTCCGATGGCCCAGTGAAGGAATGTGGGCCAAGAGAGATTTCTGTCACTTCTCTCGGTCCTTACGGTGATTAATGCACATCACTAAAATGATGCTTGAGCACCACTGAGAGAAAAATGGCTTTAGAAGGGGCCAACAGACACAGATAAGGAAACGCTACATAGTTTATGGTCAGGGTAATGGATCCATTAGTGTGGAAATATATTGATACATTTAAAATATGCTACTTTGGAGAGATTACCTGTGAAGGACTCGTCCTTGGAAATGGTTCTCTGACTGTAACCTATTAACTAAACTGTACTCTGTCTCTCCTCAGCTCCATCTGAAGCTCCTGTTAGTGTGGACGCCAGAGCTCTCTCTGCCACAGAAGCCATAGTGTGGTGGATGCCTCTCCCACAGGGCAATATAGACGGATACCAGGTGAGCAGATCATTTTACTGAGGCATGAAAAATGCACATGTTGTATTTTAGCTCACGTAACAGCCAAAACAAGTTCTGATAGCCTGCCGGTGAACTCAGACTACTTTTGTATTTTCACAGGCTTTTATTTTCAGGAACTAGCACTATCCATAAAGCATGGAAAATGCCCCCCCAAAAAATCTCTGTGTTCTGTGTTCCAGGTGAAGTACTGGAGGAACCAGGAAGACAGTGAAGGTGGCGCCCAGAGGGTGGTGGTACCCGGCAGTGAGAACCACACCAGGCTGGAGGGCATGAAGCCCAACTCCCACTACCTTGTTGAGGTTCGGGGCTACAACTCTGCAGGATATGGGCCACCAAGCGAGCACCTCCAGCTCCACACCAAGAAACCCCGTATGTTGAGCTAAAAGCAGTTTAATATTGACCTGCATGGGAAAACTGTATCTCAGAGCCATGTGTAGTCCTTCTTTACAAGAATGTGTCATTTTGTTTTAATACTTTTCTTTGCTGTTTTTGTGTCTTAACAGCTCCAAGTCAAGCTCCCAAAATAATTGGTAAAAAGTTAAAGGGCCAGAAAATAAATATTGCCTGGGAACATGTGGAACCACTTGCTAGCGAGGCATCGATAGATGGGTACAAAGTGAGTTTGACATTCATACAGATTATAATCTCTCTGAAGTGAAACACTACTTGTTGAGCCTCTTATATTTCTAATAAATGTTTGTGTTTATACGTAGGTGCTGTACAGGGAGAAGGGCCACTCCACAGGCACTCTGTACACAACCAGCAGGCGGTACATAGACCTGCCCCTGCCCCCTCGTGGGGAATATGTGGTGGAGGTCCGGGCGCACACAGAGGGGGGAGACGGTGCTGTGGCAAAAACCATGATTACAGGTAACACACACACACTCCACCACTTACTTTCACCCTTCACTCACAATTCTGTATAATTCATCCAAATCAGTGCAGAACTTTGTTTAGGTATTTTGTACACAAACAAACAAACAAAGTAATATTATAACATTCATGATCCTTGTTTCTTGCCACATTTTCACTTCACACATCACTTTGGATTTTTAAACAAGTCTCTCCTTTTAATTACAATTCTAAAAAAAAAAAAAGGCATTATTTTATTTTATAACCAGTTACCTGAGCTTCATGTTGGTTTCAGTTCATGTAGATCAACAAAAAGACAAAACTAAGTAAAAATGTCAAATGAAAAGCTGCGATCATGACAGAATACGTGTAGTTTTCCTTAAGTAAATAGAGTTTAAACATTTGAATTTAAAGGCATTTTTGACTCACTACTTAGTGTATAAATACTGCAATATATCATTCAAATGCAGATTTAAAGTTTGTGTTGACTTACCTTCCTGACTCTGTATATTGATGAGTGAATATTGTACTCTGAGAATGTTTTATTTACAGTAACAACTTGATTTATATTATGTAGAGACGAGCTGAGAAAACCAGTAGAAAGTGTTGCTGTGTGTGAATTATTCATGTTTTCAGAGATTAAAACACTTTCAAAGGCACAGAAACGGGTTGGAATAAAACCACTCTAATTAGAGTCCAAGTTTGAATGTTGTATTTACAAACCATAAGCGACAATTCCTGTAAAATGTGCCTTTCTTTTTTTGTCTTTTCAATAAACAAACATACTCATTCTAATGCAGTGGGTGGCAGATAACACTGTATGACTAATTTAGAAGAAGGAGGCTTCCTTTCAATTGTGTTCCCGTTAAATAAACACTGAAATTTTATTTAGTAAGTGAGAGGAATCTCTTGTGAAAAACACAACTGTATTCTGCCTGCGCCCAGGCATTTATTTTCACATCTCTGGAACAAAAATAAAGAAAAGCTTCAGTCATCTAATCACAATTTAAATCCGCATTGCTGAGGTGACACACTGTGAATGTTCATCCCTGACCTGCCATTTGCTGGAGAGATTATAAAAGGTTCAAGTTGGCGGTAGGTTATCATTTGTCACAGCTCGAGGGTTCCCATGGGCCAGAGCAGAACTGTCACTTCAGGTTTCATACTTTAGATTGGAAGGCTAAGATGGGAAACTTTACAGTCCGTGACTAAAGCCTTGATAGCCCCCTGACTCGATCCCCTCGCCGGCTGATGGACTGACAGGTAGGCTGACTGGATAGAGGAGGCCTTAAGCCTCTGTAATTGATCTTGATGAGTAGAGGAAACCCCTCCTGTGGTTTTCCTTATCCCTTATCATTCAGTCCAGGCCCACCTGACAGCTTGATTTCACAGACCCGGGAATTTAAGCCGTGGGGGATTTCAAATGCAGGGCATTGACAAATGGAGGGGCATTTAAGGTGATCTCCACACAGACGGGGTATAATATCACACTTCACACACCAAACATGCTCTTTAGTTTGATGGATGAGAGCTGGACACTCAGGGGGTGAATGCTTTTTTTCTCAAATCAAATCAAATTTGACTGCCTTGCTTTTTTTTTTTTTTTCCAAGCAAAAACTGACAGACCTTCATCTCTGTGTCCCTCAGGTGGAGGTGTCATGTCCGCCACGTCTCTCAGCGCTCTCTCCCTGCTCCTGGTGGCTCTCCTCTGCCTGAACCTCTGAATGTAGCGCCATCTTTGTCTTCACTTCCCGTGAAGGAGACTCTTTATGGTTGACGCCTAAAAAGGACTTTGGGACTCTTTCCACAATCTTTTGGTTCCACCCCGTAAACCTGGGACATCATATTCCAACTCTTGCCCTCTGGAATATGTTGTGGAAATAGACACAGAAATGGAAAAATTGGAAATGGACAAAGACATCCCTTATTTATCCACAAAAAGCCTCTTTGGAGGAGTGTCAAAGGAGTTCTGTCAACTTTTTAAATATGCCTTATATAAATGACCGCACTTATCTTTCACAGTAACTTGTTTTTAAATGGATCATGACTGAAAGTGTGAACTCCACACTTTAGGTTGGGCTGTTAAGTCTTTTTACATCATGAAGCCGACCTTTCTTCTAGAAAGACTCTGTTTGTTCAGAAACGTGGGCTTCATTTGATCTGATATTTTGGAAAATCTATCCTACAGTGCATTCCATAGTACAAGGTCAACAAGTGGCTGTGAAGGATAAGTGTACCCGTTTATGAAAATGTCTTTATGTCTTTCTTTACTTGCAGTTCAGTGGCATTTTCTTCTTTTTTTCTTTTTAAAATGAAGCACACCCTTTGTTACAGAGATACAGTCAAAGCAAATCTCATCCTTTCATACTTGATTTTTTATTAACGAACATCTTAGAGGAAAGAGCAACTTATGTCATGCTGAAATAATATATCCAATAATTGATATTGTTTTGCTATCTAATATACTATGGATGTTATTTGAAGAAAAATAGATCGGTTTGACCTGCAATCAGTGCTTATTCACAAATCATAACATGAGCTCTATTGACAGAAAACCACTTTCCAATTGTGTGCATGTTGACGTTACATGGAAGAAAAGTTTGAACTAAAGCGTTGGGAGTTTAGGCACATGGGTCCATATTTGTAGAGCTGAATGTAAAGCAAACCACAAGGATAGGAAGCGAACTGAACAACATATCAGACATGCGGTTTCTCACGATAAAACTGCAGAAAACAACGTGTGACAGTGGTTATTTGGGTTGCTCGCCACCTCTGGTTATATTTCTACAACTGTGCAGTGATCAAGGCTTTGCCACAACATCCGGATCATTGTTGAACTAAACCTAAACGAAAAAAAAAACAGCTTTTGTTTTGACTGTATCATTAGGACCTCCGTGGTACCAGCTGGTGCTTTGTAAAGAATGTTGGCATTTTATTTCGTGTAAACATTTTCATTTCATCTCACTCGTTAATGGCTTTGTGTGAGAGTCACTATTAACAGTTATAGTGAACGGTAGCGACGCTCATGCCCTCCAATAATTGTGCAATGTATGATTCATCTGTGGCTACTTTATATTTTCTAATAAGACAACCTGCCTAGCTCCTATAACAGTAATATTTCATTTTCATGATCTGATATGAACAGAAAATAAGCAAAGCCATCTATGTCAGCGGTAAGAGCCCGTCAGAAGCTCACAGCGTTGTTTCCACTGCATCATTTTTGTCTTTTTATTAACATGTGATCAGAGATATATAAACATTATCAAGTGTTGTGGTTTTTTGTTTTATGATTATTATATTTGTATGTCCTGACCCACCTCTAGTTGGACAGTTTAAAAGTTATTTTCCCTTGAACGGAGGAGAACAAATGCTGCGTTTTGGATTCCTCCGATTCATTTCTTGTGTGACTGATGCAGGCCGTGCTTCTACATCGTGACTATATCAACATCCACCACAAAGTGCTTTTCCCAGTTTTCCTTCATGCGACAAATCATACAAAGAGTTGCCAAATGCATGAATGCCTTGAACTTTTGGACGAAGCGGCGGCTCTACATTCTAACATGCATGACATTGGAGACGAAGCGGTAGATTACTTTGCAACAAATCAACATCATAGCAACTTCTCAACCTCTCAGCTTCATATGAAATACATTCCATTCCTGAGTGACATCCCTTTACGTCAGACAGTGTAGATCTAAGCCTAATATGTGCATTAGCTGCTAAGCTTCATTAAGCCGACCATCTCATATGAAGTCTTGGGGAGAGGATTTTTGTAGAGAGAAAATCATGCTACTGACTAAAGGAATCTCACTCATTCAAGCTCAGAAATGGTCCTGCAGTCTCGCGCACAACGCAATGGTGGGGATTTGATAGCATCACTGGTGGCAGTGGCGGCATGTTTGGCTGTTTGCTGGAAGTTCGGTGCTTCGCTGGACTTGAACGGCACTTGTGAGGGATGAAACTGGAACCTCTCATTGGCTGGACAAGGAACAATAAAAGTGTAGTTAACTATTAAAGTGCTCTGGTGTTTTCTCTCTTGTTTTGCACTCACCTTTCTGACATGTGAGTACTCTACAGTTTGACATTTTGTCTGAGTTCTGGTTTACTTTTGGTGGTGAAGAAAGTATCAATACAACAATACAAAAATACTCCATTACATTCACAAAATTAGAGTCATAAGTACATAATTAGCTGGAAAATGCGATCACAGTTCGAAACAGTCGTTTTACAGAATGATTCCTATCAGATGGAGTTTGCCCAGTTTTGTTTTCTGTGACTTCTCTGTGTTGACTTAAAAATTGAGATGCACAGTTCAGTCTTGACATTATGAAACAGCAGAAATATATCACCACAGGGTTCAGGATTTGTGCCCCATATGGCACTGTAGATTAAAGAAAAGAAAAGGATGAAAATGTCATTAAAAAAGTTTTAGATCACAGTAAGTCAGCCTCCAGTTCACCGGTGAATAAGTTATAAATTGAGTCTGAAATAGTGATGTTGCAAGATTGGAAGTCCAACAATGGAAGCCAGACACCTCAGGAGAATATTTCTAGTTCAGCATGTCGACAGTCTCACTTTTAAACACACACACACACAGCAAATGTGTCAAAGGTTTGTAAGAAGTGATATCAAATTCAGACAGATTCTCCACTGGGGTCAGACAGCTGGTGGTCTCAGGTGCCTTTCACTCTGCTCTCAGATGTGCTCCTGAAGTGGATTTAAACAAAAAAATTCTACAAAAAAAGAAGCTGTGTCGGGTAAAAAAAAAAACGTATTCTATACAGAGCTGTAACTTTTGACAGGTTATGTGTGAATAGCTGTGTTTCACATACCAAATAAGAGAAACTAAAGCATATTTTATGATTACCTCTGCATCACATGCTCAATTTATCTGTGGATTTTCCCTTTTTTATTTTTAAAATGTTTCCGTGTCCGAGAGAAAGCTATTCTGAACCCGTACCAAATATATCAGAGATAGCCTTTCAATCTGTCCTCCATTACAGATAAGGCCAACTCTGTCAATGTCTAGTTTTTCAGGCAGAAACAGCTGTTGGAGTTTTGTCTCCTATCAGGTATCCAGCAGATGAAAAGCAGATTGATATCACTTCTCTTCATGGATTAGGTCGCACCAAATGAATCAGATTTTAGATTCTTATTGAGCCTTAGGTCATCTCTCCGTTTCAATCAGGGGTCTTAATGCTTATTCACTGAAATCAGCTCGCAGGGAGAACAAAAGACGGAGATAACTTCCTTTTTTCCAGGGGCTTATCAGTCCAAGCATATGGCCTGTGTGATAGGTCTGATCCCAGGTGGCTGTGTAACACTTTCCCCAAGAACACTCTCACACTCTCTGTTACCCAGGCTGCAGCTTGGTGCAGTCTGACTGCTCCTCCAGACTCATACGGTGCTGGAAATAAAGCTATTGGCTGACAGTTAATTTAAAAAGATTTAATTTAATGTCACATTATAAAGTAATACAAGAGCTACTATTTCATTTGCAGTGATTGACAGCAGGGAAAAAACCCCCTCCTCTGACCTCCTTGTGCATGTGTTTTTGCAGACAGGTGTGCAGTCCTGGGACAGATTGCACTATTGTCTTTGTAAATCTACACCTGTTCTTTGACAGCTCAGACAACACAAAACATACTTTAAAGTGCTGCACAGCAGACTAGAACCAGACTGCTTTGCTGGGAGACCTGAAACGTGACGCCGGCTCTGAGATGCCTGCAATATGTCATGCTGTGTCAGGCAGTGAGGCTGGCCCGGACTCATGCAGGAAGGCTTTATTAGTGAAGGTCTCTGTGCAGGTATTGTGTTACAAGCCGGAGTTTAACCACTAAAGGACCATCATCCTCTTCTTGTGACAAGTTTCACTGACAAGTCATCCCTGCAGAACCTGTTCCAGAGAACTAAAGTAACTGAAGTGATTCAGTAGAGTTAAAACCACACTGATAATGTCAATCATGATGTGGACATCCAGTTTCCATCTCTGTTTGAGGGCCAAGTAAACCTTTGAAAGTATGTGAGCGAATGAGCGACCTCTGCTGGTGAGAGTTTATATCATTTAAAGTGCACAGCAACAATCCCAGCTGCACAGAATGACATCAAACCACACAAAACTAAAGTAAAAGTCACAAAATGAACTGAATAATCATAATGTATGCTGGTTTTACACCTGACAACAAAGGCGCAGTTTACCAAAATCAAAATACAGATATGTTTTATTATTTTGAGTAACAGGGTCATGATTTCTGGAAAGAGATATTGCTGTTTTTTAATGTTTTAAAATTTTTTTATTTTCTCCTCAGTCAATACGGCAACTCATACCAAAACAATCTAGATTATAGCCACATTTGGTGTCTTTTAAATAAAGTTTTTTTTAAAGTTTTGTCATACTGGTTGAACTATAGCCCAACAGTAATACATGGGAGAGATAGCCTAATGTTTAAAAATACATTAATAACTCATGTTTATTCATGTTTCCTCCTCCAACTGCAGTCTAACTTTAGACAACCTCTTCTCAGTAAATATTTTCCTACCTTATGAAGTAGTTTTTGTCCCTAAACCTAACTAAGGAGTTTTGTCAGCTAACCTGACCCAAGCTGCCCCCTTTAAGTGGGCATGTCATGAAGTGGGCGTGTCCTGTAGTACTGCTCACCTGCAGATATACCTACTTCCTCCTGAAACCCCACAATGCATTTGACAGATTTCCCCGCACCTGGTCGGACACAAACAATCAGAGCCTGTAAATCATGTTCATGAACTGCGGTCAGACTATCACACTAGGCCGCCCTGATCAAATATGAAGCAATATTCTGCTACTGCATTGCATATTTTCTTCTAATATGTTTTCAGAAACATATTTTAGTTAACTATTAGCTGTAAAATGACGGGTTTGTACACCGGCCGTCGTGCAAACACTCAGCAGAGAGAGGAGGTCTCACTCCACTTGAAACTCTGCCGTGTTTGTTTGTCTTTTCCACCGTCCTGCTTACTTCAGCTTTAATAAAAAGCACGAGGCAAGATAACTTAATTTGGCGTAAACTGTTCCTTTAAATAAAAGTCAAACACATCAGCTGAAGTTGAAGTGAACAGCAGGAAAACATGCCCCTGACCAGAGAGAGCAGGAGTGAGTCAGCGGGTGAAGTTTCCTCCTCAGACAGACTTCACCGCTCAGAGCAACATCTCATCTCATGTGGAGAGAGAAGTGGCGCAACCGCTCAGCTCAGCGCGTGCAGCGCAGACCGGTCAAACTTTTTCTTGCACTAACGCTAACATGTGCTCAGACTTGTAAAATAACTCTGTCCTAACTCATTGCGCTGCACAGGGAAGCTGCTGACTATGTGCGCTGATTGCCCAACTCCTTGCGCCGAAAAGGACTCAAGCTGCCAAGTTTTGAACCCGGACGGCGGCGGGATGGAGTCGCGGACTGCGCTACAGACAGGTCAAGATGTGTGTCCGAGAGGATGCGGGCTTCTGCTGTCCCCTGAGGACATCAGCAAAGGGGGACACTGCTGTGTGGACGCGCTCCGCACCGTCACCGACGCGCTGGAAGAAAGAAGCGCAACTCTGGAGCATGAAACCCGGATGGCGAGGCTCAGGTGGAACAGGAGGGAGCAGTCCCTGTTAGCCCAGGTGTCCTCTCTGCAGAACGAGGCCCAGCTGTCTGCTCTCAAGTACCAACGGAGGCTGCACCAGTACATGCTGCACATCAACAGCATTGCAGAGCAGGTCTCTGGATACTACAAGGTGAGAGCAGTTATTCATGTCATGCATTTAGCTGCTTGGATGTCATTTCCTGCTAAATATGACTGCAAACTTTTGTGTTTGTTGCCTGAATCAGAGAGATGTGAGAGCTGACGTGCAGAGCCAGACATCAGATAAAGCAACATGTGCAGGGGGAGAACCACAGGAGCAGCTCCAAGCAGCTGAGGTGAGAGGAGCACTCCTACTGCTCACAGCTTTGTATCTGTGTGTTCTCCCTGTTCCTGCTGCACACACTGACATTTATGGTTCATTCATAAAACTTTTAGAACACAAGCTTTGGTTGTGTTTATCCAAAATGCCCCGAAGCAGCAGCAGCAGTGTATGTGTGTTTCTTATCTGCCAGTATCACTGTTAGTGCCCACTGAGACACTTCCCCATGTTGTTGATATTAGGATTTAGGTGTTTTTAAAAGCAGGGGTTTCCCTTCTTTTCTACTCTGTTTCACCTGCTGCTTCGGCTCAGGTTTAACCCTGCTGCCAGACGACTCTTTGTGTAAATATTGACTCTGGGATCACACTGAATGCTATGGAGTGGTAGCAAACTCTGAGTGAAGACAGCTTATAGGAGATAATCTCTCCTCTCACCCTGTTGTTTGTTATTTGGCGTGGTGTGGTCTCGTTCCTTTCCTCACAGAGAGTGTGTGAGTATTGACAAAGGACTTTATTGTATAAATACCATGTCACACAGATTGGTCTGTATATGATTGCAATATATCACCTCAGGGCTGCGGTTCAAGCTTTAGACTTATGTGGAGAAATCGGTCCATGTCCTAGATTTCAACTTGCTTTGTCCATCCTTCTGAAGTGCTCTTTGTCCTTTTCTGTGGATCTCATGTCATTGTCTGGTTAGTCTCCTCCATTTTTGGGAAAGTTTGAGGTCAGAACACCTTATCACATTTCATCTCAAACCACTGAAGTCCAGCCATACAGGGAAAAAACAGAAACCAAACATTTCCAAGAAGGAAAAACCAGATGAAAGCTTTATTGACATTGTGCACATTATGAATTATAGTTTACACAAACAGTAAGTGAGCGAGCATTTCTGGGAGCTGTGTTTTCAGTCCCTTCAGCTCCATTTGGACACTTTCCTGCTGCGGCCGTGCTAGAAAAATAAAAACACAAAAGAACAAAACGCTCTCACTTTTGGTGTTAACAGCTTGTATTAAATGTTAATTATTCCCTGTTTGCTTTTGTGCTGGTGCATAATGTGTTTGGTGCTTGCTATTGATGGGCTAAACTATTCGGACGCGGCTTCTAACTTCTTTTTAAGTCTTTGTTGTTGCAGGGAATAATTTATCAAACCTCCCCACGTAGCTGCCAAGTCTAATAATAGCTCTTGTTTCAGTAAGCTCACAAGGTAGCCCGATAGTTTGTGTTAATAACCCTGCAGCCGGAGACTCTGTTGTGTTTGGGCTGCTGCTGAGGGTGGATGGGTTTAATCGAGGTGACGGTCATATAAAGTATCTCTCTAATTGCCTGCAGCATGCTGTGAGTGCAACAGACTCACTTTTGATTAATGTGGAAAACTGTTCACTCTCCTCTGCCAGAGCTGGGCAGAAACGCAGCAAGCATCTATTTTCAGCACTCTTTTTTTTTTTTTTTCTCGCCTAAAAACTCCACACTAATGCCTCTTTAATAGTTTTCTCACTGTGTGTTTTCCTCTTTTGCTTTCCAAATGGGTTTTCCAATACTTGAGAGAGAGGAGTTGCAGTTCATCAAACAAACTTTTACAGTTTAGTGGAAATCCACTTTGTTGAAAACCGATGGGCTTTCTGTCTGTATGAACAAAAGAGTTTGGTGACGAGTAAACATCGCAGTAGCAGTTGTCCCATTCGAGGTCCCTTTGTGTGGTTGGAAAGCCTAATTGCACCCTCTGCTAAACCCCTTTAGCTACTGTTACGCCAAACAAGTTTTCCGTTATAGGACGTCAGCGCGGTGCTGAAATGGAAATCTAACTTTTAAAACAATGATTCCCCCAATTACAAAAGCCAGACAAAGCAGACTTCTCATTAGCAGCCGATGGCCATTTGCTTTGCCAAGTAAAAACACAGCTACAGCCTGCAGATTTCAGCTCCAGCTGGCCAATTATTCATTCTGCAGCTTTAACTTGTGAGTTGGTTGAAAACAAAAGTCTTTCACTAACTCAATTTGTATCAGAAACCTTTGAAAAGATTTTAAATATGCAATTGATGGATGCAAACATTAGTGCAGTATAAATTAATAAATACATATTATCATATTATGGTTTAGCATGATAAGGAAAATAGAAAGAGGTGAAGTTTTTGTGGTGGTGTTTTTTAGCTTGGTGGAAGGGTGTAGCATGGGCCAGAAAAGAACCCGTTCAACTCTGATCCGGATTACGGGGCAGATACACAATTCCCTTCTCAGTTCCTTTCCTCACTTTCTGGTACATTGGGAGATGGGACATTTGTGCTGCATTCACGTGGTATCAGAATAATCTCAAAATGTAGTTTCCTAGTTATGCTTCATGTCTCACCTGATCTGTTTCCTCTGTTGCTCTTTGATTTTTACAACATGTTTAAACGCTCTGAGCAACAGAATGCACAAAACACATCTTCTTGGTTGTGGTTTGAAACAAATAACGGCAACTGGTTTGCTCCATTGGTCCCACTTTAAAATATTATGTTTCACTTTCCTAAGAGAAAAGATTTCGATGAATATGAATTGAACATAATGCTAACTTGGGAGCTTGTTTGTCAGGGTTTTCTGAATAAAGAGCAGGACATAGCTGCTCATGTTTCTGATAAAATAACATCATCGAGGACCGGCTCCCACTCTGTTTTATACATTTTACACAGTTGTGCCAGTTGAACAGGGATTTTTTCTCATGCCATTTGTAACCCTACAAAATAAAGTAGTTCACTTGTGTTAATGATTTGTTCCTGGTTTTGGAAGTAGAGAAATAGACTTTTTATTGCGTTCCTCACCATTAGTTGCCTATGGATGCACATATTGCTGATAATAAGGCCGGTCAATTCGTAATTTCTTTGTTTTTTGAATTATTTTATTAATAAATAATTCATTAAATGTATATCTATGTATTTATGTGTTAGAATTTGTTTTACAAAGACAGGAAAGCCATGTTTATCAAGCATGATGTCGCTTTAAAGAGTGATCCCGTCACATCTACGCAGCGAGGCATACAGCGTATTAATAACATATTGATAATGGATCAGTCATTGGTTTTCAGCGGATATCCAAAGTTCTGGTATCTGGAGAGAAAACAAAAAACATTTGGATCAGTGCGTCACTGGTTTTGGTTTTGGAAAGGCTAAAAAACAAAAAAGCCGCAACTCTCCAAACTCTTTAAATGTATCCAAATCCAAAGCTCACAGGCCTGCAGTGCCAGGTCACGGTCGTTGTTCGGGTCGGGTGTGGGTGAATCCCACCTTTTCTAATGCTTTCAGGTTTCCTTGATTTAAAATATCACCCTGGTGCTTCGTGGACAATGACGTTATTGTTAAAAACACAGACAAAGAAGCCTTTGAGTTATTTGTTGAAGTGGCTCCAGCAATAAGCAGCTCCACAGATGCCAGTTGTTCTTTATTGTCAATGATCCTGATGGCTGCTGTTGAAAAACAGCTCTGCGAGAGCCTGTTCAGCATCGTGTGTGAAAGGAGAGAAAAGACTGTGACAGAGAACTACTGTGAGATGGCAGAGAACCGCCGTTAAGACTGCGACTTAATGCGATTCGCAGCATATTTTTCCGTGTACCTCAGAGATGTGCTGATGTAGATCCAGCTGATCCGGCTGACAGTCAATGCAGTCGGCGGCTGTGTGTGAGTCAGCCTGTTCTGCTATGTTGAAAAGGGATAATAGAAGCAAGACAGCATTGAAAAGGTAACAGGATTAGTCACCGCTGCAAAAACATACAGTCGTCTCCATTTGTCCATGTAATTTTCCTGTATGTTTGTTTAAAACCAGATGAACACACACTTGAAACCGCCGCTGAGGTTAAACATTCCCACTCCTCCTCATCTTGTCTGCAGCCAACATCCCCAAAGTTTGGAAACCAAGGAAACATTTTCATGTATTTCACCACTGATGGTTCTTTTCATCCATTACCGGAGCTGTTCAAAGTGTCGACTGCACATGAGAGTAACTATCTGTTTAGTTGACCTGCGACACTTTATTGAAGAGCTACTGAAAGTGAGACTGAGGCCTTTTCACCTGTCGGAGAGTGAGAGTACAGTAGCTGCAGCTAATTCCTCTTTTTGTTCAGATCAAGAGAAAAGAAAGGGGAAGGGTAGAGTGGATGGCACGCCACTCGAGTATCGCTCTCATCAAAATCCAATCTTGCATGACAGGCGGGGACGAAAGCAGGCCAGTTTGTTTGCTTCCATAACAAAAGATGACAAGAAGAGATTGCTTCGCGACAAGAGCAAAGATAGATTTATGACCTCTGCTTTTATGTCGGTTGATTTGATTTTTTTCCCCTCGCCCAGACTGAGCCGCAAAATAAAAATGATAAACAAGTGAATATCTTTTTTCCCATTGAAGTTGGGCGTCGTTGGTGTATTTGGGGGGGGAAAAAATTTAACTACCTGAGAAATGTGGAAAAAACATTTTTATATGTTACTGCAAACAAAGGCAGATGTCTACTGGTCAAATCAGTCGGGCGCACAGTTGTACACATCTTTTTACTGCTTGTCTAGACGGCTTTATAGTCTCTTTGTGCTCCAATTCCCCGAAGCACTTTGTTGGAAATAGGAGAGAACGCTTGTATTCAGATAAAATAGCATAAAGTCATTGGTTTACAGCTTGCTGTCTGTTTCATTCACAGCTGACAGATCAAGAAAATGGGATTGGTGGATATGGAAATGGAGTCGATCAAACGGTCCCTTTCAGCTGCTCCTCGTCAGGGTGTAAATATGGGGCTGTCATGTCTTGTGAGCTTTAGCCCTCTGGAGGTGTTTTCTGTACCTGTTCTGCTCTGTTTGGGACATCATTTACACGGCAGCTGTTTATCCTTCGCCTGTGAGAGAGGGACCGCCCTGCTCACCATTTCCTATTTCCTCTCCAAATTCGACAGACACGCACGCACGCACACACTGAGCTGCTAACACAAACTTCAGCTCACATTAATCTGGATTCCTCAGTTAAGATAAATTAGATTCCAGATAATTACCCACTGCCTTTTAGCAGCATTTAGACTTCTTACCTAATGTCTTACGGCTGCTTATCTCTCATTTTAGTTTCATAGGTGTTGGTTTGGCAAACACAATGTTTTTCCAAAGCTCTTGGCAAGTGCCGGTGTTTGCTAATAAGGCAGATATTGAGATTAGGAGATTCCAGTGGCTGTGGAAGTAAATCATGCACCTTTTTGTTGGTTTTGTCCTGAGCTGTAAATGTCTGTTTGTGTGTGCATGTGTTTACTCAAGAGGTCCGGGTCTGTTGTTTTAGGCAGCAGGCGCGAAAAAGAAAACTGCTCCCCTGAAGACCACCACGCTCGTAAAAGAGGAGCACTCTGGGTAAATGTGTCCCTACCTGCTGAAAGGAGCCTTTGACTGTCGGTGAGATGTTGGTTAGTTTGGTCTGCGCGAATGTTTAGATTTTCACACTTTGATGACATTTTATGTTCCTTAATATTCATTGAAAACATCTGCAGAGTGAAAAATACAGCAACCACTTTGTGTGTATTTGCCTCAACTTGCTGCTTTATTAGATCCACTAATATTAATGCAGTCCAATACAGCAGCCAGCAGTAAATACTTTTTCTATTTTCTACCTCATTTATAAAAACGGGGAAAATGAAATATTAGTACTCAGTATAATGCACCAAAATTAGCTTTAATTCCTGATAATTCCTACATACTTTCTTAATAAAATAGTGCTGTAACTGCCATTTTTTCATTATAATATAATCTGCTGGTTTATATTCTTAAAAATCATAAATTATTGTAGTAGTTGAACACCAATTCAAGTTTCTCAAAGTTCAAGGTGAAGTCTTTAAATCTCTTGTTTTCAGTCCAAAACCCAGTTTAATATGGTACAAAGCAGGAATCTCCGTATCTGAGACTGAAATCAGCATTTTCTGCCATTTTTGCATGAAAATAAACAAGTAAAAACAATGAATCACTGTCAAAAACAGCTGTTGATGATATTTCTATTGCTTGACTAATCGATTAGATGACCAATTGTTGCAGCTCTACTTCAAAATTAGTGAGGAATGCAGTTAATTGTTTTATAATATTGAGATGAAACTATAGAAACTATGAGACTAATCGATCAGCTGATTAACAGAAACATTCATTAAAGTAACTTTTTCCAGCACATTTGCCAATCATTTACAGATTTCAGCTTCTGAACTGTGACGATTCTTTACTTTTCTCTATAAACTGAATATTTTTAGATTGTGGACTTAACACAACAAACAAATGACCGTCTGTGGGTAAATGTGATTGCCTATTTTACATTTTTCTGGAATTTTATGATTCACAAGTTACTATGAAAGTAACTTGTGAATTGCAGCCTGTACAGACTTCATATTCCTTGCATCTGATAAATAGCAGTGACTATATTTAGTCTTTTGTGAAGTTTAAATAAGTGTGTACACCTGCACTCGCCTCTTTGTTACAACGAGCTCTCAGTATCAACTTTTCTCTCTATCTGTGGACATTTTCTCAGCTATTATTTCCCAGGAACATTGTTTGAGCAGATGTAAATGTATTGTAGCTCCGCTCTCAGGTGTTCCTGCAGGAAGCTCGCGGTGACGGCAGCGATTCATCATCTCAGTTACTCAGGAGGAGAGCGCTTGGCTTTATTCACACCTTAATGACCGCAGCCCGCCGCTCTCTGCTGCGTCTCTGTGAATTTAGAGCCTTGAGTTCAGGATTCATCAGCCAACATCTGGAAAAGAGCCCAGTGTCAGAGAGGCTGAATAGGAACTGATGAACTTTCCAGGTCACTTCCTTACATGGTATTTCAAGGAATCCCACATGTTATTTATACTCACACACAGATTCATGCAGGTATACGCAGTCAGACATTTGTAATATAGAAACGTTGTTACTTATAATACACAGCTGGCACAGATAATAAAGACCCCACTCAAGTCACGGAAAGCTCCACCAGAGCTCTCGTGCAGACCAAGCGCTCTCCATGTCTCTGAGGTTTGCTTAGTCAGTGACCTGCTGTCTTTTGAACTCACACGCACCTACTGATTTCCCTCGAGTCTTGATAAACATGTGGCTTAACCTACAGCTGTTACAGGGAGATTACAGTGAAAGCCTCGAGTCAGCATGTACACACGCTGTACACTACCAGCTGCGTACACACACACATCCACGCAGCAGTGGCCACTCTGTCATCAGGGTTCTCCACACAGCTTGTAATGAGTGTGTAAATGAGGTAAAGTTGTGGCGAGTCTGTCCACGGTGAGAACTAGGAGCCAGTGCTGTCCTGAAACCCGGCATGGCCAGTACCAGCAGCATAGGAGAGTTATTTATAACCAAATAACCGACTAAATATTTTGCAACTTTACAACTCTTCCAACTCCTTCGTCCTAACCTTTCCAACTGACAGCCGGATCGGTTTTCTTTTCTCCAACACACGACTTACTTCATTTGGTTTCAAAATACCTGCTAAACAGAGACGGTGATAAAACACATCTGTTCCTATGAACAAGTAATTGGATTGACCTACTGGTTCATGTAAAGTTAGCAACACGGCTGCTAGCCAACGGCAAGAATCCCAACTAGAAACCCAGATCGCAGCGCTGTGATTCAAGAAAGAGTAGAACACCGGCTATAATTAATAAGTAGACACGTTGTGCTACTTACAGAGCTCTACTAATTAGTACATTCTCTTCTTCTTCTTTACCTTTTCTGCCAACAAACATCTTTTCTTTAGCTGTGAGAGTTTTCACAGTAACTCTGGTTGTTGGCTACCTGAGGAAAGCTTAGTGAATTGTTCTCTGGTTAGCGGTGATGCAATGTACAGTACCAGTCAAAAGTTTGGACACACCTTCTCATTCAATGGTTTATTTTCTACATTGTAGGTTAATATAAAAGACATCAAAACTATGAAATAACACATAGGGAATTATGTAGTAAACAAAGTGTAAAACAAACCAAAATGTAGATTATTCAAAGTAGCCACTTTCACTTTGATGTTGTCAGACACATTAAGAAGACAAGAAATTCCACCAATTATTTTTTGACGAACACCTGTTAATGAAAACCACTCCAGGTGAGCAGCACCTGAATCTGACTGATGTCTTTAATATTAATCTACAATTTGGAAAATAATACAAATAAAGAAAAACATTGAATGAGAAGGTGTGTCAAAGCTTTTATTGCAAATGGTAATAATGACCTGAGTGAAGCTGTGATGTGCAGCCATCTTGGAGCCTCTGCGTTAGTATTCGTTACTTTCATTCACATCCTGGCTGTCAGACATAATTGCACAGTGAAAGCTTATAGGGAAGTAATCTATATGCAGGCGGTGTCATTGTTCTCTAGCCATTACATTGTGCAATCATCTTGTCCTAATAATGATTGAATGAATGCTAATACAACTAGAAAAGCACTCGGAGAGCGCAGACCTCCATCAAGGCAATAGGGTCAGTTACGGAATACCAAACTGCACACTTGAAGGATTATATTGAAAGCATGTATTTTGGGAGCACACTGGCATTGAAATATTTCATCCACTAGATGGCTGCAGTTAGTGAAGGCAATATGGTCACTGACGCAATAATATAAATTCACAATATAAATTCCAGATGGTGTTCTGGATCAACGATCACCACCAAAAGTTTCCACCAGTTTCTTGTCCCGATTCAAATTTCATCCAAATCTGTGCAGAACTTTTTGAGTTATTTTGTACTCAGTCAGACAAACAAACAAACAAACAGACAGACACACGCCGGCGAAAACATAACCTCCTTGGTGGAGGTCATTAAAGCTAGAAACTTGCTGCTTTAAGCAATTAGTTATGAAAATGGTCTAAAACCTCCAATATGTAGATATTTAATGTAATTATAGCAGGATTGTGTAGTTTTTGTTTTAGTCAGATTGTGGTCGTACTGGTTAGTAGGTCGCATTTACTGATGCCTTTGTGTCTTTTTTGATGCTACTAGGAGTCACCAAACACACCGTTCACCAGTTCCCTCAAACAAAAGCAACAAATATATCTAAAGTCTGTGCACATGTCCACTGATGGAACAAAGCTTTGATTTGAATCACAGACTTCCATTGGTCGTGGTCACTCAAACATGAAACAACCTAAAGTAGCAGCCAGCACTGAGCTGTCTGCACAGTTATTGTCACTTTAGCCTGAACCCGTAAAAACACTGGGGCCTCACACTGTTGAATCCATTACAGATAATCTAGAGAGTTTAAAATGACTCCATGGATCATGTTGGGCTACACATCATGGCCTTTGTCAGAGGAGACCGTGACATTACCTTTGGCCTTTCACTGTTCGTGCGGTATCATCAAAGCACCATGCAGGCAGACTGTATTTACTGCACATTCATCTGCAAACTGAATTAAGGCTGCCTCTGCTTTTGTCGACAGGAGGATTAGGACTTAATTACATCTGGGCAGAGGCTGCCATATAGTCAGAGAAACAACTGTACAGTGGAAGCCTGGTGCACTACATTAGGGAGGTGTTGAGGAGAGGGATAAGCCTGTGTAATATGCCAGGTGCGTCCAGGGTATTAGCAAACACTGGCACGGCACAGTGCGCCTGCCAAGACAGGGGATCAAAACAAGCCTACCCCCTTTGAATCCTCGCTCTTATTTCATCTTGAAGGCCAACACTCGCCTGTGTCGGGCATTGTGAGTGGAAGAAAACAGTGCATTTTGTTTCAGATCTGCACACAGTAGCATACAAGATGCAGGCAGACACACACAGGGAGATTCTGGCAGAAACTGCACTGGTTTCAGTTAGCTGTAGTGGTATCTAGTCGTGCAGACAGTTCTGGTTTTCTTTGTCTAGATTTGAAGATATCTGTCTTTGAGATTTCTGCCTTCATCCCTGTACAGAGGAGGGATTTTGTTTGTGGTTTGCTGTGAAGAATGATGGAGAATTAATGTCTTTGCTTTGGAGAATTCACAGAACGTACTGTGAACAGCAAGGCAGCGCATGGACAAATTAACTGTGTGTCGAGAAACCAGTAGAGTTAAATTTAAAAACAACTTGTAAGTGAACTTTTCTTTAAGTGTTTGCAGCTTTGTTCAGTTCATTTATGAGCAAGATTAAGAGCCTATAGACTGTCCTATCATACTACCATGCTCACATTGATGACATTTTCCAGCAGATATGTAGCTGCTACAATGTTTACCATGATAACCATCTCAGTAAATTTGCTGATTAGCACTGAACACAAAGTGCAGCTGAGGCGGATGGGAATGTCATTAGCTTAGCAAATTTTTTGTGAATCAAAAGTATTAAAACTTTGACCTGTTGCTGCTAAATGCAACACAGTTACATTACAATTCATCCTGAGGGGAACAGAAATGTGTTTACCAAATACAGTTGATGGCAATCCAATCAGTAGTTTCCAAATTTCAGTGTGAAGTGTAACTTCACTTCTGGCATTTACATACATTTATTTGCTTTTTTAACTTTCTTTTGTAACGCCTAAACCTTAATCGGTGTTTGTAGCATAAATTCACAGAAACGGCAGCGAAAACGCTCATATGGGTCTTTTTGAAAAATGCATATAAATTGTTACGAGTGATTAACAAACAGTCTATTCTGCCATTTAGGTTGGACATCTTGTTGTTTTTACAAGATGTAATGGCAGTGAGATTCATTCTGACCAACATACCATCCTAAAAATGTTAAAATAAAGTGATAATGAAGATGATTTAAACATTTCCATTGCATTCAGGACAATTGAAATTCTATCCCATAAAGAAGGTTATTGCACATTTTACAACCTGTCTGACAAATAGTTTTTATTTGACCACTGAGCAGCCTAAATAACAATCACTGCCCCTCCGTTTCTGCCTCGTAAAAACACAGGCTTTCTCTACTCAAAGTAATTTATTTCTGGTGGAAAGACTAATCCCATTATTCAATAATAATATTATATGAACAACAGCAACGTTAAATCTCAAGTCTTCCTCATTACAATGAGTGAGCGGGCTCCTTCCTGTAATAGCCACAGAGTGGTGTTTGCCTGTTGTAGCGTGACCTCTTAGGAACTAGTTAGTGACAGGCTCAGTGTATTATTTTTGCAGCCGGATAGAGCTGTTTAATTCTATTCCAATCATCGCCTTCATGTTATTGCTGGAGCTGAGAAAAGGAAGCTCTGACTGATGGATGTATTTTTTAATTAGCTAAATGGGCTTGCGGAGTAATTGAGTATGAATATTCATTGTGATCACTGTTGTCCTACAGATAGAGCTGAGTTTTATTCATAATAGTTTCAATATCTTGGAAGGAAAGTAATTGTTTCAAATAAACCTATTACATGTTCTTTTTTTCCACTCAAGCAGATAATGGGAATCTGAAACATTGTGCAGTCATTTCATCACCATTGACTACATTACAGTATCTACAGTTTTATAGCCTCAAAGATCATCTTTTTGGTTTATTGATAGCAATATTCATTTCCGGGCACTTTAGTTTCAAATAGAAACTCTCAGCTGGAGTCTCAAATGTGGAAAGAAAAGCCTTTAATTAGAGGTCAAACACAGGTCATCATGAATGCTTTTGATATAAAAACCAATTGACATGAGAACATGGTTTTAACATAACTAAGGCGTTTAAATACATAAGCCCTAATGTTAATTCTTCATGGAAATTATGGCATGTTTGAACAGTTAGTACTGTGAGGGCTGCGTCATGCTACTGAAAGCTCTTTTTGGATTTCCATTAATTAAAAAGGACACCAAAAAGTCAAAATGAAGAGAAGAAGTTGAAAAGCTGCAAATAAAGAAATACCATTTCCAGAAAAAAGTCCAAATGAGGAAAATAAAGTTAACTTTTTTTAACTTGTGAAGTTTGAAAGACATTCATAGATTTGAGGTTCTAGGGTCAGTAAGTCATCAGAGGAACATCGTTTTCAGAGGAAGTGATCGTCTATCCGAACAGTTAAATAAACCTGATTTTCATCAGTGTCATAAAATGAGCAATAAACACATTATTTAGGGGTGCAGTAGCACTAAAATCCCCTGACACATTAATGAGCTATTCTTGGTTAGTACCACAACTATCTTTTTTTTAGACATATATTTGACATATTGAGGAAGATCAGGTTGTAGCTTGCTGTCTACCAAACTCAAACAGTTGACTTTATTCTCTGCATCTGAACTTTTTTCTCGACATTGTATTTCAACTTTATTCTTGAAATTATCTGCATAATGAATTGTTTTTTCCCCTTCTCTCTTCTGTACAGTTAGTTTCCTACAAACACCAGTTTTAGTGACTGAGGTTCATGCAAATGTTTTAAGAGAAACAAATGTTAGTATCACGACAAAAATCACATGCCTCTTCATCAGTAGAGGAGCACATGAGGGCGTGGGAGCCTCGGCATGCGTGTATGAGTTTGAATTTGCAGTGTTTTTTCACATACGTCAGTTTTTTTCCCTGCTTCATTTCCTGCTAATTGATCTCCACCATGTGGAGCAGAAGGCAGATCGCAATCTGCATGTGTGTTTATGCGTGCATGTTTGTGTAACTACCGCCAACAGTGAGCCAGATCTATTGGGCCACAGTACAGCTGGTGGTGTTGAGTCAGCATGTTGAGGTCACAGCACTGGTGTTGGTACCAGACCTCCATCTGGCTGTGCCAACGGAGAGCAACGCCAATCTCTCACTACATCTGATTGTATCGCAGCTCCAGATTGGGTTTGGCTTCGCTGCAGCCCCCACACATTGAGAACACATTGTTTTTGCTCGTCATGTGTTTCTCATTAAGGGCCGTTTGTTTGGCAGATTAGGTAGAAAAACAAGTGCGGTGCTGGATATTTCTCCTCATGTGCACTGATTTGAGATCAGCAGTTTAAACCTGAGTGGGAGCACAGCTGAGTGCATGTGGGACGTGTAATGGCACGGCCTCACCAGCAGATGGCAGAAAGTACACATGTGAGCAGTCTCTTATTTATTTGCAGGCTGGTACAGATGTTGGGGAGGCTGTTGATTTGTAGTTATTAAACTAATTAGGATAGATGGGAATAGATTGCTTCATGAGAACTTGTTTGGATGTTTTGCTGCACATCTGACAGCTGTGTGTGTTTGATTCCTATAGATGGGTTTTTGCCCTTTTTGTTGTCTGGTCCTCAGTGACAACATGTATACACAGAGTTGAATATTAAAAATGTTTGAATATTTAAAATGGGTGAAATCCAGGTGAAAATATTACCAATACTGCATTATTTTTGATAAAATGCTATTTGCAGGGCGGAGGCTCTGTAGTTTATACATTTCTTTTGACAAAACTATCTCAGCTGCTGATGAGGACCATTTAACACAGCTGAAAGCTCCAGAACAGGTTTGAGTAGAAACACTTTTGTCACAGGTTGTTTCCAAGGGCAAGACAGACCTGTTCAGCTTATCTATTAGGAAAGTTTTTGAGGCTAATTTGATGCATTTTTTGCATTTTCTCCCAATTTTTCTTTCATTTTTACTAGAAGATTTCATAATCCATGCAAGTTGCACTACATATACCATGTTCATGTAGCAGTAAAACATTATTTGGATGCATGGAGACATAAAAGTCGATTCCAAAACTGCTCTTTTTAGACATATATTTTCTGAGAAGTGGTAGAAATTGGAAACAGTACATATACATAAATAAACCTGCGTCTGTTCGCGCATGTTTGTGAAGTGAACTCTTCTGAGCACTGGATTGGGTTTCTTTGCTCTTGGTTTCCTCTGTATTGGAAACCTCTTCAAGACAACAGCACAGAAGAGCACCATCTCTCCAACACTTGAAAGGATTTGGTGTTGATGTGCTGCTCGGCTCTCCCTCATCTCTCGTCTTCTCTCCCAGTGTGACTCATCTGAGCTGTGCAGTCTGCTTCTCTTCTGTATGAAGTGGATCATATGGAGCTCACATAACGGCACGCCAGGCCTTTCATGTTTCATATTTCTCTAAAAAAGTGGGTGTGTATGTGGCGTCGGAACAACACGAATAACTGAGAAACTCTCCAAATAGATTATTGATAGGAAACACTTTGGTATGTTGATTTCTTTAGTTGCTTAACATCTTCCAGCGGCCGGATTGACCCGCTGGGAGAACCAAGACAAACCCGCCTGTTGTTCTCCCCATTAGCCTGCACCAGTTGTTGATTAAGTTTCAATAGACTCTCACTAGTTGGTTTCCTCTGCTTAGCCTCCTAATAAATGCCAGGGACGATTTGGCTGCGATTGTCTTGCCTCATCAGTGCAAATGACCACTGAGTGCTGCTGCACTGTGAAATCAATAGCCTTGGACTATCAGAGCCTCGAACGCTCGCAGATTACTGATGAGAGTGATTTGAGGTGTTTAGCTGTGAATGTGTGTATTTATGTGTGTTTGTTTTTGGCTGGATGTGTGTGTGTGAGAGAGTGTAAGGGAGGGAAATTAGGAAAACAAAGATAATGATTGTGTGTCTGCACAGAAAGAGCTTGACACAAAAGAGAGAGAGAATGAGAAATAATGATTGTGTGCATTTTTCTGCATGCTTTTAGGTGCATGATTGTTTCCACGATAATGCTTGGAAAATCTCCTTCTATACAAATGACAGAAATTTCCTCTTTCCAACAGGGGGAGAGCTAAAATCAATGTCAGCTAGCAGTCTGCGGCTAATCAAAGTGAGTAGTTGCCCCCCTGTTGCAGAAAGCAGCTTTACTCCTTATTGTTTTTAGGGCTGTGTAATTGGCTTGAGCTGATACAGGCTGGGAAGAATGGAGAGACAACGCTTTTTTTGTCCATAATTTAGTGTTGTTTTGTGGTACATAAAATTCAGCTGGCCGGTAGCGGATGGGGATGTCAGAGGAGAGAATAAGACTTTATTTCTCAGCCTCATTCAGTGCACGATATTGAGCGATTCTATAATTTGCTATTCCCTTTGTCTTGAGTCAGCTGCCTGTGGACGGAGAACTTGCCGTGCCTTGCAAGGCTGAGGCAGCGTGATTCATCATTTTGGTAGCATACTCCGAGAATTTTTATTCCAGTTTCACCCTCGATCCCCTTTTTCTCTTTTCCTGCATTAGGAAACAACGTTACTCCAAAGATCTTTCCATCTTATCAATGTGTGTGTTTGTACACAACAAAAGGCCATAAATCAGACCTGCATTTGCACTCTGCATAATGTATCTCATGTTTGGATGAGGAAATGTGGGTGATCTTATGAATAATACAAGCTGCTCAGTCTTCGATGCCAGTGCAGATAATAATAAAGCAGGCTTCTATCAACGTGGGCCAACCAGGAGAGCCAGAGAGCCCGGTACATTAGCCGTGGATGGCTGGTGATAAATCAGGCATTCACAGAGAGGATTGCTTGGCACAGGGCGCTCCCTCCGGAGGCCTCCCGGAGCTGTGCCATACGGTGAGGCAAGGCAGTCAGGATGCCCTCCTTACCCGGTACCACAGGTCTCCGGGGTGGCTTTTAATCGCCACAAATGGGCGGCGATAACAACTGGCTGTATTTCACGTGCTGTCCGATAGTTACGGCCTCCCGTAGCTTTTACGACGAGGAGATGTCAGGTTCCTGGCATAATTGGCTCTTCTATGGGGATTTTATGAGTCTGTTTACTCTGTGAGGAGTACTTGTCTCTGGGATGCGATGCTCTCCTAAGAGCCCACTGGGCTGCTGGCTGATATACTTTCAGCCCGTGTCTGCGTAGGGGGAGGGTGTCTAATGATCAGATACTGTATCGCCTACTGATTGATGTGCCTGGGGCCAAAGCCCGGGGTGGTTGGAGTTATCCGAGTCCAAATCTGACCATCTTCATTCACACACTCATAGTAGGGGACAATAGAGTGGGAGACTCGCCTCTGTCTCTGTGCTGATGGATGGCTGCTGTCTGGGCCAATCCAGGGCTATTCTTCATACATTTCCATACAGCAGAAGCAGGTGGGGGAGGGGTTTGCCTCTCCGCACTGGAGTGAAGCATCCCGGTAGAGGGAGTGAAGTGTAAGTAACCTCTTTCCTTGTCTTTAACTAGGCAAGCTTGTAGTTTAACCTCCCAGCACATGTTTCTGTCACAATGCAACCTACGGCGATGTACACAACACGTCTCTCGGTGCGCTGTAATAATTTATACCCTCTGCGTTGACCTGCCGAGCGCAGAAACATCATCAGCAGATGAGGAAACATTAAACATAATCTACGTTTGTGGTAGAAAATTGCGACGCATCTTTCAACTCAACGAGCCGTGGCAGAATTAGCTTTGTCTTCTGATTTGTGTTTCTCGTTTGATGTTCAAGTATGATGATGTGATAAGAGCCCGTCCTCAAAGTGTCGGACTCAGAAGGAGGCCCAGTTATTATCTCCTGTTTCCTTTAATCTTCGTTCTCACTGTCAGGAAGATTGTTCCGGCTCGGGATGAAGCCTCAGGACCCACGGACGGTCACATGCGGAAAACTAAAAGCTAATTACCCACTGTGAGATTAAACACAATGAAAGACTGCAGTGGGTGAAGTGACGAGCTGGCAACGCTGTGGCCTGGTGTGAACCAACCTATGTGCTGTAAATAACAAGTGGGCTTTAACTAGAAAGTGTTTAAATTAAACTTGAACAACAGAAGAGTACAGAGCAGTGAGGGAAGAAGTCTTCAGATCCATTACTTCAGTAAAACGACTTTACTCACTCCAAGTAAAAGTCCTGCATTCAAAACTTACTTAAATAAAAGGAAAAAGTATCAGCATCAAAATCTACTCAAAGTATCAAAAGTAACAGTATTTGATATGCAGAATGACCCAGATTATTTTATGTATTGCAAATATATTACTGGATTATTATTTTTATGCATTTATGTAATCAGCGTTTTAATATTGGAAAGATAGAACTCATTTTAACTACTTAATATTCTGTTATGAGGTTTAATTCAAAAGTTTGAATTTATTATGTTTTCATGTTACATCTCGACCTGAAAGTAGCTAAAGCTGTCGGCTAAATGTAGTGGAGTAAAAAGTCTATTATATGTAAAATATTTGCCTCGAACTGTAGTGGAGTAGAAGTATAAAGTTACATAAAACGATATACTCAAGTACAGTACGAGTACCTTAAAATTGTACCTAATTACAGTATTTGAGTAAATGTTCTTAATCACATTCCACCAAACGGCCAGCAGGGGGCGACTCAACCGGCTGCAGAAAAAGACCAGTTTTATAGAAGTCTAAGAGAAAATGACTCCACTTCTCTTTATTTATTACCTCAGTAAACATTTTCCTCATAAGTTTATGGCCTCATTGGCTGGTTTTAAGTGGAAATAGTGGAAATTATGGTCAGATTTCACTTGGTGTGAAGTTATTTTTCGAGTGTTATCTGTGTTTACATCTGTTTTTTTTTTTTCTGGCCATGCATATTGTTATTAGTAATATTTTTATTGCTTAAATATTTCTTTTTCAGTGTTACAAAAACATTTAAAGTCCATTTTCTTTCAAGCAAACTAAAACTAATGCAGTTTAAAACAACAGTCTTGCAATTAATCCTACGTTTATGAAGGTTATAATATTAATTTGTTGTTTACTTGCCATTAATTTGGCGATAAGAGAGTTGATGATATAACTTTATGGTCATTTTGGAGGCTTTCTGTTTGTGCTGCTGTCGAATTATAGTATTTGGGTAAAACATAAGAAACGCCCGTCAACACAGTTCAACAGCAGCACAAACTGCAGCCTTCAAAATGATCATAAAGGTGAATCAGCACCTCTCTAATCATCTAATTAGCAAAAATAACACTATAACCTTCATAAAGGTAGGATTTATTGCAGGACTGCATGGTTTTAGCTTAAGTGTGCTTATAAACTGGGTGTATTTTTCATGTTTATCTCCCACTCTTTAAAGATTATATATATATATATTAAAAAGGCTCTTTTCCTGGATTATATGTTCAGCCAATTAATGTTAAAAAATAAAGTATTTGATTTGTAGAGACAGCAGACAGTTTTGTTGTTGTCTGTAGCTGCTCTCTGACCGCTCTTGTTTTTTTTGTTTTTTATTTTGCTTCACAAGAAATTTCCAGTAATTTCCATTTTTCTTTTGTTTTCTAAACTTTGTTGTTGTTTTGCCTGAGTGAGCCCTCACCAAAACACGCCTCTGCACTTCCTCTAATCTCCAGCATGGTAGTGCTTTGGTAACCGCACGGTCCCAGCACACCGCATTAATTATTTAGGGTGATAAATATCCACGATGTTGGAAGAAAGGAGCGCGTGTGTGTTCTTTGTGTTTGTGTAGATGTCTGTATATCTGCTTGGAGGTGACGGGCTGTTCTTGGCTTGTCAGCTGCGATCACTGGAGACCCGGCTGATGCCACAGAGCAGACAGCAGAGAGACAGCACATTGTTCTACAGGTAGTGGTGCGAGGCAGTGTGTGTGTGTGTGTGTGTGTATGTGCCAAAATATCAGTAAAAATG